>CM030360.1:143025696-143595696 GCA_017893485.1 Hemerocallis citrina
CGTCAGATTGGATGGTTATACTCCAGCGGCCTCTATAAAACGCTGGTGAATCATGATATTCACCGGCGTTTTATTTGTAAACGCCGGTGAATGGTATTATTCACTGGCGTTTTAATAACAAACGCCGGGAAATATATAGATACATTCACCGGCGTTCGTAACTTCAAACACCGGTGAATTAACTGAGATAAATCCCCGCGAACCCTAACATTTCGCTCGCTAATTCCCAAACCTAATTTTCGCCGCTTCATTTTCCCTCCTCCCTCTCTCTATTTCGCGCGCTTCGCCTCCAACCCTTCGTCATCTTCGACAGCCCAATTCGATTTCCCTCCTCCCTCTCTCTATTTCGCGGTGAATTTGCGATCGAAAACCACTGCTCGTCGCCCCGCTCTCTCTCTATCTCCTACGCCACTGCTCGTCGCCCCGCTGGTCGGCCGCCTCTCTCTCTTCGGTAATTAATGTTGATTTCTCTCCTTTTCACTGTCAAAAATGCTGAATTCATGCATCTGATTGGCATCTTAGCATGATTTTTTTACCAAAATGGGTTCACTGTCAACTAAGTATGCTGTATGTATACCAAAATCCTCCAAATCTGTACAAGAATTTGGTGAGAACAAACCTTGTGCAGTTTTCTTTTGTAGTCACAAACATCATGATTAAGTTGGGATGGAGAATTAATAGAGAAACATCTTTGCTTATATACTGGAAATTTTCATTTTCTTTTACTGTGAAAGAAGCTGGAATTCATGCATCTGATTGCCTTCTTAGCATGATTTTTTTCCCAAAATGTGTTAACTGTCAACTAGAGGATGCTGGCTGTATACCAAAATCCTCCAAATCTGTACAAGAATTGGGTGAGAACAAACCTTGTGCATTTTTCTTTTGTAGCCACAAACATCATGATTTAGTTGGGATGAAGAATTTATAGAGAAACATATATGCTTATATACTGAAAATTTTCATTTTCTTTTACTGTGAAAGACGCTGGAATTCATGCATCTGATTGCCTTCTTAGCATGATTTTTTTACCAAAATGTGTTAACTGTCAACTAGAGGATGCTGGCTGTATACCAAAATCCTCCAAATCTGTACAAGAATTGGGTGAGAACAAACCTTGTGCAGTTTTCTTTTGTAGCAACAAACATCATGATTTAGTTTGGATGACGAATTTATAGAGAAACATATATGCTTATATACTGGAAATTTTCATTTTCTTTTACTGTGAAAGAAGCTGGAATTCATGCATCTGATTGCCTTCTTAGCATGATTTTTTTTCCAAAATGTGTTAACTGTCAACTAGAGGATGCTGGCTGTATACCAAAATCCTCCAAATTTGTACAAGAATTGGGTGAGAACAAACCTTGTGCAGTTTTCTTTTGTAGCAACAAACATCATGATTTAGTTTGGATGAAGAATTTATAGAGAAACATATATGCTTATATACTGGAAATTTTCATTTTCTTTTACTGTGAAAGAAGCTGGAATTCATGCATCTGATTGCCTTCTTAGCATGATTTTTTTTTCCAAAATGTGTTAACTGTCAACTAGAGGATGCTGGCTGTATACCAAAATCCTCCAAATCTGTACAAGAATTGGGTGAGAACAAACCCTGTGCAGTTTTCTTTAGTAGCCACAAACATCATGATTTAGTTGGGATGAAGAATTTATAGAGAAACATATATGCTTGTATACTGGAAATTTTCATTTTCTTTTACTGTGAAAGAAGCTCGAATTCATGCATCTGATTGCCTTCTTAGCATGTTTTTTTTACCAAAATGGGTTAACTGTCAACTAAGTATGCTGTATGTATACCAAAATCCTCCAAATCTGTACAAGAATTGGGCGGAACAAACCTTGTGCAGGTTTCTTTTGTAGCCACAAACATCATGATTTAGTTGGGATGATGAATTGATGGAGAAACATATAGGCTTAGATACTGGAAATTTTCATTTTCTTTTACTGTGAAAGAAGCTGGAATTCATGCATCTGATTGCCTTCTTAGCATGATTTTTTCCAAAAATGTGTTAACTGTCAACTAGAGGATGCTGGCTGTATACCAAAATCCTCCAAATCTGTACAAGAATTGGGTGATAACAAACCTTGTGCAGTTTTCTTTAGTAGCCACAAACATCATGATTTAGTTGGGATGAAGAATTTATAGAGAAACATATATGCTTGTATACTGGAAATTTTCATTTTCTTTTACTGTGAAAGAAGCTCGAATTCATGCATCTGATTGCCTTCTTAGCATGTTTTTTTTACCAAAATGGGTTAACGGTCAACTAAGTATGCTGTATGTATACCAAAATCCTCCAAATCTGTACAAGAATTGGGCGGAACAAACCTTGTGCAGGTTTCTTTTGGAGGCACAAACATCAATGGTTTAGTTGGGATGAAGAATTTTTAGAGAAACATATATGCTTATATACTGGAAATTTTCATTTTCTTTTACTGTGAAAGAAGCTGGAATTCATGCATCTGATTGCCTTCTTAGCATGATTTTGTTCCCAAAATGTGTTAACTGTCAACTAGAGGATGCTGGCTGTATACCAAAATCCTCTAAATCTGTACAAGAATTGGGTGAGAACAAATCTTGTGCAGGTTTCTTTTGTAGCCACAAACATCATGATTTAGTTGGGATGAAGAATTAATAGAGAAACATATATGCTTATATACTGGAAATTTTCATTTTCCTTTACTGTCAAAGATGCTGAATTCATGCATCTGATTGTCATCTAAGTATGCTAGCTGTATACCAAAATCCTCCAAATCTGTGTAATATTAGTAGCCATATTAGTTTCTTTTGTGCAGGTTTATTATTATTATTATTATTATTATTATTATTATTATTATTATTATTATTATTATTATTATTTTGGGATGAGTAACTGATTATTAGTAGCCATGAACAGAATAGTTCATGAGTCATCAGATCTTCTTGTTACCGTAATTACAGCACGATGCCCTCGTTATTCGTCCGATTCCTCTTCCTCAGCAAATACCCTTTACCATCATCATCTCCTTGAATGGAAAGCCAAATACAGGGGAGACTATAGTCGAATCGATATTAGACTCGAACACAAGGTGTGCGATAAAATGCCACTAAGGTGGTTGTGATAATTTCCACAATGGTAGTTTAGGGTTATGTGAATAGAGTAGATTGTATTCAGATTTAATTGTTTTTTTATACATTTTTGGAACCACGATTTCTTTATTTTACAGTTAATTGTTATATCGTTTATTTATTTGCAGCTAGGGTTGGTTTTAAAAAAGGTGAAATTAAATATACAAAATGCCCTTTAATGTCAATACTATTTAATATGTCAAATTTTAATTTCAGATTGTGTGCTATTGTTATAATGGATAGAAGTTAGATTAGTAAACCACGATTATCCAAGAAGTACCGTGATGGTATTAAAGATTTTATTATCTTTGCCAAACGACATTGCCGTGATCCCAACCTAATCCTTTGTCCATGCCTTCGGTGTACAAATTGTAATTTGAGGACATGTGACGTAGTACATACACATTTGGTTGTCAACGATTTTCTTCAAGGGTACACACGGTGGTTTTGTCATAGAGAGGATCATACGTCAGCTCCTGTTCGTCCGGTTGTATTAGAAAATGTAGATGAGCCCTTAGTGAACGAAGACTTAAGTGTTCCCGATGAGATGCATGCTTTGTTGCAAGACGCCTTGGGGATTCATAATGTTTCTTTTCACACCAATAATCCAACAACCCAAGTTCATAATGAGTCAACAGAAACAAACCAGATTGGTGGTGAAGTGGACGAGGAAATGCCTGACCCTACCCCTGAAAATAATAAACAGCAAGAATCCTTCGCTAAGTTGCTTGAAGATGCTAGTACTCCGCTGTACCGCGATTGCACCAAATTCTCTAAATTCTCATTCATTGTCAGACTATTTCAGATTAAATGTTTAAACGGGTTATCAGCTAAGTCCTTCAGTATGCTACTTGAACTGTTGAGTAAAGAATTTCCAGAAATCTGTATTCCAAACTCAGTCTATAAAATCAAAAAATTCCTAAATTCTTTCGATCTAGGGTATAAGAAGATAGCAGCATGTCCAAATGACTGTATGCTTTTCACGGGAGGTAAGGAAAGTCTGGAGAATTGCAAAGTATGTGGTTCTTCGAAATAGACAGAAACACCAAATCAAGACAATCAAGCCAGTGGATCTACTAAGCAAAGTAGGAGAAAGAAGCCTGCCAAAATACTGCGTTACTTTCCTCTGATTCCTAGGCTACAAAGGTTGTTTATGTCTACAAAAACTTCTTCTGATATGAAATGGCATGCTGAAGGTCGCACTAATGATGGGATTCTTAGACATCCTGCTGATTCTTAATCTTGAAAAAAATTTGATGAAAGATATCCCGATTTTGCGGAAGATCCTCGAAATGTGAGACTTGGACTAGCTAGTGATGGTTTCAACCCTTTTAGGCAAATGAGTAGTACATACAGCATATGGCCTGTTGTGTTAATACCATACAATTTGCCACCTTGAAAATGCATGAAGCAGTCCTCATTTATTTTGTCCATGATAGTTCCTAGACCGAAAGGTCCTGGAAATGATATAGATGTGTACCTACAGCCGTTAATAGATGAACTTCAGAAATTGTGGATGGGTGTTCCAACCTATGATGCTGTGGCTAAAGAAACATTTTCTCTTCGGGTTGCGTTGTCTTGGACAATCAATGATTTTCCAGCATATGCAAATTTATCTGGATATAGCACTAAAGGACGTTATGCATGTCCTTGTTGTGCTGACCAAATTAGTTCAAGGTGGTTGTACAATGGCAGAAAGTTTTGCTATATGGGTTATAGGAGATGGTTGCCTGACACAAATATATTTCGGGCAGAGACAACGATATTTGATGGTACCGACGAGTGGGAACATGCTACTGGAGCTTCTTCTAGGTCAGATATTTTGAGGCGGGTAGATGGTCATCAGTTCAAATATGGAAAAGAACCACAAGTCAGCAAAAAGGGCAAGAAAAGGGCAAGGCCGGAGCAAGGTGAGGAGACCGATCTATGTGGCGAAGATGAGGATCAGAACATGACGAGTTTAGGTGCATGGAAGAAGAAGAGTATTTTCTTCAAGTTGCCGTATTGGGAATTCAACTTATTGCGACATAATTTAGATGTGATGTATATCGGAAAAAATATTGGTGAAAATTGTATAGGAACAGTTATGGGAGATGATCGGAAGACAAAGGACAATCTCAAGAGCCGACTTGATTTGAAGTCAATGGGCATCCGACATGAGTTGCACCTAGACGAATTACCGAACGGGAAAGTACTCCTACCTCCTGCAATCTATTCAATGTCAAAATCGGAGTTGAAATTGTTTTGCAAAGTTCTACTGGAACTTAAAGTTCCTGATGGCTATTCTTCTAACATAGCAAGATGTGTCAACTTTAAAGAGAAGAGGCTTCAGGGTCTAAAGTCACATGACTACCACGTCCTAATGCAGGATCTCTTTCCTGTGGCCCTAAGGTCTTCAATGTGTGAGCAAATCACTACTGTCCTGAAACATCTTTGTAGCATATATAAAGGTATTTGCTCAAGAATGCTTCGTGTTGAAGATATTGACCAATTGGAGCAGCGGGCGGCATTGACACTTAGTAAAATGGAGATGATATTTCCACCATCGTTCTTCACTATAATGATTCACTTGATAATCCACCTTGCTGGTGAAGCCAGAGTCAGCGGTCCTGTTCACTATCGGTGGATGTACCCCATTGAGAGGTAAAAGAATTCATGCATCTTACAAAACAGAATTTTCAAAAGCTCATTTTTTTTAATCCCCTACTTCACTCTAAATCATTAATTATACATGTTCAGGTACCTATACCGGCTCAAGGGTTATGTTAAAAATAGAGCATATCCTGAAGAGTCAATAGCTCAGGGATATCTATCAGAGGAGTGTTCACATTTTTGTTCCAGGTATCTGCAGGGTGTAGAGACATCTTTGACTAGACCAAGAAGAAATTCAGACATTTCCAATCTTGATGGTGCTAAATATCTTTTTGATACCGCTGGCACTACTGTTGGTAAAGTTGATACTTTTGAGCTAGATAACTTAACGTAGGAACAGGCACATCGATATGTGCTAGACCACCATGCATCAGTGGAACCATTTCGAAAGTAAGTTGCTTTTGAATTTAAATCGAATATAGGGAAAACTGCAGAGTTCGATATTAACTTACTTTTGTTATTTCTTATTTCAATTGCTTGTATTTTAGCGAATTTGTCAGGGACATCAAACGAAGGGCTAGACCAAGAAGACTACCACCACGTGAAAAAAACAAGTTAATGAATGAAAAATTTCATAAGTGGTTTGAATCTCATGTAGGTGAATTCGGAAAATGCAAGTTAATCTTCATCATATCTACATTATCCATGGTACTGATACGATTTGCGCAAAATTAATAGCTACATTCTTTGGGTCCTGAAGGTGTGTCATCTGAAATACAAGTACTTGCCAAGGGTCCCTATAAGATGGCCAAAAGATACGGATGATATATATTCAACGGCTTTAGATTTCGTACTAAAGATCGTGAATGTAATTTGAAGTCTCAAAATAGTGGAATGGTAGTAACTTCTAAGACTAGAAGTTATGCTTCCAAGTCGGACACGAGGCCGGTAGATGGAGATCTCGACTACTATGGAGTGCTCACGGATATCATTGAGTTGAACTATTTTGGTCATTTTCGTGTTGTCTTATTTTGTGGGGATTGGGCTGAGTTTGATAGGAATTTTGCTAATAACAAGGATAAGTTAGGTTTCACAGTTGTAAACTTCTCAAAATTGATTCATATCGGTACACACATTAACCACGAACCATTTGTGTTCCCATCCCAAGTGCAATAAGTGTTCTACATTGAAGATCCAACCCTTCCAAAATCGTATGTGGCTCTTGAGATGCAACCAAGAGATGTATTCGAACTGGGCGATACTTCAAACGATGAAGATGGTGAAGCCATGAACAGTTACATTGCTTCTGAGTTTCCTATGTTTGATGTAAACACAACCGACGGCGGAATTTGTGGGACTTGGCTCCGCAAGGATGGAGAAGAGGGTGATGTATTGGAAGATGTCGTATTGTAGTTTACTTGATTTTCATAGCTCAATATTATATGTCCTGTAATTTTCGTGTCTTAAATCTTGTTGTAATATTATATCTTGTAATTCTGAACATGTTGTATGTGAATTTAATAATTGCTTTAATTATCTTTCTATTTTCTACTGCTTGGTGTCATTTACATTAAACAATGCTTAGTGTCATTTGCATCAAACTATCATTGTAGTTGAATTTGTTACAAATCTCACTTTTTTAATTTTTTGTAATTATATTGGTTTGTTAATCCTAGGTAATAATGACAGTCAAACAGAGGAGGGAGAGGGTAGCACGCCGCCCACTATCGGGCAACCGGTTGGTGATAGATGCAAGCAAATTCTCATCCTTTATTGTGGTAATAGCAAGGAACCCACGGATAATTCCACCGGTAAGTCTTTAAATTGGTAATTTTGAAAATATTATAATTTTAAATGCATGAAAGACACGTATTAGTGTTTGGGAGTCTGCATTGTGGCTGTCGCCTATGTTTCTTAATTGGGCTGTGATTAGAAAGAAAGTGCTCGAGTGGAGATCTGGAAACCCGTATAGAGACATCTCGTTTATTCTAATCTATTATTATTGTTGGACCAACCTTCTCTTGCTGTGTGCGTGTGTTGAAGAGAAAGAAGGGATGAGAAAGAGTTGAGGAAAATGCCGCTATGTTAGCCTGGTGTATCTTCATTCTCTACCATTCCTCTTTCTGGCTCCATTTATGGCTTCTATATTAAATTGGTTTCCTTCCACGATGACAGTTCCGTAAAACTACACTTGATATGAGCCCTGTTCTTATTGTTCTTCAAACACTAATACGTATCGTTCATGCATTCTATGACCAACCCCACTTTGGCATATAGCATGCTTAGATGACATTCTATGACCTGCACAAGGTTTGTTCAGCCCAATTCTTGTACATAATTGGAGGATTTTAGTATACAGCTAGCATCCTTAGTTGACAGTGAACCCATTTTGGTAAAAAATCATGCCAAGATGACAATCAGATGCATGAATTCAGCTTCTTTAACAGTAAAAGAAAATGAAAATTTGCAGTATCTAAGCATATATGTTTGTAGATCCAGGATCACAAATTTTGATTGGGCTGTGATTGGATTTTTTAGTGACTATCAACAAGTGTTCTTAATTGGGCTGTGATTAGAAAGAGAGGGCTCGAGTGGAGATCTGGAAACCCATATAGAGACATCTCGTTTATAATAAATTATTATTATTGTTGTTCTTGTCGCTCTTGCTGTTGTTGCTGATGTCTCTTTATGTGCGTTTGTTGAAGAGAAAGCAGGGATGAGAGAGAGATGAGGAAAATGCTGCTATGTTAGCCTGGTGTATCCTCATTCTCTACCATTCCTCTTTCTGGCTTCTATATTTGGTTTCCTTCCACGATGACAGGTCCTTAAAATTACGCTTGATATGAGCCCTATTCTTATTTTTCTTCAAAAAAAATGGGAGTTTTGGTTATCCAACAAACATGTACCCGCATACTTCCAAATGGCATTGCCTTTAGAAAGTCGAACTCCGAAGAATCGATCTATGACTAGAATCTCCATTCAAAACCCAATCAAAATTTGTCATCCTAGATCTAAAATCTTCTTTGAGCCACAAACATCAATGATTTAGTTGGGATGATGAATTGGTGGAGAAACATATATGCTTAGATACTGGAAATTTTCATTTTCTTTCACTGTGAAAGAAGCTGGAATTCATGCATCTGATTGCCTTCTTAGCATGATTTTTTTACCAAAATGTGTTAACTGTCAACTAAGGATGCTGGCTGTATACCAAAATCCTCCAAATCTGTACAAGAATTGGGTGAGAACAAACCTTGTGCAGTTTTCTTTTGTAGCAACAAACATCATGATTTAGTTTGGGATGAAGAATTAATAGCGAAACATATATGCTTACATACTGGAAATTTTCATTTTCTTTCACTATCAAAGATGCTGAATTCATGCATCTTATTGTCATCTTAGCATGATTTTTTTACCAAAATGGGTTGACTGTCAACTAAGGATGCTGGCTGTATACCAAAATCCTCCAAATGTGTACAAGAATTGGGTGAGAACAAACCTTGTGCAGTTTTATTTTGTAGCCACAAACATCATGGTTTAGTTGGGATGGAGAATTTATAGAGAAACATATATGCTTATATACTGAAAATTTTCATTTTCTTTTACTGTGAAAGAAGCTGGAATTCATGCATCTGATTGCCTTCTTAGCATGATTTTTTTTCCCAAAATGTGTTAACTGTCAACTAGAGGATGCTGGCTGTATACCAAAATCTACCAATCTGTACAAGAATTGGGTGAGAACAAACCTTGTGCAGTTTTCTTTTGTAGCCACAAACATCATGATTTAGTTGGGATGATGAATTGATGGAGAAACACATATGCTTAGATACTGGAAATTTTCATTTTCTTTTACTGTGACAGAAGCTGGAATTCATGCATCTGATTGCCTTCTTAGCATGATTTTTTTCCCAAAATGTGTTAACTGTCAACTAGAGGATGCTGGTTGTAAAACAAAAAACTCCAAATCTGTACAAGAATTGGGTGAGAACAAACCTTGTGCAGTTTTCTTTAGTAGCCACAAACATCATGATTTAGTTGGGATGAAGAATTTATAGAGAAACATATATGCTTGTATACTGGAAATTTTCATTTTCTTTTACTGTGAAAGAAGCTCGAATTCATGCATCTGATTGCCTTCTTAGCATGTTTTTTTACCAAAATGGGTTAACTGTCAACTAAGTATGCTGTATGTATACCAAAATCCTCCAAATCTGTACAAGAATTGGGCGGAACAAACCTTGTGCAGGTTTCTTTTGTAGCCACAAACATCATGATTTATTTGGGATGATGAATTGATGGAGAAACATATATGCTTAGATACTGGAAATTTTCATTTTCTTTTACTGTGAAAGAAGCTGGAATTCATGCATCTGATTGCCTTCTTAGCATGATTTTTTCCCAAAATGTGTTAACTGTCAACTAGAGGATGCTGGCTGTATACCAAAATCATCCAAATCTGTACAAGAATTGGGTGAGAACAAACCTTGTGCAGTTTTCTTTTGTAGCAACAAACATCTTGATTTAGTTTGGATGAAGAGTTTATAGAGAAACATATATGCTTATATACTGGAAATTTTCATTTTCTTTTACTGTGAAAGAAGCTGGAATTCATGCATCTGATTGCCTTCTTAGCATGATTTTTTTCCCAAAATGTGTTAACTGTCAACTAGAGGATGCTGGCTGTATACCAAAATCCTCCAAATCTGTACAAGAATTGGGTGAGAACAAACCTTGTGCAGTTTTCTTTTGTAGCAACAAACATCATGATTTAGTTTGGATGAAGAGTTTATAGAGAAACATATATGCTTATATACTGGAAATTTTCATTTTCTTTTACTCTGAAAGAAGCTGGAATTCATGCATCTGATTGCCTACTTAGCATGATTTTTTTCCCAAAATGTGTTAACTGTCAACTAGAGGATGCTGGCTGTATACCAAAATCCTCCAAATCTGTAGAAGAATTGGGTGAGAACAAACCTTGTGCAGTTTTCTTTTGTAGCCATAAACATCATGATTTAGTTGGGATGATGAATTGATAGAGAAACATATATGCTTAGATACTGGAAATTTTCATTTTCTTTCACTATCAAAGATGCTGAATTCATGCATCTGATTGCCTTCTTAGCATGATTTTTTTCCCAAAATGTGTTAACTGTCAACTAGAGGATGCTGGCTGTATACCAAAATCCTCCAAATCTGTACAAGAATTGGGTGAGAACAAACCTTGTGCAGTTTTCTTTTGTAGCCACGAACATCATGATTTAGTTGGGATGGAGAATTTATAGAGAAACATATATGCTTATATACTGGAAATTTTTATTTTCTTTTACTGTGAAAGAAGCTGGAATTCATGCATCTGATTGCCTTCTTAGTATGATTTTTTTCCCAAAATGTGTTAACTGTCAACCAGAGGATGCTGGCTGTATACCAAAATCCTCCAAATCTGTACAAGAATTGGGTGAGAACAAACCTTGTGCAGTTTTCTTTTGTAGCCACAAACATCATGATTTAGTTGGGATGATGAATTGATGGAGAAACATATATGCTTAGATACTGGAAATTTTCATTTTCTTTTACTGTGAAAGAAGCTGGAATTCATGCATCTGATTGCCTTCTTAGCATGATTTTGATTGTCATTTTCATTATCTTTTACTGTTAAAGAAGCTGAATTCATGCATCTGAAGATTTAAGATCCAAGATGGAAAATTTTGTTTGGGCTGTGATTGGATTGTTTAGTGGCTTTCGTCTATGTTCTTAATTGGGCTGTGATTAGAAAGAGAGGGCTCGAGTGGAGATCTGGAAACCCATATAGAGACATCTCGTTTATAATAAATTATTATTATTATTGTTCTTGTCGCTCTTGCTGTTGTTGCTGATGTCTCTTTATGTGCGTTTGCTGAAGAGAAAGCAGGGATGAGTGAGAGATGAGGAAAGTGCCGCTATGTTAGCCTGGTGTATCCTCATTCTCTACCATTGGATGAGAGAGATGAGGAAAATGCCGCTATGTTAGCCTGGTGTATCCTCATTCTCTACCATTCTCTGTTTCCATTTCTAGCTTCTATATTTGATTTCCTTCCACGATGACAGTTCCTTAAAACTACACTTGATATGAGCCCCTTCTTATTTTACTTATTTTTCTTATATTTGGTTTACTGTTGAACTAAATTATTGTTTTTTTTTCATAGAGCAGTCACCCCGATCAAGGAAATTCTGTTTATCAGCACTGAAGCTACTCGAGGGGTATGGATCTGTGGTCGGCGGCCTCTAGTTGTTGTTGTTATGTTGTTCTTGTTGTTGTTATGTTCTGTATTGTTGTTTTAAGTAGTTGTTGAGATATTTGGGATGTTAATTACTGTATTTGTTAATTATGATATTAATTAAGCGGTGAATTTGGACGATTAATGGACTATGTGTGAAACTTTATTATCTTAATTAATTCTTGTGTTTGGTTGTGATTTGCGCATTAATATGCCTGAAATTGGTTGATTCAGTTGTGAATTAGTTTACAGGTTTTTTAAATGAAATTGTGAATTGAAATCGAATGAAAAATTGGAGCAGGAAAAACCAACGAGCATACACCGGCGTTAAAAAGAACGCCGGTGTATCTAATTGTTTAGCTGAAAATTTCGTTAGAGAGGCGTTTCCACACAGGCGGGTGTACCAGTAAGTTGCAGCACTCCTAAGCTGCACCGGCATTTTATAAAATGCCGGTGAATATCTATATGGCGGCGGTTTATGACACGCCGGTGTTTGTAAGTAGGGAAAGAAGGGTGCTTAGAAACAAGCATATACCGGCGCTTTACGACCGCCAGTAAATATTACACATTCCTCGGCGTTTGTACAATCACCGGTGAAAAGATATATACCAGCGGTATATGACCGCCGGTAAATGTATATTGGGGGAAAGAACTGCACCCAGAAATCGCCATATACCGGCGTTTGCCTGGCCGCCGGTGTATTTTAAAGATATACCGGCGTCCAGTTAAAACGCTGGTGAATGTGCCTATCTTTCTGCGACGCTCGATTCGGCGGCATTTGCACCAGCGTTTTTATAAACGCCGGTGAATGTTTCACCGGCGTAAAAAAATGCCGGTGAAGGTCTAAAAAAACGCCGGGGAATAGGTTCTGTGTTGTAGTGTTATAATATTCAAAATATCGAGTTGTAAGTGCTACATGACCGTATTTTGTAAACCGTGAGTTCAAAACTACTTCTACAAGTTGTGTCAGCTTATGTATGGTGAATTTTATCCCATTGCAATATACATCAGGCTTATTTTTTTTTTGTAGACTCCAGCCTAATATATATATATATATATTGGGAAAGTTTCCGTTAAGCACTGGGCTAGTGCTCAACGCTGTGCGCACTGGAGATATGCCGTCCGATCGTTTGCTCTCATCATGATCTCCATCCAATGGTTCTAATTCAATCCCACTCATCTGTTAAATTTTTTTTGGGGGGGGGGGGGGTTATAATCGGAATTCCCCCCCCCCCTCCCCACCCCCAATCCAGCTGTCTCCTTCCCTCTCAATGCTATCTCCTTTCCCTCTCTCTCCCGCTCCACACTTCATCGATCTGAACACAAGTGAGAAAAACCCTAGGTCCCCAAAATCCATTTACCCCACCTCTTCGGCGTCGATTTCTTGACAAATTCTCCATCTCCTCCCTTTCTAACGCTCAATTTTCCCCAACTTGGTCATCTTCGACCTCCGATTTTAAAACCCTAGCCCCCAAAATCGATCGGAACCCACAACGCCATCGTCTCCTCCTCGTGACGCGATCCACCTCTTCACGCTCCTCGCGACGCTCTCTTCCTCCTCCATTCCCCCATCGTTATTGGTGGTATTAAATATTTTTTTTTGCTTTACTTCATATTGTTGAAAAAAACCAAATTTTCTTAATTCAATTTCAAAAATAATTTGTTATTGTTGAAAAATAATACTTTTCCATGATCTTGTTGAAAAATAATATATTTTGGAAGTCACAGAGAGAGACCTCAGTTAATTACTATCTACTGGTTAATTACTATGTCTTAGTTGATCTTCTTTGACTAATATGTATAATTGAACATAGTGTATTGCACTAAACTTAATTACTATCTATAGGTAGAAGATGAACAGGAAAGAAAACTAATGAAGTTGGGTTGTGTTGTTCAGAACTCTGGAAACCAGACAAACCATTGCTTCTATTTTGTATGGGATAGTGTAGATCAGGCAAAATATACATCCTTTTATTCAATTATATGTCAGTTGTATCTTGTAAATTGTGAAAAAACTGATACTTGAATTGGAACGCATTGAAACCTCCTGAATTACTGCAACTAAAACTCTAAAGACCGAATTTTACTCTTTGCTTCCTTTGCTTTGTGACCCTAGAAGTAATTGGATTTAATGATGTGTTTTGAAGTTCTTTATTTTAGTTTTGTTTTAGTGTGTGTCTAGTTGGATGCAAGTGCAAGTTGAACCTGTAGCTCACATTTCACATTTTCTGTAATCACGAGGTGCAATCGAAGAGTGAGAAGCATCATCTCTAATCTGTAATATTATAGTAGTAAAGTTGCCGATTTATAATATTTGTTAGAATAAGAAGTTACCTATTGTATATTTCGGAATAAGTTAATAGCATGTGTTTTTTTTGTAAGTTTAGTGGCTTAAACCTTGCAACATCTTGTAGGATGGCATCAAACTACTTTTCCAACCAAATCCACAATCATTACAGCTGTAGCTTCAGGTCTTCCCGAGCAAGTTCCGGACAGAGAATTGGAGGTCCAAAATATTTTTGCCGAATACAAACGAGGGTAAAATATTCTTCTTCGGGGAAGAATCCAGGTAAAGCATATTACAATTGTCCCAATTTTCCCAATGGTTGCGAATTTATTTTTTTGGGTAGAGAATTATGGGACAGAGAAGGATAAAGATGCAACAATAAGGGAATTGCATGATGAGCTTTCGATTCAGTCTTTGTTGAGGTTAGTAGATTGTGATGGTGCGCACAGGAGTGGTTACAGGGCTGGTGCCCAGGTTTATGCAGTTGTCGGATTTCTTTATGGGGTGTTGGTGTCTCTTTTATTATTCCTAGCGTTCTTCAAGTACTAGTGACTACGGTGGTGGTGTCTGAAGGGTTATGAAGTTTAGAAAAATGCATTTTGTAGTTGTTTTATTTTGTAATTTTGTATGTTGTAAAATATGTTATCTGATGGTGTAGTTTCTTAGTTTGGAGGATGTATCTATGTAATGGTTGAATTTTATTTGGGAGTAACTGAATGGGTATTAACAAGTAGCTCATGTTATTCAAGTTCAGATATTTTGTATGCTTTCTATATTCTCAAGTATGATTATGTGATTATTGTCTCATTAATCGGATTTTGGCTTGATTGTGGCTCAGAGATTGAATTTTTTTGATACAATTTGTGCTTGATGACAACATATAGCTCATGTTATAGAAGTTCATACTAAATACAGGTGATTGATGACAACATAAGCTACTTTTGGTGCTTTTGTAAGTTCATGTTCAGTTTCTGTGGTTCTGAGCTTACACATTTGAACTTCATGTTCAGTTTCTGTTGTTCTGAGCTTACACATTTTGAACATCATGTTCAGTTTCTATTGTTCTAAGCTTACACATTTTGAACTTCATGTTCAGTTTCTGTTGTTCTGAGCTTACACATTTTGAACTTCATGTTCAGTTTCTGTTGTTCTGAGCTTACACATTTTCAACTTCATGTTCAGTTTCTGTGGTTCTGAGCTTACACATTTTCAACTTCATGTTCAGTTTCTGTGGTTCTAAGCTTACACATTTTGAACTACATGTTCAGTTTCTGTGGTTCTGAGCTTACACATTTTGAACTTCATGTTCAGTTTCTGTGGTTCTGAGCTTACACATTTTGAACTTCATGTTCAGTTTCTGTGGTTCTGAGCTTACACATTTTGAACTTCATGTTCAGTTTCTGTGGTTCTGAGCTTACACATTTTGAACTTCATGTTCAGTTTCTGTGGTTCTGAGCTTACACATTTTGAACTTCATGTTCAGTTTATGTGGTTCTGAGCTTACACATTTTGAAATTCATGTTCAGTTTCTGTTGTTCTGAGCTTACACATTTTGAACTTCATGTTCAGTTTCTGTGGTTCTGAGCTTACACATTTTGAACTTCATGTTCAGTTTCTGTGGTTCTGAGCTCACACCAAAACAATAATAACATATATATCTGAATAAATCTTGAAATAGTATAGATAATGGCTAAGAGCTGAATAGAATGCATTCCAGTATCATTATAAATCATAGCAAAACACAGCGAGGTGATCAAAACTTTATGAGTTCAGAAATATTATATGAAAATTTTATAATTTGATGATGAAGTTAAGAACAATATCAGTACAAAGAATGATTACTAAACTACCAACTCATTCATATTATAAATATTTCAGATTCTATCATATGAGTACAAAGAATGATTACATTAAACATATCATTATAACTTCAGATTCTATCATATCAGGTTTTCCATTCATACATATTCCAAGTAGGCTTGTTCTGAACAAACTCAGGATTACTCAAATCATCAAGTTAGAGATTGAAAAATTTACAAATCCACCAAAATAAAACTAGTTGAAGTCAATTGCTTGTCAAGCATACAAAGCGAAGATCAACTACTGATACTGTTGCTGCATTTGTTCCTCTGCGAAAAATAAACATAATGTTAGATGAATTTCGTACTCATTTATTAGATAACATAGAGTAATTATAAATTAGAGGATGATTATGTTCATGACATGAATTTAAGTAGGCTCAGAAATGACTTTAATTCACAAGACATTGTCCTCAAATGAGCACAACATCTTCAGTGGTGAATGCATTTAACAAAATTATTGTCAGTACTTGAGACTGTGTTGGTGTAGTCACATATGGCTGCAGTTGAACTGCCACGCCCAAATAGCTTTAACCATCACAATCCTCTACATGTTGTTCCACAATTTCAATTAAATGCATTCCCATTTCTAAAGAATCTTAATCACCCAAAGGAAACTATCAGCCAAACTATCAACCAATGTGTAACAAACTATTAGCCAAAACAAAGGTTGTACTCAAGTATCAAAGATCAAGCCACTGAAAATTCTAGTATCAGCCAAAGGTATATGTTGGCATCAATCAAACAATGTATTCAAAAATTGCAATATCAGAGCCAACTGAAAAGCAAAAATTGAATCAGTGACCCAAAAAAAAGAACATGAGGTCAAAATTTAACTTAACCCCCCCCCCCCCCCATAATAGGAAGATAAGCGGGATTGAGTTAGCACCATTGGATGGGGTTCATGATGAAAGCTCACGATCAGACAGCCTAGGCCCAGTGCACACAGCGTTGTGCACTACCCCTGAATCTAACAGAAAGTATCCTTTTCTGGGCCTAAAATCAAGCCAAAATTCAACCAGTGAGACCCAAAAAAAAATTTGTTCACTCCAACTGTTGAAATTCCCAAGTATCAGCCAAAAAATATCAACCAGCCAGAGTACTACCCAACTGTAACAAAGGATCATGGCCTTGCAGTCACAAAAAGGCTATACAGTATGGATACTCACTATGTAACAAACTTCATTTTGTCAAGAAAACTCACATAGCATATTTGTATCAGAAAACTTCAACCTCAAAGCCAAAATCTGTCACTTCAATTGTATACATAGCACCTGTCACCTCAATTGTAAAAAAACTCAAGTATCAAAGCTTAAGGATCAGGGTATTGAACTAAAATTCAAGTATCAGCCAACTGAAAATTTAAATGTATGGCATGATCATATCAAGTGGGTGCAGCAGCCTACTAACAACCTGACCTCAGAGAAACTCACACATTGAATTCACTTAGTAGGTGAAGAAGACAATAAATTCATCATTGCCTATCAATTCATCCCGTACCCAAAAATAAAAGAAGGGTATCATATTTACCAAATTAATTGTGAATGAAATACTTCCCTCAGTTCACACTATCGTGAGAATCCTCGGAACTATTGTCAGTAGAGGAATCCACCTCCTCTTCGGCGAATGCACTCTTGCCATTGAAAAGGGTAAAAACCAAAGAAAAGTCAGGATCAAGCGAACTTTATAATAATTAAAAAGAAAGTGCACACTTAATTGACAATTTTCATAATTACACAAATAGCATGAAGTACCTTTCATTTTTCTTTGGGCAAGTTCGCGCATCATGGCCTTGCCCACGCAAACCGCAACAATTGCACTTCCTAGGTTTGCCTCTTAATTTCTCCCGCATCGGTTTCAACCTCTTCCCACTTGGTCTTTCCTTCGTATTACATTGACGAGGTTCTTCCACCGAGACTTGAGACAAGACCAATTCCTTCCCATGTACTCGTGTTCCGCTACCTTTAGCCCCAGCACTACACCCTACGGGGGCTATTATGTTAAAGCCTTCAAGTAACTTGATCATAGCTTCACGCATGAACACATACCCTTCATCGTAAGATAGTCCGATCTCAACTTGTTGCTTGGACAAGTTATTTAACTCACAACAGCGGGACGCAAAATTCTCACTATTATTGCCATCTTCTCTACCAAAATTTGTAGGGGTGTAGCTTCTTCTAATTACCTCACGGCTCCATCTTCTCATCATATATTGTTTGGGAAGTTCATTACAATTCGAGTATTTAAGGAAGGCCAAGAGATGCCTACAAGGGAGTCCAACAAATTCGAACATAAAGCATGAACAACACCCATAGTGAGTCTCTTTGGAATAAGTAATTATGGTCTCTTTTTCCGACCTACCAATGAATGTCACTGTATAATAAGTGTTAGTAGTATTCACGTCACCTTCCACTAAATTCACATTATACAGTAGGCTAGCCTTGATTTCTTTTTGGAACTTTAAAAACATTGCTAAAGTGTATACTTGGGCCATTTGTTCCTCCATATACCACCCGGTCTTGAATTTGGGTTTCCGATCTAGTGTACGGTGATTCTGTTTAACTTCTTCTTCTCTTTGCCTACCAATAACTCTTTCAAATATCAAAGCAAACTCATGAAGTGAATACTTCTTTTGGGTGTGCTTTTTTAAAAAAGAATTCATTCCCTCGCTTCTTTGGCTACTAGACATACCCGCCCAAAAATGAGGAAAATTTTGCCGCACTGCCCCACTTTTTGAAAATATTTAGCGATATGCCCTACTTCCCAAAACAATTAGCGATATGCCCTTGTTTAGGACACGTCAGCAAGAAACGTTATTGGAAAAAACGGCATAGGTTATTTCCATGCCGTTCTTTCCAATAACGGCATCTGTTTGAAAAAAAAATTGCATGCCGTTATTTGGAATAATGGCATCAGTATATTTGTCTTACAAGTGTGAATCTTCTAAGTTTAAAAAGTTCTAAGTGTGAAAAAAACTTATAAACAATGCCGTTATCCTGAATAACGGCATCAGTTATATATCAATATGCACTCTTGCCGTTGTTTGGAAACAGAAAGAATTGATAAAAAGTAAAGAAAAAAAAAAATAAATAACTGATGCCGTTATTCGGAATAACGGCATCAGTTATAATTTTTTTTTTTTTTACTTATTCATCAGAGAAGATGAATAATAAGTTACTTTTTCATTAAAAAATTTATAACTGATGCCGCATCAATATTCCAAATAATGGCATCAGTATTGAGAATGCCGTTATTTGAAATAACGGCATCTGTTATAAGGTTTTTCATACTTGCAATTTTTTCTCTAAGTGGAGACTATAAGCTCTCGAAAAACAAAACAACCTATGCCGTTATTCCAAATAACGACATGCAATTTTTTTTCTAAACAGATGCCGTTATTGGGAAGAACGGCATGGAAATAACCTATGCCATTTTTCTCAATAACGTTTCTTGCTGACGTGTCCTAAACAAGGGCATATCGCTAATTATTTTGGGAAGTGGGGCAGAGCGCTAAATATTTTCAAAAAGTGGGGTAGTACGGCAAAATCTTCCAAAAATGAGACCTATGGTATACGAGGGCCCATTTATCACAAATATGAAAAATATCATTCAACCATTTGTTGTTTTCTGATTCCACAACCAAAGCCTTCCATTGTTCTTCAAAAGAGACACAGTCATACGAATTCCAAACGTTTTCTTTAAAAGCATCTATGAACTTAGAATTTTGAACCAATTAAGGCACCTCGTTAGGAATCTTATCTAAAATATGCCAGATACAATATCTATGGCGAATATGAGGAAAAACTTGTTTAATTGCAGCGCCAATACCCTGGTCTTGGTCCGTTACAAAGCCAACTGGAGCTTTTTTCATGACTCCTAGCCATGTTTGGAATAACCACACAAAAGATGAAGCCGTCTCATTTGGGATGAAACCACAACCGAGAAAAAGAGACTGCCAATGATGATTAATCCCAACAAATGGAACAAATAGCATACTGTAATGGTTAGTACTATGTGTTGCATCAAAAGAAACTACATCACCAAATAACTCATAATTCATACGAGCAATCCCATCAACGCAAAAACAATGAGACAGTCTACCGGACTCATCTCGCTTGAATGCATAAAAGAAAGAAGGATCTTTTTCCTTTTGCCATTTAAAGAAGTCTACCAACATTTGACCATCATGACCTTTTAATGACTCCTTCAAATCTCTTTCATGGTTTCTAGCGTCTCTTAGAGTAAATCCAACCTATCATATCCCCCACTTGAACCTTAAAAAAAAGCATTTGTTTGCATGTGGGAATATTTGCACTCGCAAGTTGCTCCATTATGACTTTATCTGAACTTGACACAACACGGTTACGCGGCAACAAATGCCTTCTACCGGGTGTGGTGAATGCATGATTGTGCACCTTATGGAAAGAATAAACAGACCACGAATTCGTTTCTTTGTTTAATCTCACACGAACCAATGCATTGCAAGATGTTCTGGAGGTAGTACCTATTCTAATTTCATTATTCTTGCTTTTCGACACCCCCGCTTTATTACGTAAAAAGGTTTTTTCCACCACCTCGCCATCCTTCAATTTATGACATCCTTTACGCATTTGAAAACCCGAACATTTCGCATAGCTATCATAGTATTTTTCTACTAGTTCAAGGGTCTCAAATATCATACCTATCTTTGGTATTAGATGCTCTTCAACAGTGGGGGTAAATTCACCTTCTTCAACATACAAAAAATTGTCACCCAATTGTGAGCAACCTTCACCAAACTCCATACCTATACCAAATTCGAAAATATAATCAATATCAACAATTTCGGATTATTTTTCAACAATAACAAATTATTTTTGAAACAGAGTTAAGAAAATTTGGGTTTTTTCAACAATATGAAGTAAAGCAAAAAAAAAATTTAATACCTCCAATAACGATGGGGGAATGGAGGAGGAAGAGAGCATCGTGAGGAGCGTGCAGAGGTGGATCACGTCACGAGGAGGAGAGGACGGCATTGTGGGTTCCGATCGATTTTGGGGGCTAGGGTTTTAAAATCGGAGGTCGAAGATGACCAAGTTGGGGAAAATCGAGCGTTGGAGAAGGAGGAGATGGAGAATTTGTCGAGAAATCGATGCCGATGAGATGGGGTAAATGGATTTTGGGGACCTAGGGTTTTTCTCACTTGTGTTCAGATCGATGAAGTGTGGAGTGGGAGAAAGAGGGAAAGGAGATAGCGTTGAGAGGGAAAGAGACAGCTGGATTGGGGGGGGGAATTCCGATTATACCCCCCCCCCCCTAAATTAACAGATGAGCAGGATTGAATTAGAACCATTGGATGGAGATCATGATGAGAGCAAACGATCGGACGGCATATCTCCAATGCGCACAGCGTTGAGCACTAGCCCAGTGCTCAACGGAAACTTTCCCTATATATATATATATATATATATATATATATATATATATATATATATATATATATATATATATATATATTACAAAGAAAGCTATCAAGTGGCTCTCTTTCAATCTTCCCTAAAACCAATAGCCCAGATTGATTCTCCCAAAACATATTTTTCCGCCCAAAATTTAAAATCCCACAATTTCAAAACCCTCTCTCTCTCTCTCTTTCTCACTGTCTCCCTATCTCCGGCTCCCATCTCTCTCTCTCTCTCTCTTAACGACTTTCCCCAACCCCCTCTCTCTCTAGACGCCCCGCTGGCTGAAGGCAGCCTCGACGCTCTCCCCACTGGCTGAAGCCAGCCTCGATGCTCTCTCCCGACGCCCCGCTGGCTGAAGCCAGCCTTGATGCCCTGAAGCCCCGCTCCCCCTCTCTCTCTCTCGATGCCCCGCCTCCTGAAGCCAGCCCCGACGCCCCACCTCGTGGCGCTGCCCTCCTCGACTACGTTTCAAGGTATAAACTAATTGAGCGATGGGGATGGGCTAGGGTTTTGGCCACACGGTGAAGGAGATGGCAAGGGTTTCGGCAGTGAAAGTGATGGCTATGGTTTCCGAGTTCTGCGTTCTAATTCTTGGTGGTTTTGGAGTGCGCAATCCATTTATTGTCAGGGTATCTCCTTCTCATTCGTCCTGGTTTTAGGATTCTTGAAATTCCGCTTGCTAGCTATTCGGCAAAATGCCACAACGAGAAATTCATTAAAATCTAAAGATGTAGTGTCTGATTTAACAATCACATAGGCCAATTCACGTAAAAAATCTTATGTAAATCTATTTTTTGCAACTATCTTAGCCTGTTAAATTATGATTTCTTCTGTTGTTGAGTTGCAGTTTTTGTTTTGTAAAAGCAGATTTTTATAAAAATTCTGCATCTACTTAACAATTAGACTCACTTCAACAGACCCGTAAGGTTATAAAGGACTTTACTTTTTTTTGTTTCATTCAATTCAGAATACTCTGAATTGTAATTCTTTCTGTTCATATTAACTCTGTTCTTTTAATTGTGAATTCTTTTTTAATCTGATGCTGATGGCTGTTGGTTGTTGGTGCATTCTCTGTTCAGTTTTGCATCTTTATCAGTCAAGTGCGAAACAAATGTAGGGAATATCATCTAGCACCTTGTGGGCTTTTGTACTCCTCGGTTCTGTGCGAGGTATGCATTCTTTTGATTGTTTAATTAGTTTGAATTATGTTGCAATTTCTTTTGTCAGTGTGTTTGCATCTAAATATCTTCGATATTTATGCAGATAGGGCTTTCGTTTTTCTCAGTTTGCCTGTACCTAAAGATTTGGTCTCTTACATAGAGAGTGACCCAAGTGTGTTGCCTTGCATAGGTGCACTCAGTGAGGTTAAGCTTTTTTCATTTTTTTCTATTTCTTGACTTGCCAAAAGAAAGAAAAAGAAGAAGAATTACATCATGAATGTGTTGAATATTGATGGTTATTGTTTGCATATATGGATGTGTTTCAAGAAAAAAAAAGGTATCCTATAATTTTAGGTTGTTGAGTTAGATTGTAACAACTGAGATAATAAAATTGCTAGCATGCTTTTTTATATTCACTCTGCACATAAGGGATCCTTTTTCTTTTGGATGTGTAGGTTACAAAAGAAGCTGATATTTTGTTTAACTAACCAATTATTTAAGCATAGTTACGGTCATTTGAATCATAATGATGTTAAAGCAATTTCCTAGGAATGTGAAAGCTTACAAATATTGTAGACGTCCTGCTGAAATTACGTTAAAGTGCAAGGTGAATAAGTTAATTTCTATTCTTTTTAAGCTAAACCATATCTTTTGATGATGTGTTTGGCATTACAGAAAGATTGGAGGGAGGCCAGAATAGTGAGCTCTTGCTGGACACTGCGGCTCTTGCTGGACATTCAGGTAAATTCATTCTGAAAACATTTACATGCTCTTATTTTGTATAGCACACTTTTTGATGTAGCTTTCTGCTCCATGACTGATAAATTAAGTTACTTTGGGGAAAGCTTTCTTCTTCTTTAAACTTTTGTACTGTATAGTAATCTTTGCTACGAATTTGACATCATGAGAAATACTAGCTTTTACTGATGGTGAGAAATACTGAAGACAACAACCTGCCTAATGTCCTTTTATAAATTTGTCGTGTGCCATTGTCATAACAATTCAGTATGGGAAACCTGTATCGATAATTCCTGGTGTAAGTAAGTCTCTGAAGACAACAGCCTGCCTAATGTCCATTTATTTCCATATAATCTCCCAGGTGGAGAAACAAGGAGCATAACAAACTTTCTAGGATAAAATTAGTATTTCGCATGCCATATTTTCATGTTCATACGAGAAATTAACAATGTCAACTCATATATTTTGTTTTCTGAATTCATTCGTAGCATCAATTCACATAACCACTCCAAATCAATTATTCTTCTAAAAATAGCACTAAAAAAATGCAGAGCAGAAACAAACCTGGGAGTGGGAGTGGGAGTATGAGTAGAGAGGTTCCACATGGAACTCCCAACAATATGAATGGGTTTACTCAACTTCCCATTTCTATATTTGTGTATCTTGACATAAGACTGCAAGAGATGGCCAATTAAGGGTAAGGACATCACTTGATCAGTCCTAAACCACTAAATCAAAAGGGTAGGGCAATATAGACACGATGATAATGATAACAAGAACAACGATGATAGCAATGATGATGACAACAAAAGTGCAATATTCCAGTCTTTAGACACATTGGCTGCAAAGGTCTATCTACCTGTGGATTCTCCTCCATTCGCTACAAAACAATATAACTCATAGAAGAATCTCACCCCTATTATGAATTACCTCCTACAAAATCCAGGCTGAGGACATCACTTGATCAGTTTGGTCCATCAAATAAATTAGTGATACTAGACTGTGTGTGCTTTTGCTAATGTTGCTACATGCTCTTTGACAAATGAATATGCACCCAACCAATTAGCACACCCTCTTTCTTGAAAATATTGATATATTTGAGAAAGAGACTAAACAATTTGGTATGATAACCGAGAAAGAAATTAAACATAAAGATAAAATCTTTTAAAGGCATTATGTCCCTCACGACCAGAAGTTCGAAGAGCCTTGAGTGGTTCAACACAATCTTGATCAATAACCAATAATTCTTCTCTCTTCTTCTCTTTGGGATTTAGCTTCTCTTCTGATTTCCTTTTAGAAACTTCTTCTAACTAAGAAAATATAGGGTTAATTCATCTTTGCTAAGAATTTAACATCATGAGAAATACTAGCTTATACTGATGGTGAGGAACATGCTATAAAAATCATAAGGACGGTAATAAAACATGAATCAACCATCTTCAAAGTGGTATACAAGCTCCTCTTTGTTAAACTATTGAATGAATGTTTGTCAAGGGAATGACTGAAGGCAGAGTTAATGAATCTTTATTGCAGAGCAGTGAGTTTTTAAGATTGGACAACTCTGAAGTGTTATATAAGCTCCTTCGAAATGAATCATTCAATCATGTAGTTGAAATGCTATCTTGGGTTCCATCAAATATATCTTTCTAATATTTGATTCTACTATTCGAGCTACAATCTCAAATTCATGATAAATTTGCGTTAATTGTAATCTACTTTGGCTATACTGAAAATCATAATCACACCTCGATGCAAATCCAGATTACTAACAAATTTCTTAACTATATATGTAGATTTCTTCATTGATCTGTAACTTCCATATACTCTACTATTTGTTAGAGAAAACT
Organism: Hemerocallis citrina; assembly: GCA_017893485.1. NCBI lineage: Eukaryota > Viridiplantae > Streptophyta > Magnoliopsida > Asparagales > Asphodelaceae > Hemerocallis > Hemerocallis citrina. The sequence continues at coordinate 143,051,002 of CM030360.1, forward strand.
ATTGTTAATTGCACAAACCGTCCTACAAATAGCGCAACTTGCAATGGTGCAGACATAGCTTAAGTCTCTACATCTCAGGTATACCGCCAACCCCTCCCTGTTTTATCAAAATTTTCACTGCACACCGGCTGCTCATTTAGTTGGGGTCTGCGTTACATTTAGTTGGGGTCAAAGGCTTTGTTGTTGTTGTTGCGAAGCATCGTAACTGAACTCAAAAGGAGAGCTGTTGGGTTTGTGAGATTCTGGAATTGCATATTAAGGAACAATATCAAACATGGGGAATAAGCTCAATCTGACAGTAAACGAACATATTTGTGTGTGTTGTATCATTGTGCTAGAAAGAGTAAAAGATCAGATGATTGATGTTTAAAGAATTTTAGTTACCACTTTTCACTTTTCACTTTTCAACAATCTTTATTTCTATGATACATAAAAAGGAGAATGTGCCTTTAATCCTGAATTTCTTCAATGTCATTCTTCTTCACAATTTTCATTCATGTTATATAATTTACTCTCTCACTGTAATTCTATATGTCACCATCGTACCAAAGATTGATCATTTTAGACAATTATTATCATAGATGGTTTGTTATATAGATTATACTTTCCTACATTATCATTCGCATCAAGTAGCTTTTACATCTATGATACAGCTGCCTAATGTTGATAGGATGGTGGGCATATAGACACCATCTAACTTTGCCAATATAGTGTCAATTTCTTGATATTGAACATCTATCAGTCTAATGAAATTGTTGGTTTCTATGTTGTATTCCTACATATACCAATGTTATGATTTATATATACAGTTTCATTTTCTTAATGTTGTGTTGAGTTTTAATTAAGGAAAAATATATTTTAGATTTCGGGAAAAATATTCCTTCTGGTAAGGGTAAGAAAGGATGATTGGCAGAACTAAGTACAATCATGCGACATGAGGGAATTGAGGAGAAAGGAAAAACCAAAGGTCCTGGACACATGTTTCCCAAATGCAATTCAGTAATTGAGTATAAGTTACTGGCAAATGCACTAATTCCATGATCTATACAATGCCAGTTCAGCTAGCATATAACGGTCTTATACTTTTGTAGTACTTTTCTAAAACTATAATAACTATATTGTTTATATTGTTCCGTATATGCTTAAAAGGTAAGAAAATTCACAGTTAGTAGTGTTTCCCTATAATAAAACATGGTTAGCAAATATTAAACAACAAAATATTAAACATAACAAATATTAAACATGAAACCAACTAACAAGCAATAGATGTAGGCTTCAAATGCATGTACCCATTACTCTACAGTTTCCAATGTAAAGATCATAGTAGTTAATGATTAGAACGTCAAAGTTAATCATCATATATTTTCCCTCCTTTATATACAGATCGATTGCTTCATCAAAATTAAAGAATAGCGATGGATGACATCACTATATATGGCCATGTAAGTATCTCCTTTTTAAAAAAAAATCTACAACTCTTGATATAATAATAGGTTCCTCACATTATAATATTTACTTTAATACCTTAGAGGTTGATGTTGACTTGGAAAAACATCTTGGGTAGTGAAAAACATGTTGGGTTCAAACCATTGAGTTAAAAGGCATTGTTCTGTTTGAAAGGTAATGGTTTCAAAACTCTTACTATTATTTTCAAACTCATTGTTTTAATTGTTTATTGTAAATTCTTACTATTTGATTCGAAACTCTTACTGATTTTTTAGGCTCACTGTTTGGTTCCATTTTTGAAAACTTCAAGCATTGTGTTTTTCTACAATCCTGTAATTTTTTTTTGTCATTCAGTTGGTCGGTGTATATTATGGTGGAGGATGTAATAGTTGTAATAGTTGTAATATTTAGCATTTGGGAGATGATGTAAGTATCTGTATATAATGATGATATAATATAGTTATGTTAATACCCGTACCCTCAAATTTGTGGAGTATTGGGTTCTGTGTTTGGTTTTTCAAAGGTTTTTCAAAGGTTTTTCTAGAAATCATTATGTTTTCAAACGAATTTTTGTTTTTTATTTTGTATCTTGCATTATATTATGACTTTTTTCCCCAGAGCCTTATATATATGATGCCTGTGTGATGTTGCTTGGTTTGGTCTGGGGAGGATTGATATTTATTGCCTGTGGTGTCATATTTTTAATTGTTAGCAGAATTCCATAAGGAATTGCTGTAAAAGGGCTAATATTTTAGGGGATATTCTGTCGAAATTTTTACTAAATTTCCTAAAATCTATTATGTTTTCAAACGATATCTTGATTTTTATTTTGTATCTTTAGTCATATGAAGATTTTTTCTCCCCCAGAGCCCTATATATATGATGCCTGTGTGATGTTGCTTGGATTGGCCTGGGGAGAATTTATATTTATTGCATGTGATGTTATATTTTTAATTGTGAGTAGAATTCCGTAAGGAATTGCAGTAGAAGGGCTAATATTTTAGCGGAGGCTCTGTCGAAATTTTTACTAAATTTCCTAAAGTCAAATATGTTTTCAAACGATATCTTGGTTTTTATTCTGTATCTTTAGTCATGTGAAGATCCCCCCCCCCCCCGAGCCCTATATATATGATGTGTATGTGATATTGCTTGGATTGGCCTGGGGAGGATTCATTTTGACGGCCTGTGATGTTAATTTTTTTTTATTGTGAATAGAATTTCGTAAGGAATTACTGTAAAAGGGCTAATATTTCAGGGGAGATTTTGTCAAAATTTTTACTACAGTCCTATTATGTCAAAGTTAATATTAACTGCCTGTAAAATTTTAGAGGAGACTGTCGAAATTTTTACTAAACAACTTAATTAATTAATCATTATTTGCGATGACGTGTTGTAGGAAACAATTTAAAGGTGATTGCATTATAAAACAATTAGGAAACAATAAAATTTCAAAGGAGGCCTGAATAGAATAGATGATTGTATTAGAAAGGTGGTTGTATTTGCTTACAATCATAATTTTTTTTCCTGTCATGGTGCATATTTTTAATTGATGTTCTCACATTTCTTGAAAAAAAATCTAGGTTTTTGAAGAATTGGATAAGTCAATATTGAGAAATTTAAGGGCAATAAAGATTAAATATCTAAAAAACTGAAACAATTTAACGAATAATTATTAAAGAGGTATAGTGAATGTCTTTTGATCTTAGCATGTATAATGCATAAATTTATATGCAGTTCACCCAACCAAATAACTCCAAATAAATTTATAGCAGTTCCGAACGTAGGCACGTGCCCACGGGCATACCTAGTATGTATATATATATATATATATATATAAAGAATCTGGAGATATCAAGCTTATTCTTTATTTGGTGGGTAATACTAATATAAAGACTACTACGTACTGTAACGGATTGTAAAAGAGTACAATTACATAATGATATATGATAAATGTACTTATGATACATTTTATATTAGTAATGAGATATAATATAAAATATTTAATCAAAATGGAAGAATATATACTCGATAAATAATGTCTTATAGAGTAATATTGTATAGTACTGATAATACTATATACTCTTAATGTTAATTAATTCATATATAAAATTAAAATAGTTTTCATTTTTCATAATAATATTCGATAACCAAATTTCGTGCAAACTACTTATAAAATATTATTAAAAAATATATAAAAATCTAAAAATATTTATAAAAAAATAAATAAATAATATTTTACAAACCCTATCCCGGCGTTCACACAAGCAATGCCGGGATAGAAATTTAATTTATTTTAAAATAAAATAAAATAGCTAACTCGCAATTTAGACGGGCTATTCCACCATGTTAGTAAGAAACGGTGTTATAGTGGAAATCTACAACGGCGTTCGCTTCAACAAACGTCGGGATAGATAATGAATCTATTTATAAAAAATTTAAAATAGCTATCTCGCGATATAAAAGGACTATGTCTGCGTTTGTTCGTAAATACTGTTAGTTTCAATGGTAGTCTCAGATCAAATACACAGCAGAAAAATTACAAAGAAATATCGAAACCGAGCCATGGATCCATACGAAAACCATAAATCGTGTTTAGAAGTTATACCTTGAAGATGGATCTGCTGTCTCTAGTTAATATCGATCACAATACTGCAATATTGTTGTGCCTCTACGGTATCTACACGAACGGATCAAATCAAGCTTTCCCTCACGCTGCGGTGCTAGTTGCGGGAAGGGTATGTTCCACATATACGTATCATATATATAGCTGCAGAAAATCAACCATAAGAGAGTAATGAGGCTGTTGGACTTACAATCTGACCTGGTTCAGATTCGTGTGTGGGCCTTTGAACTTTAGTCAGCCCATTAATCTAATTAAATGTCCAACCAATGTCGAAGTCCACAAGTCTTACTTGGATCCCCAATTAAATTCATCTTATGAATTTAAATTTAAATTTCGATCTATTATAAGTGTGTAACCTTGTATGTTCTCGTTACATTGACAGTAATACTAAAATCATATTCCAGTATTATAAACAGTGAGCGGTATCTTGCAATACATTACTGCTACTCAAGTAACAGGAATGTCAGTGATTAGACATAATCTATTCGTGACCAATGTTACCATGTAGTCTAGTCACTTTGTCCAGATATCTTAATTGACCACAAGGCATAAAGAGTGTCACTCTTGTATAATTCAATCTTTGGTTTCTTGATATCTGAGTAGACTTACTAAAACAAATGAGCTCAATATCTCACATTGACTCATTTGAGCATGGCCATGCATTTTGTAGTCTCACTCAATCAAGAGGCCCATAGATTTGCTCATGTTATGTTAGAGGTACAAATCCTATCTAAGTCACTCACATCCCTCAGCATGATTTGTAGTATATCTAATAGTCGACTTCATAATCACCCTATTACATGCAACGTTTGACGACATTAAAACATGTAACTTTTTATGTAGGAAACCGTAGTATCTTTAAGTCAAAAGACTACATACACCATGGTCACTGTGAGAACCGCTTATGAAATTCACGTAACGATCCATGCAGCGTTCTCATGGTGGTTAGTCTAGTACATTATTACTCTAATATGTACCCATGTGAAGACTTGATATCTCATATCTATGACCCGTGAGATATAGTCATCAGTGTACACACATACTAGTCTCTATATATTATTGTTGTCCTAATTCACAATAATACTTGACTAGGGACATTTAAGAATAGTGTTCTGATTACAATCAATAGGATCTCACAATAAAATCATGCACTTGATATCTCATGATATTGAACCTACTATTTTAAGGAATTTATTATGTTCATTTAATCACAATAAACAACACAACAAATGAAATACCTCATATATGAAATAAAAATCATGATACAATGTAAATTAGTAATGTCAATACACAACTGGTCTCTTGGGCATACACCAACAATCTCCCACTTGCACTAGAGCCAATCAGATATACATCTAATGCCTATAGATCTAGTGTGACCCTCATGCTTTCGCTATGCAAGAGGCTTTGTCAGTGGTTCAGCGATGTTTTCATCTGTCGGTACTCTGCGTATCTTCACATCTCCTCTATCGATGATCTCTCGAATGAGATGAAAGCGTCTTAAGTATATGTTTGGATCACTGGTGAGATTTAGGCTCCTTAGCTTATGCAATGGCCCCACTGTTATTACAATAGAGGTCCAGCGGGTCCATAATGCTAGGAACCACGCCAAGTTCAGTGATGAACTTTCTGATCTAAATGACCTCCTTTGCTGCATTGGAGATAGCAATATACTCAGCCTCTGTGGTAGAATCGTCTACTGTCTCTTGTTTCGAACTCTTCCAGTTCACAGCTCCCTATTTAGGCAAAATACAAAACCTGATTGCGATTTGGAGTCGTCCATATCAGACTGAAAACTAGCGTCAGTGTTATCCTTTACAACAAGCTTTTCCTCGGCTCCATATACCAAGAACAAATCATTAGTCCTTCGTAAGTACTTAAGGATATTCTTGATAGCAGTCCAGTGACTCTCACCGGGATCTGACTGGTACCTGCTCGTCATGCTCAAAGCATATGAGACATCTGGACGAGTAAATAACATGGCATATATGATAGATCCAATTGCAGAAGCATATGAAATCTTAGTCATGCGGTCTCTCTCATCTTGAGTGGCCTTAAACAGGCTTACACCATACGACATAGCGAGAAATCCTTTCTTGGACTCTTTCATATTAAGCGTTTCAATACTTTGTCTATATATGTACTCTGACTCGGGCCAAGCAGTCTTCTTGATCTATCTCTATAGATCTTGATGCCTAATACATAGGTAGATTCACCCATGTCCTTCATGGAAAAGTATTTTCCTAGCCAAGTCTTTATAAACTACAAGGTAGGGATGTCATTCTCGATGAGTAGTATGTCATCTATGTACAACACCAGAAATACAACTGTGCTCCAACTAACCTTCTTCTAGACACAATGTTCATCTTCGTTCTTGATGAAACCAAAATCTTTGATTGCATCATCGAAACGAAGATTCCAGCTTCTAGAAGCTCGCTTTAATCCATAAATGGATCGTTGCAGTTTACACACCTTTCTAGCACCATTTGGAGTGAAAAAAACCCTCAGGTTGTGTCATGTACACATCCTTGAGAAGATTTCCATTTAGGAAAGAAGTTTTGACATCTATCTGCCAGATTTCATAATCATGATATGCTGCAACAGCTAGCAAGATCCGAATGGATTTAAGCATGGCAACTAGGGAAAAAGTCTCATTAAAGTCTACACCATGAATTTTTTTGAAACCTTTAGCCACCAACCACCCCTTAAAGGTATGCATATTACCAGCCATGTCAGTTTTCTTCTTGAAAACCCATTTGCATCCATTAGGTTTTACCCCTTCAGGTGGGTCTACCAAGGTCCATACTTGGTTAGTATACATGGATTCCATCTCAGATCTCATGGCCTCAAGCCATTTATCAGAATCTAGGCCTTTTACAACTTCCTCATAAGTCGTAGGCTCATCCTGATCCACAAGTAATATATCACCATGTTGAGTCACAAGAAATCCATTTCAATCAGGTTGATGAGGTATCCTACTAGACTTACATAGGCCTTGTGCTACTTGAGCAGGTGGTTGTTCCACAACAATTTGTAGAGTCTACTTCATTTCCACCATTGGTTCGCTGCTAATTTGTGAAGTTAAAATTTCTTCAAGTTCTATTGTTCTTCCACTGGTTCTTTTGGAGACAAGTTATCTCTCTAGGAACACATCAGTCTGTGCAAGAAACTCTTTTTCTTCGGTCGGATTATAGAAATAGTATCCCTTGGTTTCCATGAGATATCCTACAAAGATGCACTTATCAGATTTGGGACCAAGTTTATCAAGGACTTGGCGCCTTACATAGGCTTCACAACCCCAAATCTTCATAAAGGACATACTAGGACGCCTCCCGGTCCATATCTGATATGGTGTCTCTTGAACCGTTTTAGATGGAACGCGGTTAAGTGTGAAAGCAGCTGTTATAGAGCATGTCCCCAGAAGGAGCTCGGAAGATCTGCATGACTCATCATTGATCGGACCATGTCTAACAAGGCCCGATTCCTTCTTTCAGAGACTGTAACTCCCTGTTCCAGTTGTACGTATTTTATTACGTGAATTTTTGTACTTCAGTTTTTAGATCAGTTTTATTTTTCTCTTTGGATTTTTTATCTAAAACCAGAATATTTTTCTGATCAATTCTATAAATTTGTGAATTTTTTCAATCGGAGTTTAAATACAAATTTTAAACCCTGATTAATCCTAATCCTAATCCTGCCTAATTCTACGCCTAACTCCACGACTTCTTCTTCATGTTCTCATTTTTTTCTCCACACCTATGTTCACATTTTTCCATCCTATACTCTCATTTTTCCATCCTACACTCTCATTTTTCCTAACCTGTGCCTAATTTTTCTACACCCCATGCAGCACACTCCATCTCCTTTCCTTTCTATATATACACACACACACACACATCACACCTCACTCTCACATCTACGTATCATTCTTCATTTTCCCTCCCTCTCTTCCTCTGCCTTCTTCACACCCGAGAGCTCAAGCAACACCTGAGCTCCACTTCACCTTCCACCTTTGAGCCAACGACTTCGCTTCTACGATCCCGTGAACCCCGAAAAACAACCCGACGCCGCGCCACCTTGTTATCGTCGTCGCTCACCGTTGCTACCGTTGCTCGCTAGCTACCGTCTTTCCGCCATTCTTACCTCCGTTGTGCCGCCGTCCGTTGCCGACGTCGCTTCTTCTTTCCGTGGTTAACATCACCACCAAAATCATCACGTTATAAGGCAAGTACCTTGTACACTATTTTTGTTCTCGTACAACCATTTTCCTTAGACTCGTGGCAAGTAGTCTAGTTATCATCATATTTTATTGTCAAACTCCATTCTAGTCACTGGTTCCATGCTATATCAACTCAAGAGTGAACCGTTAACACATTTCGAATCGTGTTATCAAATATCGAATTTCAACCTTACTATCTCTAAAATTTCTTGACCTTGCACTGAGAATTCGATCATGTTCCCGATACTGGATTGAAGATTTTCTACATGAAAATCGTAGCCCATCGAGTCCCAAATCCAGAACATCTGACGGTTTCTCAATCGGATGTATAGATTGTGAGATATCGCGATTTTAGTACTGTCATATTGTGAATTTCTGAACCTGCACGGGATCACTGACCGGTCTCTCGTACTGAGAATTTGACCATGTTCCCGACACTGGATCGAAAAACTTTCTACATGAAAATCGTAGCCCTTCGAGTCTAGATATCCGAAACATCCTACAGTTTCTCAATCCGATGTATAGATTGTGAGATATCACAGTTTTAGTATTGTGACTCCGAATTTTCAGAATGCGCGCGAAACATCGAAACCAGCGAAGAATGAATTTGTACGCATAGCTACTGTCTTTAGAATGTATCATGTGAATATGCGTTGGAACCGAAAGAGAGTCTCCTTTCTAGAATTTCTGATGGAATCGGATTTGCTTTTCTATAACAACGGAAAAGTGGATTTGAATACAGATATGTCAAGTTGCCTAAAAATTCATCTATACATTTTTGCATATAAACCCGTTACTTTTCATATTTAATGAACTGAGTGTATTATTGTTCTTATAATAATAACTTGTATAGATATAATAGGTTAATAGAATGCATTTTATACCACTTGATAATTCTATAATAACTACTCTCGATACATGTACTCGTTTTACGTCTCATATCCATGATTACTGCCCTTGATATTTTCCTTGACTAAATTATTTGAATACACCGTTCTACTAGTCGTACAAACTGCATGTTCATAATTAATTATAAAAGAATAACAAGCCGGGATTATAAGTGTACGGCTTAGTAATGAACAATATAGGAGAGTATACTCGGAAGGGGGCCCATGTTTCCCGAAATAGTGATTCTTGATTCTTGATTATACAATTCTTGATTACATAATTCTCGATTACATGATTCATGATTACATGTCTTGATACTATCACTGGAAGACCCGACTACATAATCCTATAGAATTCACTACTTAAGTCTAAACGTCACATGATTGATATGCACCGAACTTGTGGTATGGGACACAGGATTGCGTGCATTAGATAAGTTAATAAAATAGATAAACTCGAGATTTCCACTAAGCATGATTCTTGATTACATGACTCTTCGTTACACGACTCTTGATTACATGACTCTCGATCCTTGATTACATGATTATCGATTAACTGAGCCTAGGTTATCAATTTCTTATACCTTGAAGTCTAGAATACACTAGTTACAGTTATTACTTACATGATCATATTGTCCCAGCTCCTTGTTTACTTCCATATTGTATTTGTACTTCTAATTCTTGTTTCTTCCATGTTATATCTTGTTATATTACCCCTTTTTCTGCTTATTGCTACTTGCTGCCCGAAACTTGCTCTAACGGGAACTTTTCTATTTTTCTTTGAATTAATAATTATACAGGTACTGATGGACCCGACGAGCAGACTCTCTAGACGATCGTTGCTACTTCCTTACTACTTCATGTTGTTTTTCTTTCAGTCGCTATTTTATCTAGTTGTTATAGCGAACTGCTTATCATATTATTTTAATTTTGGCACCTGTACTTCCGGGCATCTTGACCCGATATTGATGTATTATCCAAATGATGGTTATTCTATTTTCAGCTCATGTGATTATTATATCTGCCTGCGTGAATGTGTTATAAAGATCTTGTTGAGCTTATAATTGTACAGCTTATGGATGATGTATATCATTCGCTGGGCCTCAGTTGCGTGCCTGTATTTCCGTATAGTGGGAAGCGGGGCGTGACAGAGACACCATTCCATTGCGGTGTTCCAGGGGGAGTGAGTTGAGATATTATCCCGCACTCTTTTAGATGGTCATCAAAACCTTATCTTAAGTACTCACCATCTCGATTTGATCAAAGGGCTTTAATACTTTTACCAGGTTGATTTTGTACCTCATTCTTGAATTCTTTGTACTTTTCAAATGACTCTAATTTGTGTTTCATCAGATACACAAATCCATATCTACTGAAATCATCAGTAAATGTAATGAAGCACTGAAAACCTTCTCTAGCCAATGTGTTAAAAGTCCACAAACATCACTATGTATGAGACTTAAAAGATCACTAGCCCTTTCAAATTTTCCAGTGAATGGAGCTTTTGTCATCTTGCCCAACAAACAAGGTTCACATACCTCATAGGATTCAAAATCAAATGAGTCCAAGAATCTATCTTTATGGAGTTTGGATATGCGGTTTTCAATTATTTGACCCAAACAACAGTATCGGAGGTAAGTTGTGTTCGCATCATTTGATTTGAATCTCTTAGTATTTATATTATAGACGGGTATTTCGCGGTCGAGAATATAAAGTCCATTACTCAATTGTGCACTAGCATAACAGATATCATTCAAATAAATAAAACAACTTTTGTCCTTTATTATAAAAAAAAATCCTTCTTACCCAAACAAGAAATGGAAATAATATTTCTACTAATAGCATGCACAAAATAACAGTTCTCTAACTCAATGATAAACCCAGTGGGCAATGATAAATGACAAGTTCCTACAGCTAAAGCAGCAACTTTTGCTCCATTTCCAACTCGTAGGTCAACTACACCCTTAGCCAATGGTCTACTCCTTTTGAGATCTTGCACATTTACACAAATATGAGATCCACATCCAGTATCTAATACCCAAGATACAGAAGTAGATAAATTGACTTCTATATCAAAATTACCTGTAGTAGAACTCTCACTTCCTTTCTTCTTCATAAGCTCCTCCAGGTACTTATGGCAGTTCCTCTTCCAATGTCCGGTCTCACCACAGTGGTAGCATGTGCCCTCCTTGGCCACCCCACCCTTAGGTTTCCAGGCAGAATTGCTGGGCTTCACATTGCCCTTACCTTTCCCCTTACCTTTAGGTTTCTTAATCTGCTTTTTTCCCTTGCCCTTACCTTTGGCCTGTTGGACCATCATAATGGTCTTTTCCTTACTAATATTCTGTTCAACAGTTCTCGATATACTTAGCAATTTTGGCAGAGGTTTGTCAACTTCATTAATATTGTAGTTCATGACGAATTGACTATAACTTTCCAGCAACGATTGCAGGACCAAGTCAGTGGCCAACTCTTAACCCAATGGGAAACCAAGCCTTTCAAGATTCTCTATGTACCTAATCATCTTGAGCACATGAGTTCCAACGGGGCTTCCTTCTGCCAGTTTGCACTGAAATAATGCCTTTGAGACTTCTAACCTCTCATGCCTAGATGCTCTTGATAGAGCCTCTTGAGGTGTACAATTATATTGTAGGCATCCATGTTCTCATGTTGCTTCTGAAGCTCAGAATTCATGGTGGCTAGTATGAGACAATCAACGTCCAAGGCGTCATCTTGATGCTTCTTATGAGCATCCTTTTCGATGTGAGGTGCACTTGTAGCAAGTGGATTAGGAATAGGCTACTATAGAACATACAACTTTTTCTCATGTCTGAGGACAATCCTTAGATTCTTGTACCAGTCTAGAAAATTTGTTCCAGACAGTTTTTCCTTCTCAACGACAGATCGAAATGATAGGTTATTTGATGTGTTGGTTTCAAAGTAAATATCATTTCATAAATATGCAAAGAAAAAATATTTAACCATCAACAGAAATATGCAGAGTATGTATCATGACATTAAAATATTTAATAAGGTCCTTTATTAAATGTGCCTCCCAATATTTTTATTCAAATCAACGACCCTCATCATTGACTCGGAAAATTCCATCGTAAGATTTTTTGGTAGGCCAAGATCTATATTTCACCTAGTTTTGAGTCAGCTTTAGCTAATCACCCAAAATTCAGTTATTTAAGTAAGGAACATTTTCCAATTACATCATATACAACTCTTGGATAGTTGGGTGAGTAACACTTACTCTAATTTATCTCATAGACTAAAGTCTAACTCTATGCCTCTAAATCTTCAATCCTATTGAAATAGTATAATTAAGTCAGACCCAATGGTTGACAATTGAATATTACTTTCATGCCATCGCGTCTCACTAGAATAGATAAAGACACCCTACTTTGGCAATCTACACTTAATCGGTCCTAGCCTAGACGAGTGCCATGCATTGGAAGGCATCTTATTGCAACTTAATATTTACATTGAGTGATTTTGTTATTGTATTAATTGATCTCACCATTCATTATCCATTAGCATATAACAATGCATCTTATACAAAATTAAAAGCATAAAATTTATGTGACATGGTTGTGGCCCTAACACACTTATTCTCTCAAGCCAATGAGAGTATAAAAAATTGTACAAAGGGATTATACCGTCTTCTCCAAGCAACTTCACAATCTTGTCCATGTCTGGTTGCCAATTCCTTGCATCCTCAGTGAGATTATATTTACAAATAAAGAAAGAATATACAATTGGAGTTTAGAGAGAAAGGATTACATTAAGAATTTAGAGAGAAATGCACGACATGCAGACCATATTCAAAATACCAAAATATAAACAATACATCACAGAACATAAACCATATATCACAGAACTAAACCATGCATCACAGAACTAAGGCCACAACCATGCACCATGTATTACAGAACATAATAATCAAAGAATATGTTTTTATGATTTTATTTTGTTTATTTAAAAAGATTGATTTTTGGGAATCATTATTGCCCTACGTAGCGCTGGCACGAGAGGCCGCCCCTTGCAGGGTGTGGGGCAGCGCACCGTTAGAAAAAATTTGCCTCATCATCCCTTACCACTGCCAAAGCATGAACTCTTCATGTTTTAAGAAATCCTAACCCCACTGCAAACGACATAGGTACATGAACTATTCATGATTTAAGAAACCCTAACATCACTGCAAATCACATCTTTTCAGGGGTTCCAAACCGATGGCTACCCTAATGCGGCATCTGTGTCACCAATCAACACATAAACAAATCCTTATATTGCAACTGTTGCAAAAATTATATCACATATGAATCTTTCTACCAAAAGTGTGAACACATCATAAATAGTCATATATCATTCATAACCGAATTATGGTTTCCCAAGTGGCTCTAATACCACTGTTAGGTTTTAATGGTAATCTCAGATCAAATACACAGCGAAAAAAATACATGGATCCATGCAAAACCATAAATTGTTTTTAGAAGTTATACCTTGAAGATGGATCTGCTGTCTCTAGTTAATGTCGATCAAAGCACTACAATATTGCTGTGCCTTTACGGTACCCACACAAATGAATCAAATCAAGCTTTTCCTCACGCCGCGATGCTAGCTGCGGGAAGGGGATGTTCCCAACGATCTCTCTCTCTCACAATTTCTCTGACGACTAGTATTTTTTCATGTAACTCTTTTCCACAGATAAGTATCATATATATAGTTGTAGAAAATCAACCTTAAGAGAGTAATGAGGCTGTTGGACTCACAATTTGACTTGGTTCAGATTCGTGTGTGGGCCTTTGAACTTTAGTCAGCCCATTTGATCTAATTAAATGTCCAACCAATGTTAGGAGTCCAAGTCTTACTTGGATCCCCAATTAAATTCATCTTATGAATTTAAATTCTAATTTCGATCTATTTTACGTGTGTGGCCTTGTAGATTCTCGTTATGTTGACAGTAATACTAAAATTATATTCTAGTATTATAAATTGTGAGCGGTATATAGCAATACAACACTGCTACTCAAGTAGTGGGAATGCCAGTGATTAGACATAACCTATTCATGACCAATGTTATCATGTAGTCTAGTCACTTTGTCCAGATATCTTAATTGACCACAAGGCATAGAGCGTGCCACTCTTTTATAGTTCAATATTTGGTTTCTTGATATCCAAGTAGACTTACTAAAATACTCACATTGACTCATTTGAGCATGACCATGTATTTTGTAGTCTCACTCAATCAAGGGACCCATAGATATCGCTCATATTATGTAAGAGGGAATCTGAGTCACTTACATCCCTCAGCATGATTTGTAGTATATCCAATAGTCGACTTTATAATCACCCTATTACAGGCAACATTTGACGATATTAAAACATATAATTTCTCATCTAGGGAACCATAGTGACATTAAAACATATAACTTCTCCTGTTATGTAAGTCAAAGAACTACATACACCATGGTCACTGTGAGAACCACTTATGTCACTCACGTAACGATTCATGCAGCGTTCTTGTCACGCCCCGCTTCCTAAAAGAAAATACAGAATACGGATACGTGACTAAGTCAGCGAATGATTTTCATCATCTATAAGCTGTTCAAGAATCTTTACAACATTTCACAAGAATAATCAGAGTCAGAAGAAAAAGAATCAACCAAGCATGCACATATGAACCAAAATACCAATAAGAATACTTGAAACCAAAATATATTAATCTCAAATAATCTAGATCTGAATAAGTCAAATATCCTGGATCACATTGCCCAAATACAAATAAATCCAAGTACAAGATACAATAATTCAAAGCAAGCAACAAGAAATAATAATAACATAATCCAACACTAATATTTCATATCACCAACACCATCTGGTACCTGTTATCCAAAATCTACAATTTAACAATTGCAGGAATAGGAAAGAGAAAACAAACTCCCTTCAATGCAAGTTACAGGCCGCTTGTAGTGCAGAATACAAGTACATGGAAAAAACTAAATAAATAGCATGGAATAGGCATGATAACAAAATAGAATACTAGCATGGCAAGATGAATAAGTACAAGTGGCATGTATCAAGTGTCAAGTGAACAAGTATCATGTAAACAAGTAACAAGTATCAAGTATCATGTATCAAGTCATGTAGTTATTACTATCTAGGTAGCACTTCATGCAGCCCATACTACATGGTTGCTACAATAAATAGTTTCGCTTTAGATTTCATAGTGGACCATAGAGGGCAGTGTACTCAGGGACAAGTATCAAGTAATCGAGCTCCAAGCTCCAAGTATCATGTATCATGTATCATGTATCACGTGTCAAGTTGTGCAAGTGGCAAGTAATCACGTGTCTTGCAGGCAAGTGTCAAGTAATTACGTGTCAAGTATCATGTATCAAGTAATCATGTAGGATCAGTGGATCCCCTTCCACGTACACGTTTCTGCATTATCCACTACTAGATCTTTCCCTTAAATCCCAGCTTGGTTATTTATTATTATTATCAAACAAGCATGTATGTGTGCAAAACATATCAAGAATAACATGGCATGATTAAGTAACAAGTTCAAGTTGCAAGATAAACATGTACGGGTGCAAGATAACACATAAAAGGATAAAATAAGCAAATTTCTAGTTCAGGACAGCAAGACTATACTGCAGTAAAACTGAGATTTCTGTTTTTACAAACATGCAAACCTAAATCCGTCAAAAGGTCTAGAAAATAGACTCCCAGCCGAATCCAGCAACCATATATAAGTCATATAGTAATTCACAAAAACATAATTCAAAACTGAATTGAAACTAGAAAATGCATTCAGTCAGAAATCAGAAGATCAAATTCAAGAGCACGAAAACAGCATGAAAACTCATTAAATAAATCCATGAAAAATTTAGGGTATTCCCTATATGTATAGTAACAGAAAATCAAGTTTCATAATTTTCCAACAATAATAGAGTAGTCAAGTAAAATCAGAAAACATAAAGATGTAGTAGTTTTGTGAATCTGGATACACAAACACTACAGTACGAAAACAGCAATATCTCACAAACCATAAATCGAAATCCAAATCCGTCAAAAAGATAAGAAAATAGATACAATAGGATAACTTTCATATTCAGAAATATTTTAGAAACAACAAGTAGAAATTGGTCGAAAATCAAGTTCTTTACTGAACAGTAGTAAAATTCTGCATGTAAAATCTTTATTTGCAGGCATGAAAATGTTTGTAAAACTCCTCAAATAAATCCATAAAAATTCTGGGTAAACCCCAATCAAGTCAAGAAGTACTGAGCAAAATTTCAGATCAAAATAATAATTTTAACACCATAATAAATATAGATTACTCTTCAAAATTCCTAGAAAACAAAATTTGGAAATCTTTTGACACTACTGTAGTAAAATCGACATAACTCGCAAACCGTAAATCGAAACTGAGATTCATCAAAAAGGGTTGAAAAATAGACAGAATTCTCTACAAATCGTGTTCACAAAATATTTTCAAATACTGACCTTAATACGATTTAAAATACTGATCACAACTGAAAAGTCAGCAAAACTGAAAATATCGCATATGCACAAAATCCACTAGTTCACATAGAACTCGTCCAAAACACAACCAAACACGAAATAGAGTAAACTAGATGTCCAAGCAACATGTTATAGGATATTTCACAAGTCCACAGCAAGTCTACCACAAATAACACGAACGAGCACAAGATAACACATGAATAACATGCATATATGCGACAAGATGTGGTCAATCCAAGGTTATATCATGTCGTATGTGTCGTGAGGCCACTATGGTCGAATCATCACTATAGAGATAATATCAACAAGGGGTTTCACACACAAATTTTCTCTAGAACCGAACTACACCACAAGCGGTATTTAGTACTTATATTTGCAAAGAAATTTAATACAAGTTACTTGCCTTAACCGATGACAAAAATGAATCCAAGCAAGAATAACGGGAACGGATTCCCGGCCAACGAACACGATCGAACAATCACGAGCCAAGAAAGAACGATGAATAACCAACAACTACGTGCACAAGAACGCACACACCAACCAACGAAGAAGAACTCAAGCAACGAACCACGACAAGACACGCAAGAGCACGGGGAACAGGGAGACAAGATGATGACCACAGAAGAGCGGCGGCAGGCGGCGGCGGCGGTTGGCAGCTGGCAGTGCTGGCTACTGCTGCGGGGGGCACCGAACAGAGACAGAGAGACAGAAACGGGACGACATGGGGGGGGGGGGGGTAAGCACGGGTGAGAGGGTGGTCGGTATGAGGGTGCAGGGAGAGAGAGGATGACAGGAGAGAAAGCGGGATGGGGACAGACAGTCGGGAGAGCAAGAGAGCGGCGGAAAGGATGGGGAAACAGAGCTGCATGGATTTTAAATATAGAGGGAGTTAGGGTTTTGATGGTTTGAAGTCGGCTGAAGGTGGGTTCAGGTGCATGGGTATCAAGCTAACGAGTTGGGTAGGGTAGTTAGGGATTATTTATAATGGGTTTGGTTAGTTGGGTTAACATATGATAAAGCTATATGGGTTTGTTTAATTAAGAATGGGTAATAATGGGTATATGATTGAATAGGTTTCGGGTTTAGTCTTAATGGGTAGTGGAAGCAAATAAATAGGGTATTTAATTGTGGGTATTAGGGATCTAAACAAAAATATAGATAGGGCAAAATGAACAAAATAATAGAAAAAAAAATAATATAGGATGTGAACAACAATAAAGAGGATCCAAAATAATTAGCTCAGTCAAAATGGAACGAAACAAGAGACAAACAAGAATTAAGAATTCAAATAAAAGAAGACAAGAACAATAAAATGAAAATATATTGAAAATAAAATCTAATATATAGTCGAAAAGAGATACAACGAAATCAAATACAATGGAAAAGAAAATACACTAAAAAATACACAAAAATGAAAAACAGGGGTTACAGTTCTCATGGTGGGTCAGTCCAGTACATTATTACTCTAATATGTACCAATGTGAAGACTTGATATCTCATATCCATGATCCGTGAGATATGGTCATCAGTCTACGCACATCCTAGTCCTTATGTATTATTGTTGTCCTAATTCACAATAATACCTAACTAGGGACATTTAAGAATATTGTTTCGATTACAGCCAATAGGATCTCACAATCAAGTCATGCACTTGATATCCCATGGTATTGAACCTACTATTCTAAGCACTTTATTATGTTCATTTAATTACAGTAAACTAGTAATATCAATACACAACTGGCCTGTAGGGCATACACCAACAACGTCGTTATATGTGTCACCTATATTGACGTATACTAAAAACGCCGCTGTAGATAGTAGATTTTTTAAAAAATAACCCACCCCCACCCGCCTCAACTATCCTGACGTTTCTACGAAACGCTGGGATAGAAACGTAGGAATAGCCGTCGCGGTTTGTAGTGAATGTATTTTCCCAACAAAGAATTTTGATTTCCTTGAATATTTAAGAATATTTCCAAAACTATATTCATATTTTATTAAACTAGTTAATCCAGATGATAATCATAGATTTTTTTGTATAATACAACGTAATAAATACCCCTTAAGAGCATCCACATTGGTTTTTTATAAATGGCAAATTGCCATTTTATAGCAAATCGAGCGCTGCAATGGTTTTTCATTTTTCCATTTTATAGCAAATTTTCTATATCGGTTTCTCATATATGAGAAACCAAATACCAATTCTCAAATTATAAAGGACGGGATATCATATCCCGTCTGAGATCAGACAAGAGATCATATCTCGTCTGAGAGGATTTTTTTTATTTTAAAAAACTCCTCAGACAAGATCTCATGTCTGAGAGGTTTTTTTTAATTTTAAAAAACTCCTCAGATCTCTTGTCTGAGAGGATTTCTTTTTTTGTGAGACGGTATATCATATACCGTCCCACTCAATTTTTGACAAAATGCGAACAATATTGCAAACAACCACTGCAGCGATCGATCCTATTTGCTATTACTGTTGCAGTCATTTTTGGCAAAATGAGAAACACACTGTGGATGCTCTAAGGGTTCAGTTGGTGAGGGTCAGATCAGGCACATATGACGTACATGGAAAAGGCCTAAATCAGACATTTGAACTTTTTGTGAGGTCACGAAAGTTGGTCTAGGGATGATAATGGGATGGGTCGGGCCGGGTTTTTATTCGTTCTTAAAATTTTTAGGGATCACATATTTTGCATGGCCCTGGCCCTACCCTGGCTTATCTTATTGGGTAATATTTCATACGGGCCTACATGTAACCATGATAAGATTTGAAAAAAAGGAATTAGCAACGAGATCACCTCCTTCATCCTTGTTACAATAAACTAAAATTAACAATATAGAGAATATTTGGTTTGTTAGTTTTAACCTCTAGGATTCGATTGCATTATCATGCTTTCTAAAATCAATTTAGCTATTTAGACATTTTTTTAACTGTTGTAGTTTCTTTTAGTTCCTGCTATAAATTATATGTATTGTTCATATGTAGAGACTAACACTTACTACTTATTTACGCGAGCGATGCACGTCTTAATAAATATATATTTTTTAAAGTAAAATTTAAACTTAGTCTGGCTCCGAACCTGAGACCTCTTATACTAATTATGCACAAACAATACACGTCTTAATAAAAAAAATTAAAATAAAAACTGACGTAGTGAGGACTCGAATCTGAAACTTCTTTCATATTAGTTATGTACATGCGTCACACATGTTGATAGATTGACAAATGACACTATGGCCTTTTCCCATTATAATATTATTAAAGATTAAAGAATTAGAGATATGTGCTAAAACATTTTAATCAAAAATATGTGTTATAATATCTTATTTGGGTTATATAAATTAAGAGAATAAGGCGGCGAAAAGACCTATACGACGCGCAGCCACACGATTCCAGAGTGTCACCTTAACTTGGCTAGGGAGACATCTCAAAATTTGTTCTCCCCTCTCAAAAATAAAAATTTATATCGTTGGATATGATTTACATCACAAAAACTATTTGTGTATAAAATTACAAATATTTTCGAAAATTTTTAACTACTCACGAGGAAATTTAAAAATAGAGTAATTCTAGACCCTTTACAAAATGTCAATTTTTTTGGTACCATGATAAACGATTAAATCTCATCGAAATCTTTGAAAATTTTGTGCACATACATATTAAGATATAGATCACAACTAACGGTGTGTATTTTCAATTTGGATAATCGTTATTTGAATTTTGAGATGTCACATAGCTAACTTAGCTAGGATGGCACCCTAGCACCTTATCCTCATAAGTGAATAGTAATTCTCTGTAATACTGTGATTTTCTGGGTTTTTTTCCGGCTATATATTAGAGCGTGGGGACAGGTTAGGTATGGGTCGTATGGCTCATACAAATTCCTTGTGATCCTATTTTAAACAGGCCTGGTTTGAAAACCTTTTTCTTCCTACAAACCGTATGGGCTTTCAGAACCACCAACCCTAACCCGTAGTCTTCCCGAGTTGGTTTAATGGGTGTGGCCCAAGAGTTGAACCAGTGGAAGTTCGGACTTTGGATTGGAGGTGACGCGAAAGAACCAAAGGTTACATGGCATTAAATTGGGCCAACTTAGGGATATATAGAATGATTCTTAATGAAACAACTGTCAAATTATTCTTAAAGCATATTTACCGAAAGAATTTTAAACATATATATTTTGTTTAGTTCTTGGTAAAAGCTTTATAAGAAATCAAGAGAAAAAGTCTAACCACCATTAACATTCAATCATCAAGAAAAAGAATGAGATGAGTGAGGAGTGACAGAGCCGACGCCTTGAAAAGAGAGAATATATTATGTTCATATATTTCTCTCTGCCCCACGCTCTCATTCGTCACATCACTGTCATTTTCAACCCCCTTCACTTTCCTCACATGCACATGCTTCCCCCACTCCCAACACCCAAACCACTCAATCTTCCCCACCTCCATTCCTGAACCAACTCCCAAACCCTGTGTTCAACCCACACCAAGACCCAAATTTTGTCTCAAAAACACACTGCAAAATTGCCGATTTGCAAAAAGGATGGAAAGGAGATGCATGAAGTGCAATGAAAGGAACCACTTGGCGACCGCATGCAAGAAACTCGGGTTGCATTGCAAGAAGTTTGGTCACAAGGTGAGATAGTGCCCGCTGTTCAACCTAAGAGAGATTCTGGAGGTTCAGGTGGCCCTCGATCTGGTTGAATCCCTCCCTGCGCTGCATGTCAGCACATTCCTCCACCTGATTAACCCTATGTCTTCACTGACAACAAGAGATGTTGAATGCGTCTTGAATTTCGCGTGGGGAGGCCAGGGTTGGCGGTGGCGCCTTAAAAAGGTCGGGGAAGGAGTCTACCATGTTCAATTCCCGACGGCGGCAAGTCCAAGTAAGGCAGTTGAGGAAGGGCTTTTCCACTTCTCAAGCTTCTTTGTAACTTTCACCACTTGGTCCATGGACTATAGTGCTCAGCTGAAACCCAAGCCATGCTTTATGTGGATCAACATTCCCATGCTCCCATTCCACATGTGGAATCGATGACCTCTTGAGTCCATTATCAAGCCATTTGCCAAGCTGATCATCTTAAGCAAGAAAATGAGGGACGCTGAGAAGAGGGATCAGGCCTTGGACCTCATTGAGGTGGAGGATGTCACACACATTCCTAAAACCCTAACTGTTCATTATACAGTACCTTGGTCTCTTGAGAAGCAGGTACTTGCTGTCCTTGTTCTCTTAGTTAATCAACCCATTCTGGTGGAGGACGTGCAAATTGGAAAAGTCAACTTGTTCACCACTTCCAATGCAAATACTGAGAAGGGCCAGGGCTCATTCTGGCGTAAGTAGGTGGAGGAAGAACCAAAGTTAAAGGTGGAAGAGCCAATGGACACGGCTAACCTAGTGGAGCAAGCAGCCCCACCGACGAATCCACCACCCAAGCTAACATCGACACTGGTGAAGAAAATCCCTGAACCCCAACAAAATTTTGAAATTCAAACTATAAAATCAGGGAGGGAAAGCAAGCGGTTGGTCAAGATCCCGCATTTGATTTGGTTTCAAAGATAGCTGCTCCGGAGAATCTGCCCCGTAAAACTTGGCACATCAACACTTTCAACAGTAGGGCCGAAAATTACTCCCCCAAATCCAATGATTCCTTAAACAACTTCGATGATAGCTCAGGTGGGTATGTCTATGGTTTGGAAGAACAAAATTGTTAATTTTCCTACTTCGTTATCTCAACCCATCAAGCCTGCTATTGAACAGGCCTTAGCCCACAAGGTTACTAGGGAAGCCCTCAATTTATCCCGAAGCCCAATTGTGCCAAGCAATCCTCCCCCTCCCCAACCAGATTTTTCAAATCAGCCTTTTTAACCCAAGGAAGCTTCCTTTTTAACTGCTAGTGTACTCCCGGGATTTGAAGATATGGCTATCAAGACCAAGAGCAAGGCAAACGTCTACAACTCTCTCAAAAGGCTTGTGCTCCTTTTATTCGGGGGATTAACCTCTATAAGGAGCCTGACCCATAGGTCTGCAAAGAGGCCTGCTTCTGCCAGCTAAGGTACCAAGCTTTACAATTCCTTTAAGCTAATGTCAGATGATGATCTTCTTGGTGTTGCTCAATCAGTGGGGGTGGCGGCTAGAGGCCCCATGCCATTGCGAATGTCAGAAATTCTGAGAGAAATGTAGTTGGTACCTCTAAGCCAGCCTCCTCGGGATGAATTTCTCCACCTTTGTTTTGTGTACGATGCTTTGTTTCTTCTGTCTTGGTTGTTGTTCTCAATTTCACAAATGAGGATCAGATTTTGGAATGTGAGAGGGCTTGGTAGCCCTGACAAATGCTCCTTTAATAAGGAAAAGATTCAAATGACCAAATTATCAGTTGTGTGTATCCAATAATCAAAGTTGTCCAACCCTAGTAGCAGGAAGCTTGCATCCATAGGGGGACTCGCCATCACTAAGTGGGTTATACTGGATGCCATTAATACCTGTGAGGGTGTTATGGTGAGCTGGAATGATAATCTGTTTGAAGTATTCTACTCCGCTGTTGATATTTTCTCTATTTCTGTACCCCTTAGAGGAATTTAGGTATAGAGTGGTCTTTAACTTCTGTTTATATTCCATTTGAGAAAGAAGATAGGGATGTATGCTGGCATGAGATAATTCAATGCAGACGCTTCATCTTCCCTTGTTGGTGCCTCTGTGGGGACTTCAATGCTACCCTGTCTGACAGTGGAAAAAGCTCTCTGAGGGATATGATTAATTTGCCAATTATATTGCCTTACTGCAGCTTATTGATGTGCCTCTATTTGGAAGGAAGTACACTTGGTCTAATTTGAGAAGTAACCCTTCCATGGCTAGGTTAGAGAGGTTTCTCATCACTCAAGGGTGGGACTCCACCTTCCTTAGCTTTATTCTGTCCTCCTTGCCTCTAGTTGCTTCTGATCATTATCTCATTGTTCTTGACACACTTGTCATACCCCCAAAAGTGAACTTCTTTGGGGTTGAAATTGCTTGGCTCTCTGACTCCCAATTCCTAGGTAATAGGGTGGTGGAATTCATTTAGCTGCAAGGGAACCCTAGTAGATATTTTTGGGCAAATGGTTATCCTACTCAAGAGGAGGATTAAGTACAGGAAATATAACACATTAGGCAGTATCAAGATAATGAAGAAGAAACTACTTGACACCATTCATGTTCTGGAGTTAGAGCAAGAGTCCATGGTGCCTACAGAAGTAGATAAAGGTGCCAAAATTGAATGGTGTCTAGGATTATAAGAGGCTGGTGCAAGCATACACCACCTGTTGGAGGCAAAAAGCCAGCGAGACATGACTAAAAGAAGGGAATGCAAATTCTAAATTCTTCCATTGCATTGCTAATGGAGGAAGAAGGAGAAATTGAGTTTACTCTCTTACAGTTGATGACCAGATCATCACTAATTAGAAGCTTATATGGTGGAGTTTGATAAGCATTTCACATCAATCTGTGGTTCATTAAGTAGTTCAGATTTTTTAATAGATCAACCTACCTTGTATCCAAACCTGCATGATCTGAGCCAGTTAGACATGCCTTTCACCTCAGAATAAATCAAACAAGATGTCTTCTCCATGGGTGTAGATAAAGCTCCTGGCCCTGATCGTTTCTTTATGAGCTTCTAGCACACTTTTTGGGATGTAATTAAAAGTGACATTATGAATATGTTCAATGTTATCCATGCTGGCTCCGGTGACATCTCTAGGCTAAACTACTTAGACATTGCTCTTATTCCCAAATGTAATGGAGCAAACAAGGTTCGGGAGTTCAGGCCTATTAGTCTTTTAAACTACTCCCTCAAGATCTTCAAAAAAGTCTTGGCTAACAGACTGAGCCCACTCCTACAAGATCTAGTGTCATCCTCCAAAAGTGCTTCAAAGGCAAGTCCACAGTTGATTGCTTCGTGGTGGCTCATGAACAAATTAAAATATGTTAAAGGAAGAGAAGAGACAGTCTGATGCTCAAAATTGATTTCAAAAAGACTTTTAATTCTGTCAACTGGAGCTTTATTAAGGAAATGCCTGTGGCTAGGGGTTTTGGGCAGAAGTGGTGTGCACAAATACACATGATTCTACACTCAGTTAAGTCATACATTATGTTGAATGAAAGGCGGGGAGAAACTGTTCATTGTAAGAGGGGCCTCAAGCAGGGTGATCTTTTCTCACCTATGCTTTTCATTCTAGTGATTGATGTTCTAGCTTAGATGCTAGAAAGGGGCAGAGAGAATGAGATATTCTCACATCTAAACATCCCTAACCCCCTCTCTGATCTCTCTGGTCTGTAGTTTGCAGATGACACTCATCTTTTATGCAAAGGAGATGAACAAGAAGTCATCCATTTAAAATTCATACTTCACTTGTTTTCTGATGTTTTTGGGATTGAGATTAACTTCACCAAATTCTCACTGATTTACTTTGGTAGATCCAAGGAAAAATAAGCTGCTTTATCTCACATTCTTGAATGCCAGGAGGAGAAACAACCTGTTAAGTATCTAGCTATGCCATTGGATAGAGGCAAGCTCAAGAAGAGGGCTTGGATTCCACTCTTTGCTAAAGTAGATAAGATACTTTCTTCTTGGAAAGGTAAAATTCTTTCTAAAGGAGGAAAACTTGTCCTCATTAATTCAGACATCTCAGCACTCCCTGTCTATTATGCTTAATTCCTTAAACAGCCAATGTCGGTGATAAGGAGATTGGATCAAATTAGAAGTTGTTCCTTATAGTCTGGGACAGATGAGGATTGCAGGGAAAAGGCTAGTGTGAGATGGCAGAGAGCATGCCAACCAACGACTCATGGTGGATTGGGTATTCTTCATCTCAACATTTTCAATCAAGCTCTATTGATGAAGTGGTGGAAACTGATATTGAACCCTATAACCTTGTTAGCCAGACTCTTCATTCACTCTACTAAAATCCAAGTATATGTTCTTACCACCTTCTTTTCTCAGCTTTTGCATTCTGGTTAGGTCTTTATCCATTGAAGCACCAATTCTTCTTTTGTATCTCTTGGAAGATTGACAATGGCTGCTCCATTCAGTTATGGAGACCAAACTGGCTGGCTGGCTGGCTTGAGCATTGAGCACAAGTACTTCCCCAAGCTTTCTCATACTACTTGGGACTTTTAGGCACCTCTTCTTTCTCAGGGATACTGGGCTGAGGGTAAGTGGGTGTGGAGACCCAGGTTGCGAATAGTTCTGGTGGGGGAGTTAGCTGAGGAAAGGGAAATGTTATTAGGAATTATTGCTGATTACTCCTTCTGATGACAGAGAGGTTTCAAGTTGGAAATACACGACAGTAGGGTTATATACAGTTAAATCTTCTTACTGCTTCTTCATTGACAGATGGGATAATCTTTCCATATACTGCAGCTCCTTGGAGGACTCAAGCCCCCCTAAAATGCAAAATTTTCTTATGTATGTTAAGTTGAGATAAGATGGCTCTAAAGCAAACTTAAGGAGAAATGTTGGATAGAGAATGAAGCATGCACAACTTGTGCATGCTCATCTGAATCCTGCTTCCACATCATTTTTGTTTGCCCCCTTGGCTAGAGATGTTTGGCTACACTTTTGTACTCTTCTACACATCACTGCACTCCCACTTCACGGTACCCTTGCTTCCCCTCTTAGTGTTTTACTCCATCTAGTCCTCAAATTGGAAAAATTAGGTGCATGTTGGTTACTTGTATTTGTTGGGTGCTTTGGATAGAGAGAAACAATAGGATCTTTAATGCTACATAATCTATTGTTAAGAAGCTCATAACTGATGTAAATTTCCATTTTACTTATTGGTTGCATGCAACTCTTCCAAGCAGGAAGAAGACCAAGCTGCTAGAAGTACATAGGGATCATGTTGTTTAGAGCCTACTCCAAACCACATCCACCTAATGTTGCTGCACTACCTGTTGTGAGAGAGGTGGAGATCAGCAACGTCGAGCCACAGACATCCCACACTAGACTGGCTTGCAGATTATCTCTCTTTATTACAGTATCAACCTTTGTTTTTGGGTGCTTTCTTTGTTGTGTTAGTTGTTGCTACTCTCTTAGTTGGTCGGTAACAATTATATTACTGCATCTCTAGCTTCCTGTTTTGATGACTTTCGGACACTTTTGAGATTCCTCTTTGTGCGAGGGATCTTTGATACGGGTGGGTGTTTGTGTATGAGTTCAATCTTAGGTCAAGTAGAGGTGTGCGACAGTAGTCCTCTATCTTATCTTCGCTCTAGGCTTGAGCGGCATCCCATTCACCCTACCTATCTTACTTACCCTTCCATGGTTTTCTCTAGTGTCCCTAGCCGATGTTTAATATAGATCTTGAGATATATTTCCCCCTAGCTTTCCTTGGTAAAAAAAGGAGTAAACGGCTAACAAAAGAATGCTCAAATTGGTCTAGAACAAATTTCTCAAAGAAACAATCAGTTGAACCAACCACGTTTTGTTTTCTTCCATTTTGATAGCTTCGGTTATAATTTGATGAGGTGATAAGTCTCTTTCTCTTCAACTACGTACTCCTACACGTTATGGGAAAGATTCTGTTCTCTTTTTCTATATCTTCTCTTCCTAATGTCTCTATGTATAAGCTTTGTTTTATACATAAATTGTGGACAATTACTTCAAAGTTTTACCAACTATGAGCTTATGTACTTTAAATTACTTTCCTTTATGCATTTATATATCATTTATATATCCTATGTTGACCTTAAGTTTAGTGTGCACAAAAAAAATTATTTACAAGTAATATCTTCAGTTGAGATTTACAGGATTTACAGGAAAAAAGAAAATAAAAATGAATATCCAAAATGATTTGCAATTAAGCAAAAGAGACGTGTATCAAGGAAGATTGCAATCATCAAAGAAAAGAAGCATGTATCTCAAATCTCAAGAAAACCAACAAAAATAGTTTATTTATTTCTATTTATGAGAGGACTAGATTTGCCCGTGGGCACGTGCCTACGGCACGTCTTCGGAATGATACAAAACACGAAAAGCCCTGTAACATTAAAACAACAATTATGTAACTCAAGTTTGAATAGTATGACAATAATTAGTTGTAAATAAAAGTCAATGTTTCCATTAGTATATGTTGAAAAATAATTATAAATGAGAGTGTAAATCTAACTTCTTAGAACTTTAAGTGTGGAAAATAATGAAATTTAACATTTGAAGAGATATATTTGTTATTTTCAATATAACATGTGCAATAAAAAAACATAAAAATTCTAAAAAATTACAAACCTGAAATCTTAAAATCTAAACTTCTAAGTAAATAAAGAAAGAATTGGAGAGATAGGTAGGGAGAGAGAGAAAGAGAGAAATATGAAAAAGTGAAAAGATAAGAGAGAGAGATTAATAAAGTAATGAGTTTTTTTGTTTTGGGAGGAAAAATTTGGTTTTGGGATTTGAAATTTTGGGAGGAAAAATATGTTTTGTGAGGTTAGATCTGGACCTTTAATTTTGAAGAGAATGAAGGTGAGCCACTTGATAGCTTTCTTTGTGTTTTATTGTATAGATATAATATATAAAGTATTGTTGATTGAAGAATTATTTTTGAAAAGAATATAAAGTGGATTCACCAAATAAAAGTTGAATCTGCACGATAGCGGTCGACCGTACGATATGTCGGTCAACCCTGGCAACAGTCGACTGCCCATTTACTTCAAAAAGCGAGTCAGTCGACCGGTCACCCTTCGACTTTTTTGTTAAAGAGTGAACAGTCGACTTCTTAATAAAGCGGTCGACCGCAATCATACAGTTTTGGCTAGTTTTGGAAATATCTTTTCATTTTTGAAAAGATACATTTTCTCGCTCTATAAATATAGGCAAATTCACTGAGTATTCTTCACCCCTTTGCAATCATATTTCGTCTGAACTAATCATTCAATCAATGATCCAAGTGTGAGAGCTTTTATTGTTTTCTTCAGTCAAGCTCATTATAGATCTTGAAAGTTTTTCTTTTCTTCTACTTCGGTGAGTTTAGCGGGACTTGTTTGTAGAAGCCCTGTAGGTGTAATAGGTCTCTCGGCCTGAATTCCGAGAATCACTGTACAAGATTTTAAAGTATAGTGAAACAATTGCGACAGAAAATTGCTACAAGTAGGTGGTGTGGATGTAGACCTGGGAGTCAAACCACGTTATATCGCTGTGTTTTGCGTGCTTGCTCTATTTGCTTTCTCTAACTCTATCTTCTTACTTTACGCATTTTATTTAAGTTTTTAATTCCCACACAATCACCATATTCACCCCCTAGGGTGATTGACAGTGCTATCAGAGCGAAGTGCTCATTAAAAGCTTAAAAGTTTAAGCAAAAGGTCCATTGGCCGAAATCCCTCTGCCCGAAAACCTGTTCACATTGAAACCGTTCATCTCCAATGGAACTAGTCTAACACATTGTTCACCTTATTTTGATGGAAAATGCTATGATGTTTGGAAAGTTCGTTTGTCTTAGAAAATGCTATGATATTTGGAAAGTTCGTATGTCTCAATTTTTGCAAATATTGGGAGAAGAAGTATGGAACATTTGTATCAATAAAATAGAGATCCCTATCAGTGATGGAAAGATGACCTTCACAGTAGCTGAACTGTCATTGAAAACTGCAAACTCCAAAGCCATGACAGCACTTCATGCAGGTCTGAATAATGAAGAATTGATGCAATGTGGATGCAACTGCAAAATAACCTATGAAATTTGGAACAACATGTTAAAATGTTATGAAAGAACTACATCTGAGGTAAAGGCCAAAGTTACTTTATGTTTTTATAAGTTTGATGTTTTTCATATGCTTCCAGGAGTGACCGTAGATCGGATGCTAGCTCACTTTGATATTATCGTACATGAACTTGATAGCTTAGGTAAGGGGTTAGATGATGACCAAAAGGTCAGAAAACTCATAAGTTGTTTCACAGCTGAATGAGATATCAATGCTGCTGCAATGAGGGAGATGCTTAAAGAGAAAGGTTTCGACTACTACACATTTCAAGGGAAATTGAAGACGTATGAAATGGAGTGGCTGAAACTAAAAGGTACCAGCAGAATAATGAAATTATACCCAAAACTGAAGAGAAAACCATTGCCTTGAAAATCGAAACTTCACGACCATCAAAATCAGAGTCGGTTCATGAAGAATCAGATGAAGATATCGCACAGCTGCCTAAACAATTCTGTAAGTATCTTAAACGCAAAAAATATGGTAGGTCTCAAGGAGGAAGTGAAAAAGACAAAAAAGACATGTTACAAATTCAAGAAGCCAGGACACATCCGCACAAACCGTCTCCTCTCGAAGGATAGGAACAAAGATTATCATCACTCTAACTCAGAATTCAGAATGATGGCATTGAAGGCAACATGGCTAAATTCAGACTCTAGAGATGGAGAACAAGAACACAACGACTTTGGATTCATGGCTCTTGGAGATGGTGTGCTGCAGTCACCACTTCAAGAAGAGGTAATCGAAGAACCTACCTATGATGATTTAGTTGACATGTGTAATGGGCTAAGAGATTATGCAAAAAAATTAAGTCGTGAGTTGAGACAATATATGCAAATGTCAAATCAATCACCTGACACTTGCATTGCTAAAAACCAAAACCTAGAAAATAAAAATTCTCTGATAATTGAAAAATTGAGTCGTTTAGGAAGGATCATGATGTATTGATGGAAGAAAATGAATGTCTGAAACAACAAATTCAAAAATCTCTAGAAACACATAATGAAAACCTAAAGAAAATTCATGAGAAATCTGCTTATATTGCTAAACTTAGAATACTAGTGACGATGAGAAAACTAGAAAAAGACTTTATAATAGAATAATTGAGCTTGAGAAAATGGTTAAAAAATATGAAGGACCCCATTATCTTATGACAAAGAATTCAAGGTCATATCATGACAATCGAGGACATGGTTACAATAAGCCAATACATGTCAAAATACTAAGCTATCTCTTCACACACATATGCATAGCCACCAAAAGAATTAGAAATCAGTACATAACTATGCAAATGTGCATGACCCAAGGCATAATCGCATTACCTGCCACTATTGTTATAAATTAGAACATATATCCTATAATTTTATTTTAAAAAGGAATATTAATTTTGTTTGGGTGAAGAAGAATAGTAGTACCTACTTGGGCACCTAATAATCTTAATGTAGGTGCATCAATGCATACAATCTAACAATCCGTGACACCTTGATAGTGGATGCTCAAATCACATGAAAATAAAACGTTTTGCATCACTGTGAAGAGGAAAAGGGAAGGACATCGTTCTTCCTTGCGCACCAGCCAACCTGTTAAAGGTAAATGAATTTTGGCTCTTTTTTTTAAACAATATTATTTTGGTAAAGTAACTATTGTAATAATAAATACTAATGTTTACTACCTGCTAATAAACTTATAAACTCAAATGAATTAGCACAATAACAAGTATGAGACATTTCTGTTGTGTTTTATACCTTGTTCCACTAAGGAAAGTATGTGCAAGGAGCTTTCTAAGCAAAAATAGGTTGAGTTTGAAATAAATATGATGAGGAAAATTCATCAACTTCATTAGACTACAAGTACAACAATGCAAGGTATTATGAATGGAAAATATACTTGAAGACTATGAGGTAATTTTTTTCTCATTTATAGGTGCACAAAACACAAAGAAATTTGCTGCTACTTCAAAAGAAGACATTGCTTTTGACTATATTTTTTATGATGTTTTGTCTAATATGTTTGATCTATTATGAGATTCTTTTAAAAAATCTCTTGAATAAAAATCTTAAAATTGTGTTCGACTTCACAGTCGACCATCACTTTTAAGGGCAAAATGGTCGACTGAACGGTTGACCGTCTTCAATACTGTCTCCACTAGTCACTGGCTCCCATATGATTAAAGGAACAATGGTCGTCCGTCCCTTACACTGTCATCTTCTTACAGGTTTATTCCACTTATTTTGTGAGTTGCGATCGACCGCTCCATTAATTGGTCGGCCGGTTCTCTCGACTGAGCATATCTCAAATTCTTTTCTCTCTGACATATGGGGCCCACTAACTTAGTATATAAATCCCTCTTCCTACTCCTCTTCTTCTCCAACCTAAACCCTAGCCCCCTTTCTTAAAACCCGTTCACTTTCTTCTGATTTTTTCCTCCGATTTTTGGGTGTTTCTACTCTCGTGCTAGGTCTCTCATGGCTTCTCACGATCTCTCCGCCTCTCACCATCCAAAGGGTAAGAAAAACGTAACTTCAAAACACATTACTATAGAAGACATTATATTTTGAAATACCAATCGTGCAGATCTTTATTTTTCATCCCTTTCCACCGCCCCTGTTGTGGTAAATCGTGAAATCAATTTTGGAAATTTGGGTGGTCAATTTAGTTCAATGGTTAGGTTATTCGGGAATTTGGGTGGGAAAATTATCTGACTACATCTAGCACCCATTATGAGTCTCTCCCCCGTCAATTTTATGCAAATCTTGTTGGTCCCCAAAATGATGATCTTACATTATCATCAATTATTCTTGGCAAACGTGTTCAAATTACTCACAGATACCTTCGCACATGATATGGTATTCCCCAAAGGCGAGTTTGACGCTTATCATCTTAATTTCAAATTGCTTGAATATAAACCGGATCATGATGAATCTACTATAAAATCTATGATTGTTAAACTTGAATTTCTTCATGTTCCATGACCTACGCCCACCAATCTCGTAGATGTTGCATGTGTTCTCAATAAATTTGTCAATGCTAGCATATGGCCTAAAAAGAAGGATAAAACCAAAATCCGGGTAGATCAATCCCTCATAAATTTTTCTTATTTTGGGGGAATTTAAATTTGACCCACAACCTTCATTATTCGCACCATGAACTTTGCATATACTCGAAATCATTCTCTTTCCTTCAGCTCTCTTATTTATCAGCTTGTTATTGACACTCGTACAATCCCCCTTGCCCATTCATCCCCAACAAAAGTGAATTGATTTGCCATTTACCCAATGGGCTTGCTGTCGTTAAGCCCAACCAGATCGTTAATCTCAGCAAGCCCAACCTGAACGACCTTATTCTTCCTCTTCCTGTCACGTCCCGCTTTCCAAAATACGGAAATAGGAGCACGTAACAAGGACCCAGCGAATGATAAGATCATCATCCTTAGCTGTACCTTATTAACTCAACAATATACAAGGAATCACAACCACACAAGAAATAATAACCACATAAACAATGAGTAAACTCCAAAATAATCATGAAATAAATTTACCAAATAATATCCAATATCTGGGAAAAAAGTAAACTTTGGGTCATACAAGTCCGGATTATAAAGTACGATAAAAAAAAAAAAATAAACAAGTAACATGAAATAACTATAGCAGTTTAATGGTTCAGCTCCATCATTCAGAAAGTTTGTTCACAAAGTTCTTGGGTCAAATTTCCTCTGGTACCTGTGAACTCATTAACTAGAGGTGGAGAAAAATTGACCGTTAGAGCAAGTTACAAACAACAAGAAATAGAAGCAAAGAAGCAAGGAAATATGGTATATCAAAAAATAATGAACTAGATCAAAGTCAAGATCTATTACATGGGATGATAATAAAACTCAAGGTCAAGAATTAACGATGCAATAAACAATGATTGTAATCAATGATTCAAGGCCAATAACAATAATCATGATCAAGAATGCAAGTGTCAACCTAGGTTTATTAGTCTTTTAATTATCCTTTATTAGTCTTTTAATTATCATATCTAATGCATGTAATACTGTGTCCCATACCACAGGTTCGGTGCATATAAACAGTGATCATTTAGACTATAGTGGTGAACTCAAAAGATCATGTACTCGGCATAATAAACAATCATTCAACAATCAATAATCCACGATCAATAATCCACAATCCATGACAATAAACAATCGAGAACAAGGGGCTTATTCACAGTACAGTCTCCGATGGTTCACTACTAAGTCGACCCTTAATACTCCGGCTTGTTAATATTCCATTACACACAAATATGGACATGCAATGGGTATAGAAGTTTCGAAGTGATGTCAAAGAGATGTCAATGCTATGTAATGCATGGTATAACTAATTATGTTCACTTAATGCAAAATCAAACATGGATATGTTAAAATACAAAAATACACATTCTGGATAGCAAGACGTTGCTGTACAAAAATTAACTTTTCTGTTTCTACAGGAAAAAAAATCAGGTCTCGTCAGAGATTCTGAAAACTAGATTTTCTGCCGGTTCCAACGCATATTCATATGATGTATAATAAATAAAGAAACTAGGTGAATAATCTCATTCTTTACTAATTACATATTCAGGCAGCATATTAGAGTCAAAATTCTTGTATATAAAAATAGATTGTAAAATCATTTGAAAATCTCATAAAAATCATATTTTAATTCTTAACAATGTTTAGTAATAACGCAATTAATCCCAAATTTTATTTCTTAAAATTAATCTACTGTTTCAGTTAATTAAGCATGGTAATGCATTTTCAAACTGCATTCTGGAATTCAGACATCACTGTACGGAAATCTGAATATCTTACAGTTTGTAAGTCGGATTGCAAAACCATCAGATAATCTAGATTCCAGACACACAAGAATACAACCCTTATTCAATAAGTTCTAATTGATATTATCTAAAACTAGGTTAAAAAATATGGTTCTTTACTCAACTAGTGTTCTAACGGCAACCTAGGGTCCAGTTTTCACATTTATAATAGGTCTGGAAAATTATCAAATAATCTTATAAAAATAGTGATGTGACTCCCGGTCCTGTCTAGTAACAACATATAAAATTTCAAGTTCAACTTCTACTGTTAACATTTTATTTTAATAGAAAATCATGTCAGTGTAACTCTAGACTTAAATTTGGAAATTGAAAACCTAACAGTGTTAAAAATATAATAACTTACAGTTTATAAATCAAAATCTAGATCCGTAAAAAGTTCTGAAAAATTGATTCAAAGGGATACAAATTTTATTTACAAAGTTCTATTAAATTATAAGAGCATCTGGGTCGAAAACTCAGTGCAACATGGGACAAACAGCAGGTCAATAAGTTGATTGATATTATTAATTAACAACAAAATAAATAAGCAAGCATATAATTTCTTAGCAATTAGTCGACAGGGAAAATTCTACTTAATTATCAGGATGAAACTCTATAACTAACAAGGCAAGATTATTACAGTCATGGTGATTAATTTCACGAACAAAATCACATTCGATCGGAAAACATTCACATTATCATTTTCTATATTCATGTTTCTAATCTATGTGTTCATGTAGTGTATGCATATGACAATATATAACAGGCTTGGATTTGAATCAACGGAATGGCACGAAAAGAGGACCACTACGAAAGAGGAACTACTTGCGAAGATCAAAGAAAATTCCTGAACAAGAATAATAAAACTAGTTCAAGAGAAAACTTGCCTTTAGACGATTATCCCGAATATTAATGAAGATGATACGAAACGATTTCGACGGTAGCAACACACATGCAAACAACGTAGTCGGCAACAGGTGCAAACAACGTAGATGGCAACACGTGCAAACTACGGAACGACAGCACGTACAAACCAGCAACAACAGTACGTGCAACACAGCAACGATAGATACAGCAAGCAAGTCATGTTCGCTGTTCAGATTCGATGGAGACGAAGTAGAAGCTTGGTCGGTAGCGACATCAAGGGAGGAAGATGATCGGAGCTGCGAAGGTTGTTGTGGTCGGTGATGGGGTGAGCAGCAGGCGTCAGGATGCAGTAGCAGGTGGCAGTCAACGGTAGAGCTGGAGGTAGCGGGAGGATGATGAGGGTGATCGACGAGGGCAACGAGAACAGGGTGAGGGATCGACGAGGTGAGGTGGTGGCAATGGAGCTCTGGTGGTCGATGGGTGCAGGTCGAGGTACAGGGGCGAGGATGTCGGGTGGCGAGTTCGATGGCGGAGTGCGGTGTTGGTGATGAGGGTGACGGGTCGATTGAGGGATGGAGGGAGGTGTGCGGTGCGGTGGAAGGAGCAGCAGGTGGGTGCTTCGAGGGGACTGCGGCAGTGAAGAGCTGGACGGCGGTTGCAGAACTCGAGATGCAGTCGAGGGAGGGGCTTCGAATTGCGGATTTTAGGGTGGTGCGACGGTCGACTGGGCCGCGAAGGGAGCAGGCGGTTGCGGGACAGGGAGGCGTCAAGGATGTAGCAGGGATGGTGAGGTGTGCTGGCGATGTGAAGGGAGGGCGAGGACGACGTCCGACGGTCGACGAGGGCTCGACGGATGCAGCGGAGGCAACGTGGGTTGTAGTAGCAGCGGTGCTGGAGTGGGTTAAGCGTCGAGGGAAGATGGCGGCAAGGGGCAGTTGGGAGGTGAGTGGGATCAAAGCAGAGGAAGGAGAAGAAGACCGGGGGAAATGATTAGGCGGCTAATGTGAAGGATTAGGGTTAAGATAATTAGGATATATATATGGGTTTAGGATGTTGGGTTAATGGGTTATAGGGTTAGGATACAATAAGAAGGCTATTGGGTTTAAAAATAAATGAATAAAAATGAGATATTGGTTTAACGGGTTTGGGTTTAGGATTATAGGGTTTATAAATTTGGGTTAAAACCAATAAAAGATCAATAATAATAGGATGAAGTTTCGGGCTTTAAAAAATTAATCAATAATAATAATCGATTACTTTTAAAATATAATTTATGGGTTCCGAAAATAATTGAGTGAGCCGATGGATGCAATTGAGTTTAAGAGAACAAGGTTTATTTGAGTTTCAAAATAATGATCAGATAATATATATATAAAATAGATTAAAATAAAATAGAGTTTATGGTCTTACACTTTGTCAATAGGCAATTAATAAAATTAGACTTTGTTTAGGCTAGAATATAAGTATTGACCGAATAAGAAAAATAAAATTTTAGAATGCAATAAAATTTGTGTTAAAATACATTATCAAGTAAAAAATTAAATTAAGATTATAGAATGGAATATAATTTGGGTTAAAATCTATAATCATATGAAAACAACTACAAATACAAATGATAATTAGGGAGAATTGAATATCAGATTGTATACAATTTGGTTCAAAGAATAGCAGAATTTATAGAAAATTCAAATACAAGAATACATGAAAATTTTT
This sequence comes from Hemerocallis citrina, assembly GCA_017893485.1. Classification (NCBI taxonomy): domain Eukaryota; kingdom Viridiplantae; phylum Streptophyta; class Magnoliopsida; order Asparagales; family Asphodelaceae; genus Hemerocallis; species Hemerocallis citrina. The sequence continues at coordinate 143,087,859 of CM030360.1, forward strand.
GTATAGATGAAAACGGAGATTACACTTCCTTTCATTGCTGTGAAGATCACTCCGCTCTTATGACGCAAGCTCAGCTTGAACAACATCAAGCTACTGTGTATCTATACTATTTAAGCATAGCAGAACTGGTTCAAAATCCGGATGGATGGGTGCCAGTGCCTTCTCCTCCTTTCTCGCATTCGGGAGGTGTTGAAGATGATGATGATAATGACGATGATGATGACGACAACGACGATGAGGAATAGTTTTAATGTTTATGATGTTGCACTTTTTGACGTATGGAGTCTCTTTTGTATGCTTAAATGTTGCATCTCTTTCGAAGTTTATTTTGTTACATCTCTATTATGAAATTGAAGGTTGTCTCTTGCAATGATCATCATGTTAACTTGTATCATTTTTATAGCTCTTTGAATGCATTACCACTTCGACTGTCGTCTCCCTGAAGAAATATCTTTGAAAGTTCATATGTGAGTGATAAATCTTGTACTTATCTATGCCTGGACTTTTTTTTAGCATATCGATTGGTCAAACGACTGGTTGTTTTCTTCATCAGGATCTATTATGATTTTTTGGACGGTCGACTGCCTGGTCGACCAAGCCATATTCTGTCAAATTATTCCTTTTGTTTCCCTCCTCCCTCAATATTCTTTAGGTGTGTTCCAAAAGGGGGAGATATTTAGAATTTAATTTAATTTAATTAATGTTTACATCTCTCATCTATGCTCAGAATTACAGTTAAATTGAACATATGAAAATCACATTTCAAATCTACATATTTTGCAAAACCATCAAATCTCAACTCCATGCATTATATATTCATGCACCATGACCGCACATTTATTTTCAAGCATGTTTTATTTTATGCAACATGACCACACATTCATTAAATTCTTACGTACATGAATTTAGGGGGGGTATTGGATTAAGGGGAAGTATTAAATTCTTACCATGACGTACATGTTTTGTTTTGTGCACCATGACCACACATTTATTAAATTCTTACGTACATGAATTTAGGGGGAGCACATAAATTTTTTAATATACATTTTTGAATTCTAAGGTATGTTTTGTTCAGAACAAAAGAGGGAGATTGTTGACATTATGGTGTGCACGAAACAAATTATTTACAACTAATATTTACAATTGAGATTTACAGTGTAACGCCCCGCCCCAATACTCAGACAATTTTTAATATTTTTAGAAGACAAATTAGATACTATGTAGTACAACTGCCCACCACAGGCTGCCTCTCAAAAGGTGGTTAACTAATTAGGTGACTCTTGATCATAGGCAATTATATTTATACTCAAACTATTTTTTGTATATTTTCCATGTGGGACTATATTTCTCAAATCCTTTCACAAATCTCCTCAAATCCGTTATTAATCAAATCCTCACATCAAATCTTCCCTTCCGAAATTATACTACACGGTGCCCCCCCCCCCCCCCCCACACACACAAATACCCTCCTCCACGTCATGTGAGGAGAAACTAATTCTCAACAACAACAGCACATGCGTGCTATTCATTTCTTTTCCCAAACCGGGGGTCCCCACCTCCAAACAATTCCATACTCATCTCCTATAGAAGAATCTATAGGTCAAGTCTCAAATTCCTTTTTTTTAATATATATTTCAAATCATATATATATATTTCAGAAATACGGGATATTACATACACCCCACCTTAGAAATCAGCATCCTCGCTGAGTACATGGCACACATCTAGTGTAGGATCCACCTTTCTAGCCGATGTAGCGTCGTCCTCGATCCCGGCTATCAATCACTCTCAACATCGCAGATCGGATACCCGGCTATCAATCACTATCAGTGACTCTCAATACCGCAGAATTTACCTGACCCCGGAGATCAATGACTCTCAATACCGCAGATCATACTGAGGCCCTCTTCTACACCCGGTGTCGAAAGTCGGCTCTGATACCATTTGTAACGCCCCGCCCCAATACTCAGACAATTTTTAATATTTTAGAAGACAAATTAAATACTATGTAGTACAACTGCCCACCACAGGCTGCCTCTCAAAAGGTGGTTAACCAATTAGGTGACTCTTGATCATAGGCAATTATATTTATACTCAAACTATTTTTTGTATATTTCCCATGTGGGACTATATTTCTCAAATCCTTTCACAAATCTCTTCAAATCCGTTATTAATCAAATCCTCACATCAAATCTTCCCTTCCGAAATTATACTACACGGTGGGCCCCCCCACACAAATACCCTCCTCCACGTCATGTGAGGAGAAACCAATTCTCAACAACAACAGCACATGCGTGCTGTTCATTTCTTTTACCAAACCAGGGGGTCCCCACCTCCAAACAATTCCATACTCATCTCCTATAGAAGAATCTATAGGTCAAGTCTCAAATTCCTTTTTTTTATATATATTTCAAATCATATATATATATTTCAGAAATACGGGGTATTACATACAGGATTTACAGGAAAAGGAAATCAAAATATAGATCCAAAATAATTTGCAATCAAGCAAAAGGGGCATGTATCAAAGAAGATTGCAATTATCAAAAAAAAGAAGCATGTGTCTCAAATCTCAAAAAAGCAAGCAAAAATAGTTTATTTATTTCTGTTTATGAGAAGATATAATATGTAAATAATATTTGGTGTGATTATTTGCAAGTGTACAAAATCGCAACAAGTAGTATAGATAAGTGAAAAGAGTGTCGAATCCACAAGGACTAATTATTTTATCGAGTATCGAAATTACTAGATTGACTACTATTTGGAAGATAGAAAAGATGATAAAAAAAATAACAACTAAATTAAATTAATCTAAATGAAATAAATAAACTAATAAAAAGGACCAGAATCCGAAATTTGGTTGTTTGTTAATGGCAAAAGAAATTCTAGGGCTTTCGATTTCACCTAGTTAATCTCACACAATTTATAACTCCATGTGAATAAAATATTATTTTTCCAAGTTGTAGACCACAATCCCCAAATTATTCAATATTCTCTCTCTAGTAATATCAAAAATATTCTCAACCAATTATTTGTCATAGTTCATGCACAAATTACTAATTGAAAATTCATTAAGATTTATGGATTTCTTAACGGTCACATTAACAGCGGTTTGCTCTTGTAACAGTGTTTACTTTTATTAATTCAAAATTACAAATTACCAGTTCGGTCTCTCCATGATTTAATAAATCATACAAAAGTTGGCCGAACAATTGTAAGCATTAAGAACAAAAATCAAAGACACAACCACGGAAAAATAGAAAAATAATATAAAATTAAAATTGTGTTCTCAAAACTAGGCTACATCAAACCCCTAGAAAAATAAAATTAGTACATAATAAATTTGCAACTGACAAACATGTTCTTTTATTGCATAATAAAAATTAGAGGAGAAAAGGAAAAAATAAAACTCTGTTTATTGCCGAAAATCCAAGTCAAAGCGCCACAAGCTTTGAAATCCGAGCCGCACAGTGCAATGCTACTGTTTCCTCTCTCCTTCGAAATCCAACCGCCTCGAACTCCGCGCCCGACTTCTTCACGCCTTCTCTCTCTTCCGTCATTTTCCGTGCTTCCATCTTTTCACGACAGAGCAGCAATTCTTTTTTTTTTTAAATTATTATTTTTTTACCCCCACCTTACTACTTGTTTCTCTCTGTTCCTTTCCTCAATTTGCATGCCTTCACCCAAGTGTCCGCTCAGATTCTGTCACGCCCCGCTTCCCAAAAAGAATACGGAATACAGATACGCAACAAAAGCCCAGCGAATAATTTTCATCATCCATAAGCTGTTCAGGAATCTTTACAATATCTCACAAAATAATCAGAGTCGGAAGCAAAAGAGTCAACCACACATGCATAACTGAATCAGTAAACCAACAGAATTTACTTGAAACAAATATATAATATTCTCAAATAAATTAGAATATGGACATGTCAAATATCCTGGGTCACATCGCCCAAATACAAAATAAATATTCAAGTACTCAAAATACATTGTTCCAAAGCAACAATAATAATAATACTAATTAAACAAGAAATCCAACACTAATATCTCATTTCGCCAATACCGTTGGGCAGCTGACCATCGTGATATGCAATTAACAATTGTAGGAGAAGGAAAGAGAAAACAAGTATTTGTCAATTGCAAGTTACGGGCCACTTATAATGTAGGATACAAGCACATGGGAAACTAACAAATAGCATGGAATATTGCATCAACAGTGATAACTAGCATGAATCAGTAAAACAAAGTCAATTAGCATGGTATACTAACAGTACAAATGGATGTGTCAAATATAGTGTCATATAGCAACTAACAGTGTTTAGTAATGGTAAGCTCAGTATATCAGTGATTCAGGATAACAGTATAACAGTATAAGTCTAACAGTATCATTCTAATAGTATCAGTCTTGTGTTCTTACAGTCTTGTGTGTATTACTAGCTAGGTAGTACTTCATGCATCCCAGTTTTTACTACATAGTTGCTACAACAAACAGTTTCGCTTTTAGATTTCATAGTGGACCATAATGGGGCAGTATACTCAGGTATTAGTAACGGTAACAGTAAAAGTAACAGTAGCAGTAGTAGAAAAGTAACAGTAACAGTAGCAGTATGGAACACTAGTTCCCTTCCAAGTACACGTTTCCATATTTTTCACTACTAGATCTTTCCATAAGAACCCCGGCTTGGTTATATTTTATTATGGTCATCAAACAGGCATGAATGTGTATGAAATAGTGTTAAACTAACATGGTATAATCAGTACTAAGTTCAGGGAAACAATCAAGCACACATAGATGATATACAGTCACATAAACAAGCCAAAACAGTGTATGTTTATATTCAGGACAGCAAAACAGTACAGTACTAAAACAGTGAATCTCAACGCTACAGAAATGCAAATTTGGATCCGTTAAAGAATCTGAAAAATAGACTTCCACACAAATCCAGCGAATATAAATAAGTCATATCGTATTTTACAAAATCATAACTCAAAACTGATTTGAATCCAGAAAACATATTCAGTTAGAAATCAGTAAAACGAATTGTCAGTCCAAAAAATAGCATCAAAACCTCTCAAATAAATCCAGTAAAAATCTGGGGTATTTCCCTATATGTCTAGAATCAAAATATAAAGTTTCATAATATTCCAGTAAAATTAGTTCAGTCATCAAAAATAAGTAAACATCGAAAAACGCTAGTTTGGTAAATCTGGAATTCCCAACACTGCTGTACGAAAACTATGATATCTCGCAACCAGTGAAACGAAATCCAATTCCACCAAAGGGATATGAAAATAGATAAAATATACTAACTTTCATATTTGATAATAATTTTCCATACAGTAAAAGAAATCTGGGTGAAAACACAATTCTTTACAGGACAACGAGCAAAATACAGCAAGTATGACTTTTGTAAACATGCATGAAACGACATATAAAACACATCAATAAAATTCACCAAAATTCTGGGTAATCCCTAAATAGATATAGAAACAATGACCAAAGTTTTGGATCAAGATAATATACGTTGCATAGTTCTTTAAAATGATTTTTCATCAAAATTACTGAAAAACAGAATCTGGAAAAGATCGACACCTCTGTAGTAAAACAGTCATAAATCACTCATACGAAAAAAAAAATCAAGCAAGGCTAAAGGGGTTTGAAAATAGACGAAATTCTCTAAAACTCATGTTTTGTACCGAAATTAAGATCCACTTTAAAATAGTCCAAAACAACAAACAAAGCAGATCAGCGACAAAAAACAGATTTTTTCCTTTAACCACAACTCAACATATATCACACAAAACTTGATCAAAACACAACTAAACATGAAATCGAGTATACCAAGTGTTTAAACGTCATAATTTAGGGTATCTAGTATGCCCACACCAAATATATTATATGGGTTTCAACCAAATCACGAATTCTCACAAAAGTCATACATACATGATCAAAATCAGGAACGGGTAAAACATAAGTTAATTCATGTCCATATTGTGTCGTGAGTCATCTATGGTCAAGTTTTCATAATATAGACAAAACTCATCAACATAACACAAACAAGAGTCGTCTTTAGATCCAACTACACTATAGGTGGTATTTTTGACTTGTATCAAACAAATGAATTGGAGTACAAGTTACTTGCCTTAACCGAAGATGAAGAACAACAAAATCCAAGAGTAAGGAGCAAAACCTACGAATGAAAATCCACGAATCAACGAATCCAGGAACGAAGATTCACGAATTCACAACTCACGAACGAAGATCCACGAATCAACAACTCACGTGCAAGTTATGTGCACGTGCACCAATCAAGAGAGAGAGACGAGGGAGTATGCAGTGGTGCGAGAGAGTTGTATGAAGGTGGTGTAGGAGCTGGGCTGAGGGATGAGGGCTCGGGTGTTAGAGATGGGGGGCTCGGTGTGGATGCACAGGTCGGGGAAGGGTGTGCTTCGCATGGAGGGGTGGCGGCTTGGGTGCTGTCGGGTTGGGGTGTGCAGCCTCTAAGGGAGAGAGAGGGAGAGACCGGGAGAGAGAGAGAGACTTGGTTAGGGTTAGGGTTTAGTGGAGAGGGAGAGAGATTTATATATATAGAGTTTAGTTGTGGGTTAATGGGTATTAGGAGTGGTAATAGGATTTGTTTAATGGGCATCAATTGTAAAGGATTTCAAAATAGGACTGGGTTTAATTTAGATTTGGTAATCAATTAGGGTTCAACAATAGGTTTGGAAAAATAGGGTGAGCAACCAAATCCACCACGAGCGCCCAAGAACAAAATAAAGAGAACAAGAATCCAATAAAGAGAAAAAAACTATCCTCGTTCATGGATTAAAGGCCAAGAATCTAAATTATATATATATATATGGGATATGCTCAGTTGAAAACGGGTTTGTTTTCACAGGTTTGGAAAACAGCGATCTGAGCCATCGGATCGATCATGATCGTGATCGATGGCTCAGATCAGCCTCACCATAACCCGTTTCAATTGTTGAGCGGAGGGTTATTTTGGAAATTTCGTCCCAAATAACTCTTTGCTGGACAGATTCTAAAAAAAATAATATAACCTAAGTCGTTGTTGGGAACAACGGCCTAGGTTATAAAAAATTGAATCATAGGCCGTTGTTTGGAACAACGGCCTTGTTTTCTATATTTATAACCTAAGCTGTTGTTTGAAACAAAGGCCTAGGTTATAAAATTTCTATAAATTTTTATAGAAATTTTATAACCTAGGCCTTTGTTTCAAACAACGGCTTAGGTTATAAATATTGAAAACAAGGCCGTTGTTCCAAACAACGGCCTATGATTCAATTTTTTATAACCTAGGCCGTTGTTCCCAACAACGGCCTAGGTTATATCATTTTTTTCAAAACGAATCAGGCGAAGAGTTATTTGGGACGAAATTCCCAAAATAACTCTCCGCTCAACAATTGAAACGGGTGATGGGCGGGCTCGATCTGAGCCGCTGATCGCGATCATGATCGATCCGATGGCTTAGATCGCTGTTTTCCAACCCGTGAAAACAAACCCGTTTTCAACTGAGCATATCCCTATATATATATATATATATATAATAAAACACGAAGAAAGCTATCAAGTGTCTCTCCTTCAATCCCCGCCAAAATTAAAGGCTAAGATCTATCCTCACAAAACATATTTTCCCCCCAAAAGTTTCCCCCCAAAACTCAAATCCAAATCCCCACCCAAAACAACTTCTTTATTTATTTAATTATTTCTCTCTCTCTCTCTCTCTCTTCTCTATTCAAAAATTTAAGAAAACAAAAATTTAAAAAAATTTAAAAAAAACTAAAAAACTCAAAAATTTAAAACTTTAATAATAATTCAAAAAAATCAAAAAAAAAAAAATCAAACACTTATAAAAAATTATATAAAAATTTAAAAAAATATTTTTTTAAAATATTTAAAAATTTTAAATTTTAAAAAACTTTAAAATTTTGAAAATAAAAAAAACAAAATTTAAATTTTGGAATTTTGAATTTTTGAATAGAAGAGAGAGAGAGAGAAAGAGAGAGAGAGAGAGAGAGAGAGAGAGAAACTATGGATAACATAACATATAAGAACTTTTAATGTATGTTTGGATATATAGGATTGGGATGACTGGAGTTTACCAGTGAAGGTTGCAAACTCTCCACTCAAGAAAGACAGTTAAAGTAAATTTGTTATTTATCCTTTTTTTATATATAAAGGAGCAATGGGGAGACAAAATGAAGATAAAAAGAATGATTAACTTGGATTAGAGTTTTGAGAACTTGATGTATTTCATTTTGGTTGAAATAATAATAAGAGGTATTTCAATTGCAAACAGAGTCTTAAACAAACAAATATTTAGATTATTAGTATTGTAGATACCTTCACACATGCAATTGTGTTACCATTGTATTTAGACATGCTCATAGTGGTTATGGGATTAAAGTAAGCTATATAAAACCTACATGATAATGTCCTTGCATAACTATTACAAGCATCTAAAAGTGATGATGAAGTTAAAAAAAACTCTATGCAGTGTTTCTAACAAACTATATGCATTCCAGGTAAGTTCAAGCTAATGATCAAGAAGGCGATGGTTGAACTTAAAGGTAGATATACTGCTTTCTCATATAATATGTTTGCTACTTTAATTAATTTGCTGGAACTCTGAAACTATTTTATATAATCAAACCAGATGCACGTTTCGAAGACGTGCCATAGGCACGTGTCAACGGGCAAACCTAATATATATATATATATATATATGTATGTATGTATGTATGTATGTATGTATGTATGTATGTATGTATTATTATTATTATTATTATTATTATTATTATTATTATTATTATTATATAATAATAACAATAATAATAATAATAATAATAATAATAATAATAATAATAATAATAATAATAATAATAATAATAATTGATATGGCTAGAAATGGGGTTTAATCGGGACCGTCCAAATCAGGCACGAATCTTGAAGCCTAGGGGTAAAACAGTAATTTCACTTTCTAACGGGTCTGAAGCGGGTACTGGTTCTCCTCCCCAAAGAACCGTTAACCCGCGAACGGATCCACCTCAACTGGGTGCGTGTTTCAACCCACCATAAACCCGATCCAGCGGGATAGAATTAGGGTTTCTGATTAATATTAATCAACGGCCCTGATTCATATCTATCCTTTCACTGGGGATTAGGGATTACATTCCTAATCTGTTTACAAGGAGAATATTCCTTATCAGATCACGGGGATCACATTCCTAATATGTTCCCTAAGACGCCTATAAATATCCCCCATCCATCACCATTAAGAGGTAATCAATCTTTCTCCAGTTTTTACGCTCTTTCATAATCTCACTGATTACTGACTTGAGCGTCGAAGGGTGCGTCGCCGGGAACAACCCGGTGTCTCGCACTTTTTGCAGGTGCACGGCGGGAACGACGATCAAAGCCCGACGGAACAGGTATACAGGTTTACTATTCAGTTTCCCTAAGAATCCACAAATACTATCTGTTTGCCCCCACACCAAATTTAGCGGCAACAGATTGGCACCGTCTGTGGGAAACTAACGAATAGAGATCTCTCCTCTTCCTGGTGAACAGATCTTCTCCAGCCATGGCTCCTAGGAAATTCAGGTCAAGGGGGTCCAGCCGAGGACCCAACCCTGATCAGCAGCAAGAAGTCCCCCCTAATCCCGCTCAGCAACAAGGGCAACTTCCCCCTACAGCGGAAGACCCGCTCCAACAGGACCTTCCTCCTCCTAATCAGCCGCCTCCAAAGGGTCCTAACCCTCAAAAGCAGCCTCTTCACCAGGATCACTTCTCCATCCACAACGCCTCTTCGGACTCCATGGCCTCCCATCATCCCCGAGCCTCCGGACAGCACAACACTGTCCTCAACTGCCAGAAAGATGATGATCTACGCTGCCACCTGGATGAAAAACGGGCCCGAGAGGGAACCTCCCGCCAACACCATCCGGGTGAGCGGTCTCCTCGCCACCGAGAACACAAGAGGTCCCCTGCCAGGAGGGGACGGAGAGAGTCACCCGAGTATCACAGAAGAAGACCATACTCCCCTGCAGGTCGACAACAACCTAGGAACAATGAGGCACCCATCACCCGTGCCGAGTTCCAGCAGTTCCAAGCGACCGTCCTGCAGGCTCTCAACCTCCGTCGGAACCCTAATGAGCCAAAGGCCCCATCTCCTCCTCCAGTCCGAAGTCCTCACCGACGATCACCATCTCCTCCTCCGGTCCGAAGCCTTCACCGACGGTCCCCATCTCCTCGTCCTGCTCCTAGCAACTCCCGGCGTACCCCAAGTCCTCGTCGCTCCCGAAGTTACCATCGCCGTAGCCCTCACTCTCCCTCATACGAAGACGAGTCTAGAGGCTCGGCTGATTACCGTCGGAGGGATGACACCATGTACCGCCGTCTTCATGAAGTAGAGAGGCGCCTGGGACAGATAGACCGAGAAGAGGAGCTTAGGGGGAGGACCCTACGTCCTAGCCGCCCCCCTTTCTCCCGAACCATAGTGGATGCACCTATGCCGTTCGGTTTCAAACCTCCCCAATTTGAGACTTACACCGGGAGACCGATCCCGTTGACCACATCGAAAGCTTTAAGACCTTGATGCTCCTCCATCAAGCTTCCGATGCTCTCCTCTGCAAAACCTTCCCCGCAACTCTCAAGGGCCCAGCTCGAGAATGGTACTCTCGCCTTGCTCCCTCCTCAATATTCTCCTTCGAGCAGTTCGAGACCCTTTTCGTCACCCATTTCGTATGTAGCCGTAGAGCTGAGAAGACCAGCATCTCCCTGTTGCACCTCCACCAGAAGAAGGGGGAGAAATTGAGAGACTATGTGAAGAGGTTCACAGCTGAAGCCAGATCCATAGCATCCCTCGACCAGTCGGTCGCTGCGGCGGCATTTCAATCTAATGTCCTTAATTTCAACCTCTGCTCCTCCCTCGCCAAGAAGCCTCCACAGAACTTTTCCGACCTCCTCCTTCGCAGTGAAAAGTACATCCGGGCCGAAGAGGCCAAGCAGCGACCCAACTGGGAGGGGTCTTCCTCCGGGTTTAAGAGAAAGGGAACGGAAGAGGAAGGAGCCAAGAAGCTCCAAAAAGATAATGCCGGCCAGCGCCGACCTCCCCCCAGATTCGAGAAGTTCACTCCCCTTACCACTAATGTCTCAACCATTCTCATGGAAGTCGAAAAGGAAGGGATCATACCTCCTGCACCATGGATGAACACCCCCGCTAAGAAAAGAGATAAAGAGAAATGGTACCGTTATCACTGGGACCATGGGCACGACACCAATGATTGTCGTGCCTTAAAGAACGAGATCGAAGCCCTTATCCAGAGGGGGCAGCTGACCAGGTTTGTAAGAAAGGACCGAGCCGAACTTCCTTCCCCACCTCGGGGGGCTAACAAGCGTCCGGAACGAGAAGAGACGCCTGACTTTGAGGAAGAACGAGTCCTCCACCTCATCCATGGGGCCCAATGGGGGGCTCCTCCAACTCCTCTCGGAAGGCATTCATAAGGGAAGTCAATTCGGTCCGAACCACCCCTCCTCCCAAAGGCCTCGGAGTGCCCGTCACATTCTCTAACGAAGATCTTGAGGGTGTCCGCACCCCTCATTATGACGCACTCGTCATCAATGTCCACATGGCGAATTTCAAAGTGGAGAGGATCCTAGTGGATAATGGCAGCTCCGTAAACATCCTCTTCCTCGCCGCTTTCAAAGGCCTAAAGCTCTCCCGAGACAGACTCAAGCCCGCCGGCTACACGCTCCATGGGTTCACAGGAGTGCCAGTGACTATTGAGGGGGTAATTATCCTCGACGTAACTGCTGGCAAAACTCCTACTACCCGAACGGAGTCGATGGACTTCATGGTCGTAGATGTCCTAGCAGCCTACAACGTCATTTTAGGTCCGCCCGGCCTGGCTGCCCTTGAAGCCGTCCCTTCTGCCTACCATCTCAAAATGAAGTTTCCCACTCGGGCCGGAGTAGGAGAAGTAAGGGGCAATCAGGAGCAGGCCCGCAAGTGCTATATGACCTCTACCCTCGGCCCCGTCCTCTCCTTAGAAACTCTGGAAATCCCTCAAGATACTGCTCGGCCGACCTCCGAGCCGGTGGACGAATTGGAGGAAGTGCTCTTCTCAGAGCAGGTGCCGACCCGCAAGTTCTTTGTTAGCAAGACCCTCCCGTCCGCCCTATACTCAGACATTGTACAATGCATCCGAAGGAACCAAGACCTCTTCGCTTGGTCAGCTGCAGATATGCCCGGTATCTCCGAAGAGCTCTTAGTCCACCGCCTAAGCGTTGATCCGGGGTCCAAACCGGTTCAGCAGAAGAGGTGCAAGTTCGCCCCCGAGCGTCAGCTCGCTATAAAAGAGGAGGTAGACAAGCTCTTGAAGGCCCGGTTCATACAGGAGGTGAACTATCCTGAGTGGCTGTCGAATGTAGTAATGGTGAAGAAGTCCAATGGGACTTGGAGGATTTGTATTGATTTCACCGACCTCAACAAGGCTTGCCCCAAGGACCCCTTCCCTCTACCGAGTATTGACACTCTGATTGATGCAACCTCGGGACATGAGCTCCTCAGCTTCATGGATGCCTTCTCAGGTTACAATCAGATAAGAATGTTCCCTCCGGATATCCCGAAGACATCTTTTGTGACCGACCAAGGCCTCTATTGCTACAGAGTTATGCCGTTCGGCCTCAAGAATGCAGGTGCAACATACCAACACCTCGTCAACAAGGTTTTCCAGGCCCAGATCGGCCGGAACATGGAAGTGTACATTGACGACATGCTTGTAAAAAGCATCTGAGGTGTTGATCATGTGACCGACCTCCAAGAAGCATTTGACGTTTTGAGAAAGCACAATATGAGACTTAACCCGAACAAGTGTGCGTTCGGCATCTCATCAGGGAAGTTCCTCGGCTTCATGGTTAGCCAACGAGGGATAGAAGCAAACCCGGAGAAGATCAAGGCCATATTGGACATGGCCCCCCCAAGGAATGTCAAAGAAGTTCAGAGGTTGACTGGTCGCCTAGCCGCCATAGGGCACTTTCTGTCGAAGTCCGGGGAAAAGTGCCTCCCCTTCTTCAAGGCCCTCAGGGGGGCTAAAGGATTCGAATGGGGGCAGCAACAACAAGAGTCCTTTGACCAGCTCAAGGCTTACCTCGTCAATCCCCCTCTCCTCAGCAAACCGATCCCTGGCAAACCCCTCTACCTCTACCTGGCAGCCTCCGAGCAGACCCTCAGTGCAGTCTTAGTGAGGAAAGAAGATCGGGCTCAGAAGCCCATCTACTATGTCAGCAAAGTGCTTCGGGACGCCGAGCTCCGGTACCCGAAGATAGAGAAAATGGCCTATGCCCTGGTGATGGCCGCGAGGAAGCTTCGCCCCTACTTTCAGTCCCATTCGGTGGTCGTTCTTACCGACCAGCCACTGAAACAGGTTCTTCACAAGCCCGAGACTTCGGGTCGCCTTATGAAGTGGTCAATTGAGCTGAGCCAACACGATATAACTTATCAGCCTTGGACCGCGATCAAGGCCCAGGCGCTAGCCGAATTCATTGTGGAGAGCACCATCCCTGAGTCCAACCAAGCGGTGAAGGGACCACCAGTATGGTCGGTTTATGTAGACGGATCCTTCTGCAATGAGGGAAGCAGGGCAGGAGTCATCCTGGCAGGCCCAGACAACTTCATCCTCCAATACTCCCTCCGTATAAACTTCAAAGCCTCGAACAACGAAGCTGAATACGAGGCGTTAATAGCTGGCCTTGGAATGGCCCGAAATGCAGGGGCGCAACGCCTTCGAATCTTTAGCGACTCCCAGCTAGTCGTCAACCAGGTCCTCGGCGAATATGAAGCACGCGATGACAGGATGGTTAAATACTTAGCCAAAGTCAAGAGTCTTATGGCACTGTTTGAAGAGGCCATCATCCAAAGAATTCCCTGAGAAGAAAATGCTCAGGCTGACGCCCTATCCAAGTTAGCCTCCTCTTCCCTCCAAGGCCTCGAGCAGACTGTACTGATAGAAGTCCTTCTGAAGCCGAGCATAGAGGAAGAAACACCTGACTCCGTTGAAACATTGCCTGTCCTCCTCGAAGACAACTGGATGAGACCACTCATCGAATTCTTAAGGGACGGACTCCTCCCTGAGGACCCGAAGGAAGCAAGAAGAGTTAGAGCCCGAGCCGAGCGTTACACGCTAATCGAAGGCATCCTGTATAAACGCTCCTTCACCCAGGTGGACGGTCGGCCCTACCTGAGGTGCCTCTCCCCCGGGCAGGCCGACTACGCCCTGCAAGAACTTCATGAGGGCATTGGCGGGGCCCATTAATCTGGCTCCAGAGCCCTGGCGCGCAAAGTATTGAACTACGGATATTTCTGGCCCACTCTCCTACGGGACGCCGAACGACACGTTCGGCAATGCAGCTCCTGTCAGAAGTACTCCGACATCCGGCGTCTCCCACAAGCACCACTTGCCTCCCTATCAAGTCCGATCTCATTCGCAATGTGGGGGATGGATTTACTGGGGCCATTTCCGCCAGCTCCCGGACAGTTAAAGTTCCTAGTCGTGGCAGTCGACTATTTCTCGAAATGGATAGAGGCCGAGCCCCTGGCTACGATCACCGAGCATAGGGTCGTTCAATTCTTCTGGAAAAATGTGATCTGTCGATTCGGCTTTCCCCGGGTCATAATTACAGATAACGGAACGCAGTTCACTGGGGCTGCCTTCCGAGCTTTATGTGAGGACCTCGCCATACAACACCGTTTCTCCTCCGTCTCTCATCCTCAGTCGAATGGCCAGGCCGAAAATGCCAACCGACAGATCCTCTCAGGCATTAAGAAAAGGATAGACAGGTGTTCCAGGGGCTTATGGGTCGATCAGCTGCCCAACGTGCTGTGGAACTACCGCACCACAAAGCGGACCCCAACAGGCGAGAGCCCGTTCAATCTCACCTATGGGTCCGAGGCCATCATCCCCCTAGAAGTCGGGTTACCCTCTCCTCGTCTGATGGCTTATGAAGAAGAGCAGAACGCTAGATAGCTCAGAACAAGCCTAGATCTCATAGATGAAATCCGAGAGAGAGCTGCCATACGCCAGCAAACTTACCGAAGAAGGATTGAGCTAGCAAACAACAAAAGAGTCCGCCCAACGGACCTCAAAGAAGGGGACCTGGTCCTCCAAAAGTTGGCCATCTCATTCCCAGGTCAGAAAAGCAAATTGGCCCCAAATTGGGAGGAACCTTACAAAATCTCTAAAGTAATCCGCCCCGGCACATTCCGACTAGAAGATCTCGAAGGCAGGGAGATTCCCAGGGCTTGGAATGCCGACCATCTCTTAAAATACCAAGAGAAAGCGACAACGCCTCTCTAAGTAATTCAAGATGTCGAACCATTCTTTTCCTGTTACTTGTAGTAATTTTCTTTCGTAGTAATTTGCTTTCATTTTTTCCTTGTAATAACGGCTAGCAACTTTAGAAGCAGCCGATCATTGGATATTAATAAATAAAGTTTTTTCCATATTTTTGCTACTATGTACATCTCTCTGCTTTTAACTCTTCACTTTACCGATGGTTCGGAGTCCAACATTTGGCTTGATTCTACTTCGCAAGTTCGCTTCTAAGCGAACTAGAGGTAGTTCGCCATTCGGAATTGCTCCCACAGCCGTTGAACAATTTTACCGATGGTTCGGAGTCCAACACTTAGCTCGATTCTACTTCGCAAGTTCGCTTCTGAGCGAACTAGAGGTAGTTCGCCATTCGGAATTGCTCCCACAGCCGTTGAACTATTTCACCGATGGTTCGGAGTCCAACACTTGGCTCGATTCTACTTCGCAAGTTCGCTTCTGAGCGAACTAGAGGTAGTTCGCCATTCGGAATTGCTCCCACAGCCATTGAACAATTTCACCTATGGTTCGGAGTCCAACACTTGGTTCGATTCTACTTCGCAAGTTCGCTTCTGAGCGAACTAGAGGTAGTTCGCCATTCGGAATTGCTCCCACAGCCGTTGAACAATTTCACCGATGGTTCGGAGTCCAACACTTGGCTCGATTCTACTTCGCAAGTTCGCTTCTGAGCGAACTAGAGGTAGTTCGCCATTCGGAATTGCTCCCACAGCCGTTGAACTATTTCACCGATGGTTCGGAGTCCAACACTTGGCTCGATTCTACTTCGCAAGTTCGCTTCTGAGCGAACTAGAGGTAGTTCGCCATTCGGAATTGCTCCCACAGCCGTTGAACAATTTCACCGATGGTTCGGAGTCCAACACTTGGTTCGATTCTACTTCGCAAGTTCGCTTCTGAGCGAACTAGAGGTAGTTCGCCATTCGGAATTGCTCCCACAGCCGTTGAACAATTTCACCGATGGTTCGGAGTCCAACACTTGGCTCGATTCTACTTCGCAAGTTCGCTTCTGAGCGAACTAGAGGTAGTTCGCCATTCGGAATTGCTCCCACAGCCGTTGAACAATTTTACCGATGGTTCGGAGTCCAACACTTAGCTCGATTCTACTTCGCAAGTTCGCTTCTGAGCGAACTAGAGGTAGTTCGCCATTCGGAATTGCTCCCACAGCCGTTGAACTATTTTACCGATGGTTCGGAGTCCAACACTTGGCTCGATTCTACTTCGCGAGTTCGCTTCTAAGCGAACTAGAGGTAGTTCGCCATTCGGAATTGCTCCCACAGCCGTTGAACTATTTTACCGATGGTTCGGAGTCCAACACTTGGCTCGATTCTACGTCGCGAGTTCGCTTCTAAGCGAACTAGAGGTAGTTCGCCATTCGGAATTGCTTCCACAGCCGTTGAACAATTTCACTGATGGTTCGGAGTCCAACACTTGGCTCGATCCTACCTCGCAAGTTCGCTTCTAAGTGAACTAGAGGTAGTTCGCCATCGGAATTGCTCCCACAGCCGTCAAACTATTTTTCGGAATCCCGCACTTGGCTCGATCATAACTCGCAAGTTCGCTCCTAAGCGAGCTAAAGGTAGTTCGCCAATGGTTCGGAGTTACAGCTCTGACAACACCCAACCCGCTCGATGCTAAACACTGAGCGACGGGTGATTCGAACCAACCTCCAGCCACGATCGCTTCTGCCATCGAGCTGTATAAGCACCAAGCAAGAACCTACCCTCAAAAGGAAGTTTAGATTAAGGTTTTAGGGGACCTCCGCCTCGGTTCCGGACTTTGGCCATCACCTCATCCACCATGATCTCCCCTGACCCTGACACCCGCATCGGAGCCGTCAGAGTCAGGAGAAGATCATGGTGGAAGAGCGACCACCTATCCTCCCGGAGTCATCAGAATCGCGAGAAGATCACGGTTGAAGAACGGCGACCCATCCTCCTGAAGAATCTTTCCCTCGGGTCCGGACTACGGTCGCCAATACTTCTGCCTTGTCCTCCCCCGACCCTGACACCCACATCGAGGCCGTCAGGAACGGGAAAAGAACAAGGTAGTAGTATGACCACCCTTCCGAACCTCTCGAGACGAAAATTTTTCACAAAGCTGGCATCCGCCCAAGGGCAGACACCATCGATGCCACTAGGGTTCAAGACTGCAATGACTGGAATTGCAAAGGGGGGGGGGTGTGGTACTTATAGCCATCCCCCAAGAGTATCATTATGATCCTCGGGAGCCCAACAGTCACGCCTAGGGAATTGAAGCACGCAAGACTGTCATTATGTCCCTTGGGAACTGAAGCGCCATGTATTTATTAAAGGGCCCTACTCTCGACGCCCTCGGAAAGGTGGAACGCCCCCACAGATCCTGGAGCATCACTTAATGCTATTGGAAGTCTGCTCCCGTCTTTTCAGGGCGACGCTCGAACAACCGAGCGCCCACGCCTCAAATCGGAAAGTGCTTCGGAATATGCCGAGCGAGATTCGGAACCCTAGCTAGAGCATGCCGGCTGAAGCAAACACTCCCCTCGCGGTTCATTTCAAGCCTACCTTGGCTAACACAATTACAACAAAAGACAGTTCGAGACGGCACAACAAAATTAAGTAAGCCGAAAGTGGTTCGCCCCCGGTGAACTAACCTAACGACGGTTCGGAGCCCGACACCTGGCTCGATTATACTTCGCATGATCGCTTCTAAGCGGGCTAGGAGTAGTTCGCCATTTGGGATCGCCCCCATAACTGCCGAACTACTCTAGCAACAATCCGAGGCCCAACACTTGCGCTTTGACGCACTTTGAGAGCCAGCCGCTCAACTTGCCTCACAAGACTGCATGATCGGGCATTAGAGACAAAGCTCGGCACCACTGGCCGAACATTCACCTCACCGATCGACAAACAAGCATGCAGTCGACTTAGAAGCCTCGCCGCAGCAAACAACAGTCGCGAAAGTAAAAAACACACAAGTTCGGCAACAACACTTTTATTGATGAATCAGATGCGGTACAAAGACGGACACAGCAGGATTACAAGTCGTCAAAGAAAGTCGTCAAAGAAAGAGTTACAATGCCGACTTATTACACTTAGCAAATATATATATATATATACAAAAGCTCTCGGAGTCGATGACTTCAGCTCTTTTTTGGGGCCGGGGCGTTCCGCTTCAAAGACACTCGAGAGTGACGACGCTTGTCTCCAGAGCGCGACCCCAAGCCAGCGAATTGAGATGTATCCTCGGCACCGCTCCTAGTAGCTACTCCGACGGATGCTCTGCTCGACGAAATTGCTACCGAGCTCTGCGCGTCCCCCGGACTAGGATGGCCGATCCGCTGATGGGTCGCCATCTCGTAGAAAGTAATGCCCCGATCACTCTCTGCGCGAGTGCACGACGTGCTTCGGACGTTGATAGGTCCCGAGTGTGGCTTGAGACGAGCCACTTCCGCCTCCAACTCTGAGATCCGATCACGCAACGAGTCGTCTTTGACGTTAACTTCGAAACGAGGGGGTATCGTGGAGTCTGGAACTCCTGATCGACTGGCTATGAGGCGCCGAAGATGGGTGACCTCGATGCTTTTATCCACCGTCGCTCTCTTCAGCGCTTCGACCTCGGCTGTCAGCTGGACCCGTTCGGTCGTCAACTTGGCCACTTCGGCCGTTAGCCCCTCGCCCTCGCTCCGAAGCTTCGTCTCTACGGACTGCAGATGCTGTATCTCGGAAAGCAAGTCGTCCCTCTCTGCTGTTATTTTGGACAAGTTATAACGGATGCATTGAATCCGAATCTCATTACTGAAAGTAGTTGGCGAACATTCACCTTCTCCTGTGGGGGTCAGCTCGGCGATCCTACTTTCTAAACGACGAATCTCGATATCTCGCCGGCCGAGGACGAGCTGGAGATGGTTCCGCTCGCTTTCGGCTCGGCGCAATCCAAGCTCGACTTCGTAGAGCCGCTCTCGGCACCTCGCCAGACATAACCTCGTCGCCCCCAAGCCAGCCTCGGCTCGAACTTCCTCATCCGAGCACGTGGGCTCGACATCTTGGTCAACCACCACGAGCTGAAAAAAAGATCAATGTAATCAGCAAAAAGATCGAACACTGCCGGAGCACCACACTTTGAAAAATTTCCAAAAAACAAGAAACTTTCGAGACAAAAAGAGAATATTTGACGAAAAGGGGGCGAAAGACGGAGATCCGAACACCAACACTACAAAAGATTTTCTTTTCATTCATTTCAAAAAGGCAGCGGTGGCCAGTCCGCTATTAGGCGTTACAATGATTGAAAAGAAAAACAAAAAAAACAAAACAAAACAAAACAAGAAAACGTGGAGCGGAGTCAAGGCGCGACCTCTTTCCCCGGGCGACGAGTTCGGGTGGGAGTCGGCTTCTCCGAAGGGGTCTCCACCGCCAGCGGAGTGACCACGATTCCGGGGACCTCCTCGGCAACCTCGACCTTTGCGTCACCTTCGTCATCCCCTTCCTCCTCTTCCCCTTCAGACTCAGGGTCGAAACCCTCGACGTGGCCGGGGAATAGCCTCCACCCCGAGACGTCCACCTCGGGGTACTCCTTCGACACCCAGTCGATGGCTGCGGTGAAGGCCTTCGCCATGTTCTGGGCGAGGAACCCCTGCGCCTTCTCCAGGGTTGCATCCTCCGCCGCCTTCACAGCCGCCGCATTGGCTGCCTCGACCTCGGCCAGCTGCTTGGCCGACCCCTCCTTCTGACGAAGGAGCTCGCCCTCCAACCTCGTCACCTAGGCCTCTAGGTGCTGGATCCTTGCCGACCTGCCCTCGTGCTCGACGTGGAGTTTGTCGAGCTCGTTCGACAGCCGAGCTTTTTCATTCCGAGCTTGATCGGACTCTTGCTTTAGCTCCTTCCCCAGAGCTGTCAACCTCTCGGTGAGGTGGCCGAAGTGGACGATGATCTGTAGCAAAGAAGAACGAAAGAGTTAGAAAAACTTGGGCTATGGAGTACAATGAATAAAGGAAGCTCGAGGCTTACCGACACCGCCGAACGAGCGATCTCGATCACGTCGTCGCCCTCTCTCCCGGCCTCCATGGCGGCTCGGTCTTTCGGAGTGGCGAGGTGCTTGACAGCCTGCATGCTCGCCAGCGAGTTCCCGAGGAACCCATCATGCCTCCGGACTTGCCAGTCCGGAATGTGAATCCTCTTGTGCTCCTCCGTCAGGAGCTCCTTGCCTGCCACCGTTAGCGGTGGCGTCGCCATAGCGAGGGCAGCGGCGATGGGGAACTCGCCGACAGATGCTGGGGCTGAAGTCCCCGCCACGGTGACAGCCGGACTGTCGAGGACCTCCACCTCCTCAACAGAGGCTGCAATCCTCGGAGCCTTCGAGGTCGAGGGCAGCTTGGATGCAACTCTCTTGCGCTTCTTAGGCGCCTTGCTTGCGAGTCCTGCCCTGAGCGCCAGTACTGCATCGTAGTCCATGGTTTCTGCATCAAAAGCGAAAATTGGTTAACACATTGAAAACAACAAGGAAGAGAGCCGCGTACTAGGATCTACGCGGCAGAGCCCTCCCTTGTAGAGGATGTCCTCTGTCAGCTCCTTCCAATCATACTTCGGCCGATCAAGGAGAATTCGGACCGCCTTTTCTTCTTCTACAGAGAGCTTCGGGATCGCCCTCGCCCTCTTCGGCACCCCTTCTATCCAGTTCGAAGGGATCGGCCATGCCTCCCGACTCCGCACAACCAACCACTTCTCTCGCTAGTGCTTAATGGAGTCGGGGCATATGACGAGCCTGCTGCCGTGCCTCGGAGTCAAGTAATACCGGTACTCCGACTTATTCCCTTGGTGGAGCCGGTATAACGTCCGAAGCACGTTCAGCTGCGGCTCGATCCCTGCGGCCTGGCAGTGGAGAACAAAACCATTTATCACTCGCCACGCGTTCGGCATGAGTTGGATGGGGCTGACCCCAAACCAACTCACCACGGTAACGACGAACGCGTGGAGAGGTAGTCGAGCCCCGGCGATGAAGGCGTCGACCGGCCAGCAACACATCGTCACTGGCAGCGACGAGTTGGCCCTAACACCGGGGCCCAGCAGCATAAGCTCGTACTCCTCCGGGATGAGAAAAGATTCCCGGATCACTGCCAAATCCTCCTTGCGCAGGATCGACGCCGCATCGTCCGCCTCCGTCGTCTCCTTCGCGGCGTTCTCCTCGAAGGACCTCCCCCTCCCATGGACGATCCGCTCGGCCTGATCCTCTGGGAGCTGCCTAACTCTATGGAGCCCTGTCAACGGCCCTGGCAGTTGTCCGAACTCCCCCATCCTCTTTGGATCCTCGACGATCGAATCCTTGCCGAACACCTTCTTGCCCTTGGTCGGAATCGGAGTCGAATCCTCGACGACTTCAAGGGAGGGCTCGGACCAAGAGACTTCTTCGGAGACAGAAGCAACAGACATAATTTATAAATTACCTTAAGAGAAATAGCCGCCGGAAAACTTCGCCGGAATCAAACATCGACCACCGAAGAATTCGCCTGAGCACAAGAAACCGTCTGAGAAAAAGAGAGGAGAAATGAGAAATGAGAGAGGGGAGTGAGGATTTATAGAGAGGCGCGCTCCAAACGAGGTTAATGGGCCCGTACGACCGGCCCATTTACACAAAACGACAGAGCGACCTCAATCGTCGCCTTGCTAACCATGCCAAATCATGAGTTGCATTTAATGCGCGTCCCATCTGATGGAAGCCCAGAGGTCACCGCAATTAATAAACGTCCCATCTGTCAGAGTTGTCAGAAGTTGTCAGAAGTTCAGAAGGCACACAGTAGATACAAACTCCTATGACGAAAAATGACAAGTTGAGGAGCTCGGCACCAGCTGCCGAGCGTTCTTGACACCGACCTCGTTACGGGGGAAAATCAAGCTCGGCACCAGCTGCTGAGCATTCTTGACACCGACCCTGTTACAGGGGAAAAACCAAGCTCGGCACCAGCTGCCGAGCGTTCTTGACACCGACCCTGTTACGGGGGAAAAATCAAGCTCGACACCAACTGCCGAGCGTTCTTGGCACCGACCCTGTTACGGGGGGAAAATCAAGCTCGGCACCAGCTGCCGAGCACTCTTGGCACCGACCCTGTTATGGGGGAAAATTCCAGTTCGGCACCCACTGCCGAGCGTTCGTGGAACCGACCTCGTTATGGGGAAAAATTCCAGGTCGGCACCAGCTGCCGAGCGTTCTTGGCACCGACCCTGTTACGGGGGACAATTCTAGTTCGGCACCCACTGCCGAGCGTTCGTGGAACCGACCTCGTTATGGGGAAAAAATCAAGCTCGGCACCCACTGCCGAGCGTTCTTGACACCGACCCCGTTATGGGGAAAAATTCCAGTTCGGCACCCACCGCCGAGCGTTCGTGAAACCGACCTCGTTATGGGGAAAAATTCCAGGTCGGCACCAGCTACCGAGCGTTCTTGGCACCGACCCTGTTACGGGGAAAAAATCAAGCTCGGCACCAACTGCCGAGCGTTCTTGACACCGACCTCGTTATGGGGAAAAATTCGAGTTCGGCACCAGCTGCCGAGCGTTCTTGGCACCGACCTCGTTACGGGAAAAGATTGGACCTCGCGCTATGAAGAACTCCCTCCCAGTGCTCACGACTACGCCGAACTCGCTCTCCTCTTCGGAAAGACGTGCCGAACCGCATACGGACCTCGACCCCCTAGCCAGCGAGCTCTAGAGGGCGTCGGAAGCGTGATACAAATGTATATGCCCCTCAACGAAGGATAACGGCCAAGCCATTGCGCCAAAAAACAATTAAAAAATTCGAAAAGATAAGGAAGAACTCCTGGAAAGCAATTATAAAGTTGGGGAGTACCTTCTCACTCCTAAACAAACAATTGTTGCCCAAAAATAATCTTCCCAAAACCCCAGGACGTCGAATCGACACTTTCTTAAGTCAAGAGGATATTCCAACAAGAGGCTCTAGAGCGACTTAGAGTTCGATCTACTTGAAAAATCACCAAACCACCTCCTTCAAGATTCAAAACATCCCATTTGGGCTCCGATACAACTCCTCTAGCCATTGGAACAATAAAACTACTCCTCAAAGGCTGGTCAAGCTCAGCCTTCGGGAGTGGGGGGCTCGTGATATGGCTAGAAATGGGGTTTAATCGGGACCGTCCAAATCAGGCACGAATCTTGAAGCCTAGAGGTAAAATGGTAATTTCACTTTCTAACGGGTCTGAAGCGGGTACTGGTTCTCCTCCCCAAAGAACCGTTAACCCGCGAACGGATCCACCTCAACTGGGTGCGGGTTTCAACCTACCATAAACCCGATCCAGCGGGATAGAATTAGGGTTTCTGATTAATATTAATCAACGGCCCTGATTCATATCTATCCTTTTACTGAGGATTAGGGATTACATTCCTAATCTGTTTACAAGGAGAATATTCCTTATCAGATCACGGGGATCACATTGAGAATAAAGAACTCAAAAGTGCAATGGTAAGCCTAATTGAAATCCCTTTTGTTTTGTTTTTCTTTTCAAATATATATAAAATATAAAAAAAATTGTACCTCTTCCCCCAAACTTGAATATGACATTGTCCTTAATGGAAAAGGAAAAAAACAAACAAAAAGAATCTGAAAAGTTTAGAATTTCTCCCCTGATTCATGTTAAAATTCTGGACGCGCGACGTTCATTATTTTAGTGATATTTGGAGCAGTAGATGTCCAAATTGCCTGATTCTTTTTCTATGGAAAGCTAAGACAATTTCCTACTATCGGTATTTTATACACTTTTCTATATTCGGATTGTAACCTGCTCAAAAATAGCCATCAATGTCGGTCTAGAAAACAGCTCCACCCGGTGACTTTCAAACTCATTCAATCCTACAAAAATAAAATTAAAAATTAAAAATAAATTAAACTAAAATAAAAATCAAATATAATGCAGTAAAAAGAAAACATGGGTTGCCTCTCCAAAAGCGCTAAGTTTTAAGTCTTCAGCCTGACGTAGTAGTTGAGATGGTTATGTAACGCCAAGATCCAACAACATAAGAACTTCTTTTCTAATACTTCTCTTCATGTGTTGATTAGGATCAAGCTCGAGTCTCGTTTCTTTCTTGAAGATGGTTTCTTTGATATCCCTACCTCTTTGAATTTCAGCTGAGAAAATGGATGAATAGATGGTGTAGCATCCAAATAAATAACATATTCAAAAATATTTTCTTTCTCAGATTCAAAAGTTGCTGAATTTGTTTGACATACTTTGATTAGTAATTTCTCAACTTCCGCTCTATGTGTCTCTCCCCCAATTAGATTAGTTTCACAAACTTAAAAACATGAGTGAGCTTCAGTAGCAACCTCTATGGATTTAAAAATATCAAACATTACTTGCTTATCCTCAACACTCAAAATAAGTTTTCCTTGTTGGATATTAGTTAAAGCTCTCCCCGTTGCTAGAAAAGGTCGGCCCAAAATTAATGTAATTGGTTCATCTTCCTCCATATCAATCACTACGAAATCAGTTGGAAATAAGAACTTGTCTATCTTTACCAAAATTTCTTCAATTATTCCTTTTGGGTGCTTGATAGATCTGTTCGACAATTACAAAGAAATTGTAGTGGGCTTTGCTTCTCCAATATCTAGTTTCCTAAAAACCGAAAAAGGCATAAGATTAATATTTGCTCCTAAATCATATAATGCTTTATGAAAAGAAAAAATTCTAATAGTGCAAGGATTTGTAAAACTCCCTAGATCTTTAAGTTTAAGATGCATCTTCTTTTGTAAAATTGTAGTACTCCCTTCGGTTAGCATAACTGTCTTATGTTCCTCAAACTTTCGCTTGTTTGGTAAAATATCCTTAAATTAGGCATTTGTTCTAAAGCTTCAATAAGAGTAATATTAATATGCAATTGCTTAAAAATTTAAAATTTTTGAAAACTAATTATGAAGCTTGTTCTTTTTAAGTCTTTGTGAAAAAGGAATAGGTGATCATAAGGTGAATTAGGATAAGTGTCAGAATTAAAATTTCCTGAAATTGTTTGGCTTGAAACTCCTTTATCCTTCTTAGAATGGTGATTGGCCACCTGCTGCGTTTGTTCATCCATAATTTTCTCAATCTAACTTTGCTTTTCAACCACATTTTGTTAGGCAGTTTGGGTTTGTGGCTGCTCAATTGTTGTCCCACTTCTAAGTGTTACTACTTTGTCATGCTCCTTGGGATTAACTGCTGTGTTACTAGGTAATGTTCCTGCCGTTCCTTCTGTGAGAATATTTGAAATTTGACCAATTGAGCCTCAAGATTGCGAATTGAAGCCTTGTTATTTTGTATCGCCAAATCTGTCTTTTGCATGTATTGTATGAACATTTCCTCAAGTGTCGGCTTCTTTTATTGTTGTTAAAAATTTTGTTGTGGTCTAGCTCCTCCTTGATTGTTGTTCCAAGAAAAGTTGGGATGATTTCTCCATCCTAGATTGTATGTGTTTGCATAGGGATTGTTTTATTTTTGAAAGTTTGACACAAAATTTGCTTGTTGGACATTTGTTGAGCAAAAGGGTTCCCCAGGTCGCAATCTACACTTGAGTGATTTCTTGCACAAAGATCACAAATCATATTAATTTGGATAGCAGTAACATTTATATTACCTATATGTTTTGATAAAATATCAATTTTTGCAGTTAAGATAATAATAGGATCAAGTTCAAAAACTCCAGCTATTTTTCTTGGCATTGTTCTCTTTGAAGACCATTGGTAATTGTTGGATGTCATTTCCTCTAAAAGTTCATAGGCTGCTTCGTGATTTTTGCTCATTAGTGCACCTCCAGCTGCTGTATCTACCATAAACCGATTTGTAACTCCCAAACCATTATAGAATATTTGAATTTGCAGCTATTTCGGTAGTTCATGATGAGAACACTTTCTCAATAACTCTTTGTACCTCTCCCATGCATCATACAAAGACTCATTCTCAAATTGAGTGAATGTGGTAATGTCATTCCTTAGCTTCGCTATTTTTGCCGGCGAAAAATACTCAGCCAGAAATTTTTGTGCAAGTTCCTACCAAGTAGTAATAACACCAGGTGGTAGAAAATTTAGCCAAGCCTTCGCCTTATGTCTTAGTGAAAATGAAAAGAGTCTCAATCGAATTGCATCATTTGATACTCCATTTTGCTTGAAAGTGTCACAAATTTTTAGAAAGTTTGCAATGTGAACATAAGGATCCTCGTGTGATAGTCCCCAAAATTGAACAGTCTGTTGAATCATTCGTCGATTTAATCTCAAAATCGCTAGCTTGTATAACCGGCCTCTTTATACTTGATGTTACTCCATTAAGCGAGGGCATAGCATAGTCTCTCAAAGCCTTATTTTCTTCTACATTACCCTCGTTTGCCATGATGATACACTTCTAAGTTCTGAAATATCACTATTAAAAAATAGAAAAACTAAAATTAAAAACTAAAAAATAAAAAAAATAAGAAAAAAAATCCAAATTAGTAACAATCTAGCAATTATCAATATCAATAAAAGAATAATTAGTTCCTGGCAATGCGCCAAAAACATGGTGTGATTATTTGTAAGTGTACAAAATCGCAACATGTAGTATGGATAAGTGAAAAGAGTGTCGAACCCACAAAAACTAATTATTTTATCGAGTACCAAAATTACTAGATTAACTACTATTAGGAATATCAAAATGATGATAAAAAAATAACAACTAAATTAAATTAATCTAAATGAAAGAAATATACTAATAGAAAGGAACGGAATCCGAAATTTAGTTGTTCACTAATGCCACAAAAAATTCTAGGACTTTCGATTTCACCTAGTTAATCCCACACAATTTATAACTCCATGTGAATAAAATATTTATTTTTCCAAGTTGTAGACCAAAATTCCCAAATTATTCAATATTCTCTCTCAAGCAATATCAAAAATATTCTCAACTAATTATATGTCATAGTTCATGCACAAATTACTAATTGAAAATTCATTAAGATCTATGGATTTCTTAACGGTCACATTAACAACGGTTCGCTCTTGTAACGGTGTAATTTTATTAATTCGAAATCATAGATTACCAGTTCGGCCTCTCCATGATTTAATAAATCATACGAAAATTGGCCAAACAATTGTAAGCATTAAGAACAAAAATCAAACACACAACCATGGAAAAGTAGAAAAATAATATAGAATTAAAACTGTGTTATCAAAACTAGGCTACATCACCCTAGAAAAATGAAATTAGTTCATAATAAATTTGCAACTAACAAACATATTCTTTGATTGCATAATAAAATTTAGAGCAGAAAATGACGAAAAAAAACTCTGTTTGTTGCCGAAAATCCAAGTCGAAGCGCCACAAGCTTTGAAATCTGAGCCGCACAGTGCAACGACGCTGCTTCCTCTATCCTCCGAAATCCAGCTGCCTCAGACTCCGCGCCCCACTTCTTCACGCCTTCTCTCTCTTCCATCGTTTTCCATGCTTCCACCTCTTCACACCACAGCCGCAATTTTTTTTTGTTTAAATTTTTTATTTAAATTTTTTTCCCACCTACTACCTGTTTCTTTTTGTTCCTTTCCTCGATTTGTGTGGCTTCACCCAAGGGCCAACACAGATGCCTTCTTTTCTCATCTGTCTATATATATATATATATATATATATATATATATATATATATATATATATATATATATAGGAGTGATCCAATGAGAAACAACTTAAAATGAGAAAATGAGAAACATTAATTCTAACCATTGGATTTGAGAGGATAGAGATGAATGGCTCTTATTCATTTGGATTAGTAATTAAAAAAACTGGTTTATTTTAACTAATCTATAAAAAAAACCACACAAAAAAAACCTAACAAATTTTGGGGTTTATAAGTTTTGAACCTTTAACATTTTGTTCGTCAAACATGAAACTTGCAACTGTGAAAAAGTTATATATAGCTTTTTGAGTTGATAGAGATCGAGAAAGGGAAAGGAAATCTCTTTTATTTACCGTTCAAGTTGCTGGCTAATTTGGAGGGATGTCAGGCTGTTTGATTAAGTTTGAGAATGAGAAATTGCTCAAACTGTGACGATCCATGAAGGTTAACACTCTTGTGCATTGCGGACTTATTCTTCCTTAGGTTATTTATGCTCGAGCATTTCCTCTAGTGCGACTAGTTTTGCTGGAGTTTTCTTAAACACATAATTACGTGAACTCGAGGATTCCAGTGCTCCTTTTATTGTTTTTGACCAATTTATCGAAAAAACTTCCAAGATAATAAGAAAAAATGAAAGAAGAAAACAGTGATGACAATAATGCGAAAAGCCTTCTTCTTCTTGGCAATTAAATCCGTTTTTTCTCAAAAAAAAATAATTAAATCCGCTTTTTTCTCCATCTTGGGGCTCACAAGGAGAATTTCCTCTTTTTTTAGTTGGCCGAATACGAATCCGATCATGTTAGGGTTGGGGAACAAATCGTGCTGTTTAATTTTTTATTTATTTATTTTTTTTTTTGGTTTGTTTTTTGTGTATAAGATGGGGAAGTGATGTTTGGATTTTTGTTTGGTGGTTTTTTTTTATAGATTAGTTAAAATAAAACGGATTTTTAATTACTAATCCAAATGAATTAGAGCCATTCATCTCAATCCTCTCAAATCCAATGATTATAATTAATGTTTCTGATTTTCTCATTTTAAGTTGTTTCTCATTGGATCACTCCTCTGTATATATATATATATATACATATTTTAGTATTGATTGTGAGGTTAGCCGTCGCTCTCCCTCTCTCGTTAAGCGTGTTCTTCTCTTGAAGTTGGCTGCTGTATTTATAGGGACACGAACCAGGGCTATTAGGGTTTTCTTTTACATATAACCCCATATCTCCCTTTATTTCTTTTCTTTTTCTGATTTGCTCTTTATTTCTTTCTTCTTTTTCTTCTTTTTCTCTTCCTTGAAGCACATGTTTCACATACAACAATAAAATCAGAATTTGTGATTTAAAAATAAAAATAAAATGAATCAGTTTAAATTAATTAAACTAACTAATAATCATATTAGCTCAATTAAACCTTTTTAAATTTTTTTATTTCAATTTCACCCTCTATTGCCAATTAAAATCTTATCTTGCTTTCCACATGGCCAAATTGTAAAATACAAAATTCAACAAATCAATAAAAATTAATCAATCATTCTTCTTGTTTTCTTTGTTATTTTTTACTGAAAATGTTCACCTTTTGCATCAAAAAAATATGATTGCTTCAAAAATAATTAAAAAATCTATGGAAATAAGATAAATTATTAACAAGATAGACGAATACAAACAAATTTTATGGATAAATGAGTACAAATATTTATATAAAAATAAGACACATCAATTTTTGATTGAAGAATTAGTTTTTGAAAGAATATAAAGTGGATTCACCAAATAAAAGTTGAATCTGCTCGATAGCGGTCGATCGTACGATATGTCGGTCGACCGTGACAACAGTCGACTGCATTTCTAATTCAAAAGGTGAATCAGTCGACCGGTCACCCTTATACTTTTTAGTTGAAGAGTGAACGGTCGACGACGTAATAAAGCGGTCGACCGCACTCGTACAGTTTTTACTATTTTTGGAAATATCTTTTAGTTTTTGGAAAAATACATTTCCTCGCTCAATAAATAAATACTAATTCACTGTGTATTCTTCATCTCTTGCAATCATATTTCTTCTGAACTGATCATTCAATCAACGATTCGAGTGTGAGAGCTTTCATTGTTTTCTTTAGTAGAGATCGTTATAGATCTTGAGAGTATTTCTTTTCTTCCACTTCGGTGAGTTTTGCAGGACATATTTGTAGAAGCCTTGCGGGTGTAATAGGTGTCTCGGCCTGAATTTCGAGAATTACTGTACAAGGGTTTAAAGTATAGTGGAATGCTTGTAGCGGAGAATTTCTATAAGTAATTGGTGTGGACGTAGACCTAGGTATCGAACCATGCTATATCGCTGTGTCTTACATGCTTGCTCTGTTTGCTTTCTCTAACTTTATCTCCTTACTTTATCCATTTTATTTAAGTTTTTAATTTCTGCACAATCACCCTATTCACCCCCCCCCCCTATGGTGTTTCACAGTGTTGACCTTAAGTTTGGTGTGCACAAAGCATATCATTTACAATTAATATTTTTAGTTGAGATTTATAGGCTTTATAGAAAAAAGGAAAATCAAAATAAAGATTCAAAATGATTTGCCATCAAACGAAAGAGGCATGTATCAAAGAAGATTGCAATTACCAAAGAAAAGAAGCATGTGTCTCTAATCTCAGGAAAGCCAGCAAATATATTTTATTTATTTCTATTTATGAGAACATAAAATATGAAAAGAATTGTTGATTGAAGAATTAGTTATGGAAATAATATTAAGTGGATTCGCCCAATAAAAGTTGAATCTGCACGATAGCGGTCGACCATACGATATGTCAGTCGACCGTGAAAACAATCGACTGCTCATCTAGTTCAAAAAGTGAGTCAATCGACCGGTCACCCTTCGACTTTTTAGTTGAAGAGTGAACGGTCGACTGCTTAATAAAGCGGTCGAAGGCATACATACAATTTTGACTATTTTCAGAAATATCTTTTAGTTTTTGGAAAGATACATTTCTTGGCTTTATAAATAGAGGCGAATTCACTGAGTATTCTTCATCCCTTGCAATCATATTTTTTCTGCACTAATCATTCAGTCAACGATCTGAGTGTGAAAGCTTTTATTGTTTTTTGCAGTCAAAATCATTATAGATCTTGAAAGTCTTTGTTTTCTTCCACTTCGGTGAGTTTAGCGGGACTTGTTTGTAGAAACCCTGCAGGTGTAATAGGTCTCTCGACCTGAATTCCGAGAATCACTGTACAAGGTTTTAAAGTATAGTAAAATGCTTGTGGCAGAGAATTGCTACAAGTAGGTTGTGTGGGCATTGATCTAGTGGTCGAACCACGTTATATTGCTGTATCTTGCGTGCTTGCACTATTTGCTTTCTCTAACTCTATCTCCTTATTTTACACATTTTATTTAAGTTTTTAATTTCCACACAATCACCCTATTCACCCCCCCCCCCCCCCCCCTCTTCTCCCCTAGGGTGATTCACAGTGGTATCACAGCGAGGTGCTCATTAAAAGCTTAAAAGCTTGAGCAAAATGTTCAATGGACGAAATTCCTCCTCCCAAAAACTTGTACACATCGAAGCCATTCATTTCCAATGGAACAAGTCTAACACGTTCACCTTATTTTGATGGAAAATGCTATGATGTTTGGAAACTTTGTATGTCTTACTTTTTGCAGACGTTGGGAGAAGTAGTATGGAACGCTTATGTCAATAAAATAGATCCCTGTCATTGATGTAAAGAGGACATTCACAACAGCTGAACTGTCATTGAAAACTACAAATTCTAAAACAATGACAACACTTTATGCCGGTCTAAATAATGAATAATTGGATATGGATGCAACTGCAAAACAACTTATGAAATCTAGAACAACATCTTAAAACGTCATAAAAGAACTGTGTTTGAGGTAAAGGCCAAAGTTACTTTCACTACAAACCGCAAGGCCTGCAGCGGCATACTTCTCCCGGCGTTTTCGCTATATGCCGCAATAGATGTGGAAGATTTTTTTTTTAAAGAAAACACACACTCTATAGCGGCGTGGCAAAAACGCCGCTATAGGTGCAAACAGTAGCGGCGTGTTACATATAAACGTCGGGATAACCCCTCTCTATCATGTGAACTCTAATTTAATTTAATTTTTTAAATAAACAAAATAGCTATAACGGCGTGGATGCTAAATACGCCGGGATAGCATTATTTAAAAAATAAAATAAATACCTATCCCCGCGTTTACGTGACAAAAGCCAAGATAGATTTTGCAAAATAATTGTTCTAACTTTCTTATATATATTTTTATATTTTAATATATATATATATATATATATATATATATATATATATATATATATATATATATATCAAATATATGTTATTCCTTTTTTATCATTACTAATAAAATATTTGCTATGCATACATTTATCAAAAATCTCATTATGTAATTGTATTTTTTACAATCAGTTACAGTACGTTCATAGTAGTCATCATGTTAGTATTATCTACCAAATAGAGAATAAGCTTGATATATTGTGATATGATAGAATTTTTCATTCCTTTGCTAACACAACTTGAAGAAGTAAGTTCTGACTCCCGATTTGTAATATACGGTCATGTATCACTTGTAACTCGATCAATATTTTAAACAGTATAACTAAAAGAAAGCGACACAGTTGAAAAGTGCACAATCGATCAATATCTTAAAATTACGTAACTTTCAGCTAGACTAGAATTCACCACACACAACCTATCTCAACTCGTATATGAAAGTTTCGACTCACGACTTGCAAGACTCATACAGTTTTGTATCGCAAAAAATAAATTTGAGAATTAGTTAATTTTCAAATTTGAAAAGAGTAATTAAAGATTATAGAATTTTATAGTTTTTTTTGACAATATTGAGCTTTGTTCGTTTGTAAATTTATAATTATTAATGAGTAGAACCGATAAAACGCATATATATATAATTTACCTTTAAAATATAATACACCTATCACGACATGTTACATATAAACCGCAGTTATATATTCGACATACAACGGCGGTTTATACGTAAGACGGCGTGATAGGCCAAATTTTTTTTCTTCGTTAAACCCGCTCTAAAATCCCGCACTGTTTTCGTTTCCCCCCAATTTCCCAAATATGTTAACCTAGTTTCCTCCTCCTCGCCGCTTTCTCATCGAAACCGCTACATCCCTTCTCTCACCCTCATCACTAAACGCTGCACGACCCTCGCGTCGCACCACCCTCTTGCCGCACTTCCGTCGCGCCGCTCGACCCTCGCCGCCGCTCCTACTTTGCCTCCTCTTGTCCATCTCTCTCTTCATCTGTGGTCACCGGAGACTGCCATGACTGCAACCGACTCCCGGCATCCTTGACAAATGGCGCACTCATCGGCACCGTCCTCATCGTCACCGCCATCGGCTGTCTAATCTACTCCTACCTCCGCCGTCTATCCCCACCGTCCACAACTCTGACCTCCGATCCGACAGCCGAGATGACGGCATCCTCGTGGACGTTAGCGGTCTCGTGGTCCCCACCTCCTCTGACACTCGATTCACCCTCAGAACCGGGAATAGAGGGGCCCTCATCCCTGATCAATCTGGTCGAAGTGCTGTCATGGTCAAGACGATCCAGAAGGGAAAGGTTCAAAACATTCTGATTAGTTTCTCTAATTTCTTGATTCTTGATTATTATTATTCTTCAATCGAAATTATTAATTATTTTAAGTGCAGAATGTTCAAATTTGGTGTATTGGGGAATTGAGGATGTGTTTACAAGCTCGAGGGGGAGTACTAAGACTCTTGGAAATTTTGTCAAGGTATTGTTTTCTTTTTATACCTTGTAAAATTAGGGCTTGTTGAATTACTAGATTTGATGATGTAGTGGATAAAGATAGGATTTTGACATGTTTTGGTGCTATACATTAACATTTCATCATCATGTAGGGTGGAATAGTGCTATACATTAACATTTCATCATCATGTAGGGTGGAATAGTTTTGTGTTGATATGTTTTAGTAGCTAGGTTTATTTTTTGTTCAATAGTTTCTGCGTTGGGTTCTAGAGTTGATAGTTTTTTGGATTGTACGTTAATTAGTTATTTTAAATGGCTATAATTGTATTGAATCTCTAGTTTTGCACATGTTTGTGACTAGATGTATAGTTTAGAGCTTACTGAATGAGTAGATTTGAAGATTCTGTGGAAAATATTTGAATTAATGTGTATGTGTTTGTTATGTGGGATTTTGACATTGTGTTGGTGTAGAGTGTAGTTTTGCATTGTATCATCTAGTAGGCTGGAGTTTTTCAAGGGCTATCATTAGTGTAATTATCATGCTTATTATGTAAATTGTTTATTTGTTCAGTGGTTTTTGTTGCATTTTAGTAGTTTTGTACAATAATGGCATCAAATATCTGCATAAGATGAGTGTAGTGAAAATGTGTGTGGTGTGATTGATATGCTGATGGAGAACTATGTGTCTAGGTGATGTCTGACACGAGAATAAGTGCTGTGATAAATTGGCTATCTATTGAGGAAGTGAGTTAACTTGGATAGTCAAGCCCACAATAGGTCACATAGAATAGGAAATATTAAACATACAATCTTAGCAGCGGGTACAATAATCTTCCATTTGATGGATCGGTTTGATCATTTTTTCCGCACGCTTTATCATTTGTTCCGTTCTCACTCTTCAAAACCATAAACAAAAAACAATTGTAGTTACTGTTGATGAGCTATTGGAATGGCGTCTATTCTAATAAGAGCAGTCTACCTTATATTAAATACTCTTGTAGGGGGTATTAGTCTAAAATTTAAAGCAGTTGTAGATATTGTGGAACCACTGGATTAAATAAAAGTATTATCGTTTCGTTGTTCTTTTGTTGAGAATGGTGTAACTGTTGGCAATTGACCATCATTGAGCTAACTTCGAATTAGATTATTCATCTTCAACTGTTTGTTATGCCCATATTAAGAGTAGATACTGTCAACTGTTTAGACTGTAATTTATTTCATATAACCAAAATATTGTATTTAACATTGTTAGTTGAGTAGATATAAATACATATATGTATGTTAGGTGTATGCAAAAGAATGTATCAGCATATTCTATAAATGGTAACAGATGTCAATGAGACAGGAAAAATATATGCTTAACACGTATATAAGGCCAAGAGGAAGATAATTATACACTTCATAGCGATCTGCTAGGACAACTTTTTTTTTCTTCGCATCCTGTTTCCCAGCAAGATGTTTTATATCAATTTGGTTACATTGAGGCATTTCTAGCTGTCTCATATTTGAACTCGTTAGTCACTACAGGAAGCTCTGTTCACCAAAATCATATTACATTGATTTTCTTCTGATAACATATTTGTAGTTTCTCTCAAGTCTTCTTGTTAATATTTTTCTTGTGATAGCATATTTGTGTTTTCTCTCAAGTCTTCTTATTTATAATCAGTTATGTTCTGTTCCACCAATTAAAGATTTATCTTATATTGCATTAGGGCATCTTATCCAAAATAGGACCCTGTACAAGCATAGGCATGTCGTGAAATGAACTTAGATGTACATGTCACTGCCTGTAATCTTATAATCAGTAGCATTATACCATTTTTCCTTTTCGTACAACTGGTCATTGCTGGGGTTTAAATCCCATAAATATCCACTTTTCGGGAGAGTTTCAGCATGAACCAGGTTGAAATGGTATAATGCATGATCCATTTCAACCTTAATTACTGGAATTTGGTGTATTGGTGTATTGGAATTATTAGTCTTAGTTACCGCTAAGCAATTCTACATAAGTCTAAACAAATTAAAAGAATGGTGAACTATTTTCATTTAGGTTGTACCCTCGATGGATTGGCCACAAGTGACATATTATAAGGGCCTTGTTTTTGCACAGCCGCACAGGCAGGAGATGATACAAGACCTCTCCACACTTACTAATGACCCCAGTGGGAAACCTGTGTCTGGAGGCTTAATCAGGTGGCTTAGTTAAAACATATTTTCTATTTAGAAATGCTCTATTTGAATTTTGAATCTTAAAAATATGTTCTTTGCAGGGAGCTGTTAATATCATTTTATAAGATAACAAACTGCAAACAGAAGGTACAACTCTTAGCTGGAGGCATTAATGAGACTAAATTCCTTTGCCAATGTTGTATACACAATCTCACTTTTGGGGTACCATTTGACAAGGGTTTAAAAGAGGGAAGAGGAAGGGATAACTTAGGTAACCTGCTTTGTTAAGAGAAAAGATCTTTAGATTAATAACTGATTAAGCTCTCTGAAATCCCAGTCGAATGGAACCTGATAACTGTTTAAGTTTGTTATGTTCTCTGCTGAGAGTGCTTTAACTTTTGCGATTTATCAGGTACTCGCATTGAGAATTGTTTCTGTTGGGGTTGTCGTTGCAACAGTTACGGATCTTGAGTTCCATTTTTTCGGCGCATGTATAGCATCGGCATGGATAATATGCCCTGTGCAGTCAATAAGATACTGTGGTCCAATCTACAACAGCAGGAGAACTGGACTACCTTAGCGTATGTTCATCTATCTTCTAGAATTAATTTGTTTTGGATTTGTCTTATATTAGCTTGTTCTTGTTGCCTAAACTTTGAATGTTAAAAACAATTTGATGTGGAAGACAACTCCAATCACACTTCTCTTCTTGGTGGCACTCATGCCCTGGCTTGACCCTCCTGGTGTTCTGTCATTCAATTGGAACCGTGCTAATACAGCAGCTATTCTTTTGCCGGCCGCTCTTGGATTTCTTCTTCAGTGGTCTGGTGCTTTAGCTCTCGGGTAAGGTTTCTTAGCTTATGAATATTATGCAACATTTATTCTCATGTGGGAATTAGATGCTATGAAATTGTATCTGCAACTAAGCTAAAAATGGCATGATTACATTTAGCATAAAAAGTCAGAGAAATGGATTTTAGTAATGATAGGATGAAGCTTAGATCTGAAGTTGAATTGTAACACTAGTAAAGTGCATTGCATTTGCTCTTGGAAATAATGTAGTATATGACTATATACAACTTGGATATGTTGTTCTGTTATATTAATTATTCCTTTAAAGTTTCTATGTCCTTAAATGTCTGAGATTGAGAGGTCCGAGTATTGAAGAAAATCCCACTTTCTATATTTAAATTATATAGAAACAAAACATAATAACATTTACACTCGTATGTCTTCGTGCAAGCTTAACTTCTTCCATGACGATTCTGAAGCCTATACATCAGACACTAATATTTGATATCATCAGACACTAATATTTATATCAATTTAACAGAAAATTGTCTTTGGAGTTAGTTTCTATGAAATATATAGCTACCAGGATAAACCAAAGAAAAGAAAACATCTATCTACATGTTGCACTTTTAACATGATATTTTAATTCTTCATCTGATCATTAGTTCCTCATAAAACCAAAATTTATAAAACCCCAGATTAAAAAAAAAAAATCAACCAAACAGATCTATTCATTAACCAAATCAACATGAACAAATTGGATATGTGAATGAATAGCAATTGAAATTGAACGGCTAAGTCACCTTTTTCAATAGAAATTGAACCTTCTATGGTTTGTAATTTCTATTCTCACTGAAGATTCAAAGTCATGTAGCCATATAATTTCTATTAGGGTTTCAAGTGTACTTCACTGGATGTTGCCTCTCATATCCAGAACATACACATCAAAGAGATGCATACACATATCCAGAATATATTTCATACATGTCCAGAAAATACTTTACTGAAATACTTTACAGAAAAACATAAATATTTACTTTACTCTGTTTATGTGTATGTATATATATATATATATATTAAAGCCTGAGATTGAGAGGTCCGAGGGTTTTAATCAGTAATTTTTGTGAATGCATATGCCTGATCAAGTGGCAAGACAACCAAGGACCTTCAACGTTATATCTAGTTGAAGTAATAGAGATGCAATTGAGTCCTCATAGTCAAGGATTTTTCTTCATCTTAAAGTTTCTCCTAAACTGAGGCTAGAAGCTTCACTTTCCCCCTCATTACAGTTACCACCTTTAATTCCATGGATCCTAGTAAAGCATAGGCAACTTGTGAATTGTTGCATGATAGCTCTGGGTGAGGTGCTGTAGGAATGAACTAGTTTTTATTCACAACAGCTCATTTGTTGCAGTTTTGTGTCCATGTTTCTGCCCTTGCATAAATTTTCTTATGCATTTTGGTAAAGATGTAATTATGACAGTGGATACAAATTATCAGCTCTTTATACATTTCCTATTTGTAGTTTGGCAATGGACAATAGTTATATGTTATATGGACACAAATACACAGTATGTGTTGTCTAAATATTTCAGTAAAGTATTTCAGTAAAGTATTCAGTAAATTTCACCTAAAGTATTCCTGTGTATGTGTTCCCTCTCATTTACTTTACTGAAATATTTATGTTTTTTCTACAGGGCCAGCGTATTCCATCGGTTAACAGTCACGCACATACACTAGGGCAAAATAACGATGGAATTGGAAGCAACAGCGGGCCACACGAGGAAATTTCCCTTCTGTAGTTTGTTGAATTTGGACTTTTTTAAAAATATTTTGTAGGAATTATATCTATATTTTGTAATAACTAAGTGTTGTACAACATATACATTTGATACTCGTTGTATGACAGTTTATATGTGTTACATATTTTGTTTTCTATTGAGTTGTTTTTTGTGATGTGTGACTTTTGGTTCTTGATTGTGATATTATTGGTTTACCTGATTTGCATTTAAATTTAATATAATTAAATGTATTTGTAATATGCGATTAATTACTGGATTTTTCAATTGAAAATTTTATAATAAAATGTCAAAAAAAATATTTTTAAAAAAAAATGCAGTACCTATCGCGGCATTTACCACGAAACGCTGCAATAAGTACTGCAGCTTCTGAGTCCCTTCTATCGCGGCACTGGGCCAGCGCCGCAGCAAGGTACCAACGCTAGTCTTTTAATTGTGGTGCTATAGCGGCACTTGGGAAAAGCGCCGCTATAGCTATTTTTTAAAAAAATGAAATGCTCCTATAATGGCAGTTTGGCAATGCCGTTATAGGGGGACACCCTATAGCGGCGGCGTCCGAACACGCCGTGATAGCCTATATGGCTATAACGACGCACGTTCTAACGGCACTTTTAGCGGCGATTTTAGAAGCGCCGTTATGAGCTATAACGGCGCCAAAAAGCGTCGCTGTAGCCTTGTAAAAGCGCCGCTATAGCCTGTGCGGTTTGTAGTGTTTATATTTTTATAAGTTTGATGTTTTTATATGCTTCTAGGAGAGGGGGTAGATAAGATACTAGTCCGCTTTGATATTATCGCACATGAACTTGAGAGCTTTGGTAAGGGGTTAGATGACGACTGAAAGGTCGAAAAACTCATAAGCTGTCTCACATCTGAATGAGATATCAATACTGCTGCAATGAGGGAGACGTTTGAAGAGAAAGGTTTTGACTACTACACATTTCAAGAGAAATTGAAGACGTATGAGATGGAGATGTCCGAAACAAAGAGGTACCGGCAATTAATTGGGATTATACCCAAAAATGATGAGAAGACCATTGCCTTGAAAGCAGCAACCTCATGTTCAGAGTCAGATCATGAAAAATCTGACGCAGAAATTGCGTTGACAAAAAAATTAATGAATTATATTAAACAAAAATTTGGCCAATCTCAAGGAAGAAAAGACAAAGAAGACATATGCTACAAATGCATGAAACCATGACACATCCACGCAAACTATCTTTTCTCCCGAAATAGAGACTAATCTCATCGCTCCAATTCAGAATGCAAAAAGAAAGAACTAAAGACAACATGGCTAGATTCAGACTCCAGCGATGGAGAGCAAGAATACAATGACTTTAGATACATGGCACTTGGAGATGGTGAGGTGCAGTCACCACTCCAAGAAAAGATAATCGAAGAACTCACCTATGATGATTTAGTGGACATGTGTAAAGGACTAAGAGATTATGCAAAAAAATTAAGTCGTGAGTTGAGACAATATAAGCAAATGTCAACTGAATGATATGACGCTTGCATTGCTAAAAAGCAAAAGCTAAAAAAATAAAAATTCTACGATTATTGAAAATTTTGAGTCATTTAGGAAGGATCATGATGCAGTGATAAAAGAAAATGAATGTCCGAAACAACATATTCAAAAATCTCTGGTAATACATAATGAAAATCTAAAGGAAATTCATGAGAACTTTTTTTATATTGCTAAACTTACTGGCGATCTAAATGAATGCAAACGAAATTTGATGAGGTAGTGGTAGGTTGTAAGGAAGCACGCTAACATAATAGGATACTTGATGCTACACTTGACACTCTTCGTTGGAATAGAGACGATAAGCAAACTAGAAAAAGACTTTGTAATAGAATAATTGAGCTTGAGAAAATGGTTGAAAATTATGAAGATCCCAATTATCTTATGATAAAGAATTCAAGGCCATATCATGACAATCGAGGACTTGGTTACAATGAGCCAATACAATGTCAAAATACTAAGCAATCTCGTCACACACACATGCTTAGTCACCAAAACAATTACAGATCAGTACATAACTATGCAAATGTGCATGACCCAAGGCATAATCACATTACCTGTCACTACTGCTGTAAATTAGGACATATATCCTGTAATTGTACTTTAAAAAAGAATACTAATTTTGTTTAGGTGAAGAAGATTACAAGTGCAAGAATAGTACCTACTTGGACACCTACTAATCTTAATATAGGTGCATCAATGCTTACAACCTAACAATCCGGGGCACCTTGATAGTATATGCTCAACTCACATGAAAATAAAACATTTTGCATTAATCTAAGTGGAAAAGAGAAGGATATCGTTCTTCCTTGCGCACAAGGCAAACTGTTAAAGGTAAATAAATTTTTGCTCATTTTTTTAAACAATATTATTTTGGTGAAGTAACTATTGGAAAAATAAGTACTAATGTTTACTACTTGCTAATAAACTTATAAACTCAAATGAATTAGCACAAGAACAAATATGAGACATTTTTGTTGTGTTTTATACCTTGTTTTAGTAATGAAAGTATGTGCAAGGAGCTTTCTGAGCAAAAGCAAGTTGAGTTTGAAATAAATATGTTGGAAAAAATTCATCCGCTTTATTAGACTACTAGTACAACAATGCAAGGTATTATGAACAAAAAATATACTGGAAGACTATGACGTAATTTTTTTCTCATTTATAGGTACACAAAACACATAGAAATTTGCTGCTACTTCAAAAGAAGACATTGCGTTTGACTACATTTTTGTACGATGTTTTGTCTAATATGTTTGATCTATTATGTGATTCTTTTAAAATATCTCTTGAATAAAAATCCTAAAAT
Source organism: Hemerocallis citrina (assembly GCA_017893485.1). Lineage (NCBI taxonomy): Eukaryota > Viridiplantae > Streptophyta > Magnoliopsida > Asparagales > Asphodelaceae > Hemerocallis > Hemerocallis citrina. The sequence continues at coordinate 143,129,219 of CM030360.1, forward strand.
TGCTGTCGACTTCACAGTCGACCGTCACTCTTAAGGGCAGAATGGTCGACCGTCCTCAATACTGTCTCTACCAGTCACTGGCTCCTATTTGATTACACGAAGAACGGTCAGCCACACGGTCGAACATCCACTATCATCTTCTTACAGGTTTATTCCTCTTATTTTGTGAGTTGCGGATGATCGCTCCATTAATCAGTTGAGCGGTTCTCTCGACTGAATTTATCTCAAATTACTTTCTCACTATGACATATGGGGCGCACTAACTAAGTATATATATCCCTCTTCCTTCTCCTCTTCTTCTCCACCCGAAACCTTAGCCCCCTTTCTCTAAACACTTTCACTTTCTTCAGATTTTCGTCTCCGATTTTTAGGTGTTGGTTCTCTCGTGCTAGGTCTCTCATGGCTTCTTACGGTCCCTCCTCCTCTCACCGTTCAAAGGGTAAGAAAACCGTAACTTCACAACACATTACTAGAGAAGGGTTTATATTTCGATATATCAATTGTGCATATCTTTATTTTTCATCCCTCTCCACCGCCCCAGTTGTGGCAATCCGTGAAATCGATCTAGGAAATTTGGGTGGTCAATTTAGTTCATTCGTTAGGATTATTCGTGAATTTGGATGGAAAAATTATCTCACTACATCTAGCACCCATTCTGAATCTCTCACTCGTCAATTTTATGCAAATCTTGTTGGCCTCCAAAATGATGATCTTACATGATCATCAATTATTCCTTGCAAACATATTCAAATTACTCCTGGATACCTTCGCACATGATATAGTATTCCTGAAGGCAAGTTTGACGCTTATCATCTTGACTTCAATTCATTTGAATATAAACAGGATCATGATGAATCTACTGTAAAATCTATTATTGTTCAACCTAAATTCTTCATATTCCTCGTGCTACTCCCGCCAATTTCACGGATGTTGTACGTGTTCTCAATAAAATTGTCAATGCCAACATATGGCCTAAAAAGAATGATAAAACCGAAATCCAGGTAGATCAATCCTTCATATTTTTTCTTATTTTGGGAGATATAAGTTTGACCTCGCAACCTTCATTATTTGCACCATGAATTTTGCATCTACTCAAAATCATTCTCTTCCCTTCAGCTCTTTTATTTATCAGCTTTCTATTGACACTAGTATATCGATGGGAACTTTTCTTCTTAGTAAGTCACCCTTGCCCATTCTTTCCTAACAAATGGGAATTGATCTGCCATTTATCCAATAGGCTCGCCATCGTCAAGCCCAACAAGATCGTCAATCTTAACAAGCCCAACCAGAACGACCTTCTTCTTCCTCTTCCTCTCATCGCTGTGAAGCTCACTCCGCTTATATGACACAAGCTCATTTTGGACAACATCAAGCTACTGTGTATCAATACTATCTAAGCAAAGCAGATCTGGTTCAAAATCCAGATGAATGGGTGCCAGTGCCTCCTCCTTTCTTACATTCGGGAGGTGATGAAGATGATGATGATAATGACGGTGATGATGATGACGACGACGATAAGGAATAGTTTTAATGTTTATGATGTTGCAATTTTTTTACGTATGGAGTCTCTTTAGTATGCTTAAATGTAGCATCTCTTTCGAAGTTTATTTTGTAACATCTCTATTATGAAATTGAATGTAGTCTCTTGCAATGATCATCATGTTAACTTGCATCTTTTTTATAGTTCTTTGAATGCATTACCTCTTCGACTGTCGTCTCCCTGAAAAAATCTCGTTGAAAGTTCATATATGAATGATAAATCTTATACTTATCTATGCCTGGCTATATATAATTTTTTTTTTGAGCATATCGATTGATCAAACGACTAGTTGTTTTCTTCATTAGGATCTAGTATGATTTTTCGAATGGTCGACCGCCAATTTTGCAAAACCTTCAAATCTCAACTCCATGTATATATTCATACACCATGACCACACATTCATTTTCATTCATATTTTGTTTTTTGCACCATGATCACACATTTATTAAATTCTTACGTACATGAATTTAGTGGGAGTATTGGATTAAGGGAGAGCACTTGAAATTTTAAATATATTTTTTTAATTCTAAGGTATGTTTTGTTCACACCAAAGGAGGAGATTGTTGACCTTAAGTTTGATGTGCACAAAATATATCATTACCACTAATATTTTCAGTTGAGATTTACAGAATTTACAGGAAAAGAAAAATGAAAATAAAGATCCAAAATGATTTGCAATCAAGCAAAAGCGGCATGTATCAAAAAAGATTGCAATTATCAAATAAAAGAAGCATGTGTCTCAAATCCAAAAAAAGCCAGCAAAAATAGTTTATTTATTTCTATTTATGCAAGAATATAATATGTAAAGTATTGATGACTGAAGAATTAGTTTTGGAAAGAATATAAAGTGGATTCGCCAAAATAAAAGTTGAATATGCACGATAGCGGTCGACCGTGACAACAGTCGACTGCCCATCAAGTTAAAAAAGTGAGACAGTCGACCAGTCACCCTTCGACAATGATCATTCAATCAATCATCATATTTATTCTGAACTAATCATTCAATCAACGATCCGAATGTGAGAGCTTTTACTGTTTTCTTCAGTTAAGATAGTTATAGATCTTGAGAGTTTTTCTTTTTTTCCACTTCGGTGAGTTTAGCGGAACTTGTTTGTAGAAGCCCTGAGAGTATAATAGGTTTCTCGGTCTGAATTCTGAGAATCACTGTATAAGGGTTTAAAATATAGTTGGACGCTTGTGGCGGAGAATTGCCACAAGTAGGTGGTGTGGACGTAGACCTGAGGGTCGAACCACATTATATCGCTGTGTATTGCGTACTTACTCAGTTTGCTTTCTCTAATTCTGATCTCCTTACTTTACATATTTAAGTTTTTAATTTTCGTACAATCTCCCTATTCATCCCTAGGGTAATTGACAGCCTAAAGTTTAAAATTTATTGCATAACACCATCCAAACTAGCTAACTACAGATGCAGTAAAAAAATTAGGGCAAAATAGGGGAAACTTTTGAGTGACTATCCAAAATTTATTCTAATTTTCTTTTACATGTAAATCACGGGAAACTAGCGACAGAGAAAGATGACAAAAAGGGCACTGAAAACCATGGCATTTGCAATTGATACAACCAACAGCATGAGAGTTCATTGATTTCAGATATATACACTTATGCATATCTGAAGAGATTGGGAAAGCGACCATTTATTACTCATGATATGAAAATGCAGGAGACCCAACACACGCACTAACTCTAATGTACTATTTACCTTTAACTCTGACTTTATCTCTGTCTCTGTCTCACTTCTCCACTTTAAGAACTGGGGGTTCAAACACTGTGTAGTGGATATGGCAGTTCCACCAATTAATGAATGAATGAGGAGAGTATCTCACCCATTTGCCAATATGACAAGAAGAAGGAGATGGGTTCCTGGATTCAGGAATATATATTTGAAGAGAAAGCTAGGGTAACAGGAATATATATTTGAAGAGAAAGCTAGGGTAACACATGGCAAGTAGCAACTAGAAATCGATTAATATGTAAAAAAATGCAGAACTGGGGGTTCAAATTGTAAGTAAAATGCAAAATGCAAAATGGAAGAATTTTTTTGCTTGTCTAGCCGTAAAAAAAAAAGGTAATAACACGGTTTGTCTTTATTATCTTAATATAACAATTACCAAATCATAACAACTTTAAACTGTCTCAGATATAGCACTCAATGTTTTTTAAACTCATAACAAAGAATCTAATTAACATGCACACACTCATGAATCTTTTGTTTAGCTAATGATATTATATTATATTGCATGATAAAAACACCTTTAAAGAGTCTAGGACCATTATTATTAGCACCACCACCATCTTCTCCTCTTTGTTTGTAGCAGACCAAATAAAATAAAGAAGATTCCAGATGAATGGTTTTTTTAGGTTAACATTTGCATTTTATTTATAATTTATTCAGGCTAAAGTCGATTAATATGCTTGAGTCACAGAGGGCTGCAGGTGGAATTTTGAAGTAGACGAATGAGTATATATACATACACTAAAACCCTAGAATTATTTCAAATATCTATTCTGTGAAATCAATCATCTTGAAAATCAAGTAAATAATTAAGAGTTAAAAGATTTTATTATTTTAGATTAAAGATCTTTTGGGCCGGGTGGGTTCATCCTTCCATATATTTTTGAGTAATGGGAGTATATAACGTTACAAGAAAAAAGATACATACTCTTGAGACTAATAATTTCACCTCTATTTATAGGTGTAGAATTCGTGTTCATGTTGACTAGGGATAAGTGTTGTCTATTACCTCCCCAGCGACAGAGAATGAACTTAACTTTCTGATCTTATACATTATATTCACCTACTGCTTTTTAATAAGATGATTGAATTAGATTGAATTGAATCACTGACATAACTGAAAGAAGTAAAACATAATACTAACAAAATAACAAACCAGTTTTCTAATAACGTTACTATAATACATATACAAAGTTAAACATGGAAAATTTGAAATAAGTTTGGTTCCTAAAGAATTAATAGTAATAAATTCAATTTAATTTAGAAAAGGTAAATGCATTTCAGCCATACTTTTGCTGAATTTGCAAGCCGATCCAAGTAGATATAAGTCACGTAATACATGTTTGCAACTGATCAATACTATTTTTTTCATATAAAAAATAATAAAAGAACATGTAGTCTTTGAATACCTATAGACATTTAGAAGTTTGAACCTTCTATACACAAGCAAGTAGGTCTTAAGAATCCAACAAGTTTTTTAATAACAACAATTCAACTCCATTGCTAAAAAAAAAAAAACACAATCATCCTATAACCGCACACAACCAATGTTCACCTCTCCCACAAATTACTTAACATTAGAAACTGAAACTTTTATCCAGAATTCACTCTCAATTCCCATCACTCACCCTAAACAATGTTCAAGGAACTCACTCATAATTCCTTTCTTTCGTTGTATCTTTCTTCTCTTTGATTCAAGAAACTCAGTGTTTCTCAATCCACATAATTAAGTTCCTTGATCTGTCACCACCGATGACATGAAGCTAGCCTCCTCCTCCTCCTTCTTCTTGATTACCTTGCAACTCTCACATGTTACTTCCTCCATCACTGACCTAAACCTCGCCAACTTGTGATCCCTAATAACCAAAGTCTTGCTAATCTCTGCTCAACATCTCCGCACCTGCCAACTCATTCTCTGCCACCACCATCTGCCATGTGGCGAGCTTCCTCATTGTACTAGGTTCATCATCTATGTTTGATGGTCCTAGTGACAGTACTAGTTTTGTGGCATCTGCCTCATATGAGGTGGGTGAAGTCGACGATGATGAAGAGTTGGGAAAGTCATTGTATCGAGTTCCAGGCAAAGTTGGCAAGAGTTGGAGAGTGGTGGAAGGGGAGGGAGTAATTTGAGGGTGAGGGTGGAAGAAGAGGGAGGGTGTAAAAGGGTTATTGGGGAAAATTCTGAGGTCTGGCCAGATTGGTGTAGGTGGGCTGAAATTGGTGTCACTAGATGGGCTCGCTACGATGCCAGATAAGCAGGCTGTGGGGGATGTTTGGGGATGGTTGTGTTCAGTAAGGGCTCTGCCCGTTGCACAGGCGTCTTGATGTTCAATGAAGCTCTCCACCCTGGTGTGATCATACATTTTAGTTAGAAATCATTTGGGTTTAGGGTTATATATATATATATATACACACACACACACGTGTGTGTAAAAGGAATATGAGCAACTTGCTATTTTAATAGATGAGCAATTGATTATGTGTCATGCATGTGATACATTGGACAACTAACCCTTTTAAGAATTTTCCAATCACATGTATGCCACATCATCAATTGCTTATAGACTAAATGAGCAAGTTGCTCATACCCTTTTCCCCTATATATATATATATATATATATATATATAATAAAACACAAAAAAAACTATCAAGTGGCTCACCTTTAATCCCCCAAAATTAAAGGCTCAGATTCAACCTCACAAACCCCCCCCCCCCCCCCCCCCCCCTCCAAAAAAAAATTTCAAACCTCAAAACCAATTTTTTACCCTCAAAACTAAAAAACTCATTACTTTATTACTACACGATCTCTTCTCTCTTCACTTTTTCATATTTCTCTCTCTCTCTCTCTCTCTCCCTCTCCCTCTCCCCCTCTCCCTCTCCCATTATTTCTTTATTTACTTAGAAATTTAGATTTTAAGATTTTAGGTTTATAAAATTTTCAGAATTTTTATGTTTTTTTTTATTGCACATGTTATATTGAAAATAGCAAATATCTCTTTAAAAGTTAAATTTCATCATTTTCCACCTGTAAAGTTCTAAGAAGTTGGATTTTACACCCCCATTTATAATTATTTTTCAACATACAGTAATGGAAACATGGACTTTTATTTACAACTAATTATTGTCATACTATTAAAACTTGAGCTATATAATTGTTGTTTTACTGTTTACAGGACTTTTCGTGTATTGTATTGTTCCGAAGACGTGCCGTAGGCACGTGCCCACGGAAAAATTTAGTCTATATAATTAAACACAGAGAAAGCTATCAAGTGTCTCTCAGTCAATTTTCCTAAAATCAAAGGCCTAGATCTAACCTCACAAAACACATCCCCCCCCCCAAAAAAAAGTTTCTCCCAAAACTCAAATTCAAATCCCCAAAAACAACTTCTCTATTTATTTAATTCTCTCTCTCTCTCTGTCTCTATCTCTGTGTGTGTGTGTGTGTATATATACTTATAGAAACATAGACTTTTATACTCAAATTTATAAATTTTTTCCAACATATACTAATGAAAACATGTACTTTAATTTACAACTAATTATTGTCATGCTATTCAAACTTGAGCTACATAATTGTTGATTTATTGTTTACAAGGCTTTTCATATGTTGTATCGTTCTGAAGATGTGTCGTAGGCACGTGCCCACCGGCAAATCTAGTATATAATAAAACACAAAGAAAGCTATCAAGTGGCTCTCCTTCAATAAAAACATATTTTCCCCCATAAAAAAAAATCCCCCCCCCCCCCCCCCCCGAAAAAAAAAATAATAAATAAAAAATCAAAGCCCCATATCTAATCTCACAAAACATATTTTTCCCCATAAAGTTTCCCCCCAAAACTCAAATTCAAATCCAAATCCCCCCCCCCCCCCCAAAACAACTCTTTTATTTATTTAATTATCTCTCTCTCTCTCTCTCTCTCTCTCTCTCTCTCTCTCTCTCTATATATATATATATATATATATATATATATATATATATATATATAAGCAATGCTTCATTGAAAACGCTACTGTAGCGTTGAAAACATGAAAACCACCTAGGCCGTTGTTGAAAACAACAGCCTAGGTTATAATGCATTATAACCGGCCTAGATGGTTTTCACGAGTTTTTACAATATTTGCGTATTCAATGGAGCATTGCTATATATATATATATATATATATATACACACACACACACACACACTTATGGAAATATGGACTTTTATACCCCAATTTATAATTATTTCTCAATATGTACTAATGAAAACATGGAATTTTATTTACAATTACTAATTATTGTCATACTATTCAAACTTGAGATATATAATTATTGATTTACTATTTACAAGGCTTTTCATATGCTGTATCGTTCTGAATACGTGCCATAGGCACGTGCCCACGGGCAAATCTAGTATATATATATATATATAGGCATGGGCAATATGTTTGGTGGAATTTGAATTTAGAACTATTATTAGCAACAACAAATAAGAATTTAGCTATTGGATTTGAGTTTTAAGGCATCCACATCAAATATCTAATTTGAAACTTTTTAAGTTTGGAGTTATAGTTATCTGTAATTTGTTTTTTTATATAAAGAACAAGTTGTGTGTAATATGTATATATATCAATTATTTCTAGAGAGAGCATTCTTGAAATGATGGCCACTTATGTTCTTATTTCAGACTTCAGAGTACATTAATTTACATCTAATTCTATTCCTTCTTCTACGTACTATTTTGTCACAATTTTCTCCAATATGCAAAATTTAGTCTGAAAAATAACCAAGTAATCACAATATGCATGGATTTCTACCTTATGTTCTTAACTCTTATAATATAAAAACAAGACCAATGAAATTAAACCAGATGTATATATTTTAAAAAAAGTCTAATTGCAAACAATCCTTTTGAATATGCTTTGAATAATACTTATATTATCTCTGAATTATTGACCAAAACATTCAAGTTCAGAATAAAAATAACTACTTAAAACAACTTCAAAAGTCATCTACAACCAACCCTAAAAATTAATCAACTATATAAAAATGCTCACCTTGAAAATACTCTTCCACAATCACAAGAATGCCCGCGAGTTCCACAAGTCTTCAAATGCGCCTTATAGTCCGACTGAACCGCATACCCTTTACAACACTTTGCACACACCCACTGCTTCTGATTGCTATGCTTCCTCCTAAAATGCTTCTTAATCCCCACCAAATCACCGAGCGCATGGCATGGATCGTGATGCAGACAGCTCAGTTCTGGGCACACGAAAACCCTTTTCCGCACCGCCGGCGTTTCCCTCTTCAGAAGCTTCCATGGCACCTTGTGCCTTCTTCTGTGCATCTGAAGGTTCTGGTCCCTCTGAAACCCTTGATTGCAGATCTCACACACGTACCGGTCTGATTCTAAAAGAGTTCGTGGAGAAAGCGATACAACCTCCGCATCCGGATCTAGTCGTAGAAGTACAATAATTTTTTGTTTTTTTAATTAAACAGGCATGTCATATTCCATCTTATGTTCAAGAAAAAAAAAATGTTATCTAATACCTGGAGTTCCGGTGGGTCGCCGCTTTCGTTTGCAAGTGGTGGCATTGTTTGAAGAGGGGGGTTGAGAGGGGGAGGTAAACATTGGTGGGTTTTTTTATACAGAGAAGATTAGGGTTTTATCAGTATGGAATTCTTTTTTTTTTTTTTTTTTTTGGGGGGGGGTAGGGTTTTTCTTGTGATTGATGATAATGATTTGGTCTCTTTGAGTTTTGTCTCTGTTGTTGTTAAGAGGGATAGAGATAGATATAGGGGGGAGATTGCAGGTTTGGAGCAGCTTTAAGTCATTTAGGGAAAGGTTTTTCATGGATGGAGAATTGGAAAGGGAGGCATTGGAGTACTGGGTTGGGATTGGTCCTCTTCTAAGTTTATGAGGGTTTATGTTTGATGTCTATTGCTTAATAATAATAATAATATTCCCTCAAAATAATAATAATAATAATAATAATAATAATAATAATAATAATAATAATAATTAAGTACAATAAATAAATGAAATTCTTTATTTCCTAATCTTTATTTCATTCCATTTTTTTATTTGATATTCATTTTTTTTGGAAACTTAACATTTTCTTTCTTATTTTAATTTTGGGGATTAACTCCTAGTCTTAACTTTTAGGCTAAATTTTAAAAAACCCCATTAAAGTGTTGGTCAGTTTAAGAAATCCCCACTAAATTATATATAAAAAAACTCACTGAACTACGTTATCAAAAAAGCTAAAGCAGAAAGAAAGAAAAAACCCTGAACTATACCCTTCCTGCAGAAAACAACATCAAATTTTTTTTGGGCAAAAAATACCCCTAAAGTATGTTTTAAATAAACCCACTCCGACGGTGTGAGCATTCTGCTAAAGTTGAGTGAGGTTTTTTGACAATATGAGAAAGATGCCTGATGTTTATAATTAAATTATCTATATTGATAATCAAAATTTGGATTTTTAATTAATTATTCTAAATTTCTAAATTTTTTTTAAAAAAATTCTAGTTTTTTCCTAGATTTTTCCCTTTTTTTTCCTTCAAATTTTAATCAGTTTTCAAAATTTTAAATTAAAATTTTGGATTTTTATCATTAACTTTTGAACTTTAATTAATATTCTAAATATTCTAAATTTAATTAAAAAAATAAGCCGAACCTAACTCCTTCGGTGTGTGTTTTTTGATAACGTAGTTTAGTGAGGTTTTTTAAATAGGAAAATTTTGTGAGGTTTTTTTAAAACTGACCAATACTTTTATTATTGCAAACAACATTTGGCAAAATATGGATTGAATAAGAAAACAGTAGATCTGGCATACAATTTAGGAGCAACTGCTTATACAAGTGAACCACCGATATTTTGGCAACAAGCTTATGAGTTGGTTCAACGTTGTTTGAAGAACTATGGCAACTACAATGAAGTGTGTGAGCCTTTTACTGCTTCGAGCGTAATAGCTAAATACTTATTTTGGTATAGTAGCAAATATATATTGAGTTAATATTTGATGGAAACTACTAAAATTCTGATCTTTGATCTTTTTCGTGAAATGCGGTTAGAGCACATGAGATTGAATCTAGATCGTTGATTGAATACCGTGAACTGGATCTGATGGTTGCTGATACAGCCGATGGACCTACAAAGAAGCCTGAACCACCGGGGGTGGTCTCGGCGATAGACCCTCCGATGCTCAAGTCAGAACTAGAAAGAGAAAGACAGTTTGAGAGAGAAACTGTTGATTACCTTCTGACTGAAGAGGGGGGAGGGGGTATTTATAGGCCTGAGAAATAGTAAAGGAGATTGATATAAATACATTAGATCGACTATGAATTTCATATCTCCTATTCGAATCTCCCTATCAAGAGATAAGCTCTCTTGTTTGAGGATACAAAATTTGACTAACAGCCTTCATGGGCTGGGTCTCTCTTAGTGAGACTAATCCGATACATTTAATGGGCTTCAAAGAGGCTCATGTCTTGTAGAGGATCCTGGAGAAGGCTTGGACCTGTTAAAAATGTCCGTGATGATTAATCTGCCTGTAAAACCTTTGAGATCTGTGCTGAAATCTTAGGGCGCAGATTTGTTGTGATTTTTACCATTATCATAAGCCCCTCACTTTCGGAAGACAATTTTCTTGGATTTCAGGGAGTAGTACGCCTTATTTTTTGATTCTGGAATACAATCTTAATTCAGGGTGCTTGGGAATATCTGGAACTGATATGTGGCTTCTGAAGGTAGAGAATATTTTCCTGGAATTTTCCATATTTTTTTTAGATTTTTCTGGATTTTAATATATTTTTCCCAATTTTAAAATCACTTTTTTTGAATTTTATAATTAATAAACCCAATTTTAAATTATTTTTCACAAATTTTAATTAATTCTCAGAATTTAAATTATTATTTTTGGGTTTTTAAATAATTTTTAAAATTTAAATGATTTTTTGGATTTTTATGAATTATCAAACCTGGACATGTTTTTTGGCGTGATCTGAGGCGTTGATCACAGTCTGGCTTGCCCGCTGATGGGTTTCAACGATTGTGATGGCGCTATGATGGCGATGGCGATGTGGCACGATCTGATGCGTTGATCACACCCCAGCTCGCCAGCTGAGTGGGATCTGAAGGCGGAGAAAGAAAGTGGGGCGACGGAGCTGGCATGGTGCGATCTTGAATGTTGATCTTGCGCTAGCACGCATCTCTTGATGATCTGATGGGACATGACCGTAGTGAGAAAGCGCCTAGCTCGGCTGACGGTTTCGTCGACTTATGGCGATTATTCGAATTTTGAGGGCTTCGTTGAGCTTCCTCCTTCGCCGAGCTACCACTTTCGCTAACCTATATCCTTTAATGACCGCCTCGCCGAGCTATGGGACGGAGCGTCGTTGAGCTATGGAGTTTTGAACGTATCAGCGAGCTATAGGTTGAGCTCTGTTTTTCAGGGGAGGCTCTATTTTCAGAGTTTTTTATCGACCATTTCTCTTCATCGAGCTACAAGCTTAGGCGAGCTAAATTCTTCATCGACGGTGGCCGTGCTATAGTCTTCATCAAGCTCGGTCGAGCTACAACTTCTCACAACTTCTCACAACTTCTCATCGAGCTACTCACTTTGCTAAGCTACCCACTCAGGTTGCAACTTCTCACAACTTTGCCGAGCAAAAACTTCTTACAACTTCTCACCGAGCTACCTACTCATCTCGCCAAGCTATGTGGCTGTTCGTTCTCACCGAGCAATGCTTCGTAGAGCTACAAAGCTCTTGCAAGCATTGGCGAGCTATGGAGTTTCGAACTCGTCACTGAGCTACGAAGTTTCAAACTCATCACCGAGCTATGGGGCTGTTCGATCTCGCCGAGCTATGCTTCGCAGAGCTACAAAGATCTTGCAAGCGTGGGCGAGCTATGGAGTTTCAAACTCATCACTGAGCTCTAGGGCTGTTCGTTCTCGCCGAGCTATGCTTCACAAAGCTACGAAGCTCTCGCAAGCGGTGGCGAGCTATAGAGCTATCGACTAGGAGTTTTGGCAGAGCTATTGGCGAGGTGGGAGCTCAAAGTTTGGAAGCTGCCGAGTTGGTAGACGAGGACGATTTTGATGAAGGAGCTCTGGAGAAGGTGTGTTTAAGTTTATGGAAATGAAGAGGTCAGGGTTTGGGTTTAAGGTAAAAATGGGTTTGGTGTTGGAGACCCGACACGATTTGCTTACCTTCCTCTCCTTTTATCTTAACCCGTGAGCCACAACTTTTTTGCTCATTTCTATTAACCCAATTTTTTTTTTGTGAGTTTTTGGATTAGGGCTCTCTGTTATAGTAGTATTTGTTGACCAAGAAAGCTACCGTTGGAGTTTGAGAGTGGAGTTATTGGAGAAGAAGTTGCTTTGCAGTCGGGTTTGGTTTTTTGTACCCAAAACCCGCTATCCGGTTTAACACCTTGGTCTTGGATTGGATTGTGGGTTTGTACCCGCAGACCCCTTTAGTCAATTGACTTTTGAACTTGAGGCTTTTGCTGTTTGAAGATGAGCCGAAATGTTGCTTTTGCTGTTTGAAGTTGAGCCAAAATGTTTGAAGCTTGTTGCACATAATTATACACACACACACACATGTATTCATGTACACATATATCCAAAGTTCACTTTACGATCCTTGGCTCTAAATCCACCAATAGAAGCTTTTTAGCGATTATGACTTCTTGTGCTTGCCAACTCGTTTTGTGGAGTTTCATATGGAGATTTTTCTCACACCATGTGTTTGTTGAACATTTTTCCTCATCGAATTGCTTATTTGTTGACCAAACATTGTGTTGTTCTCTTGTTTTGTCGATCGAGCGTTTCACCATTAGATCATGAGACGGAGTTGTCGTAGAGCTCGTCGTTCATCCCGACGAGTTTATAGTGACTACTTCCAAAGCAGTGTTGAACGTTGAACTTGCTATTTGCGCCCAACAAGTTTTGTAGAGACCTTCCTGCGGCGAAGCTGAAACTTGTTGTTTGATCCCAGCAAGTTAATAGAAAACTCTATGGTGAAGATGGACATTTGAACTCGTTGTTTATTTCCAACAAGCTTGGAGATAACTCTATGACGGAGTTGAAAATTGAACTTACTGTTTGCGCCCAACAAGTTTTAGATAGACAACTCTGAAATGGAGTTGGACGTTGGACTTGCCATTTGATCCTAGCAAGTTTGGAGAGACGAATCTAAGTGGAGTTGAATGTTCGAACTTGTTGTTTATTCCCAACAAGTTTATAGATGCTACTCTTTGATTGAGTTGATGTAGAGCTTGCCATTTACACCTAGCAAGCATGTAGAGACTCCCTATGACGGAGCTAATGTTTGGACTTGTTGTTTGTTCCCAGTGAGTTTGTAGAGATAATTCTAGGCCGATGTTGGATGTCGAGCTTATTGCATGAAGATAAGGGATCGTTGGAAGGACTCGAGCAAAGAGTGGGGCACAGTACTCATTTTTTGGAGTCTACGAGTTGTTAATGGAGCTCGAGCAGAGAGCAAAGCGTTAAACTCGTTATTTGGAGTCAACAAGTCTTTGACGGAGCTCGTGCGGTGAGTAAAGTGTTGAACTCGTTGTTTGGAGCCAATGAGTTATTGACGAAACTTGAGCAAAGAACAAGGCGTTGAACTTGTTATTTGGAGTCAACGAGTTATTGATGGAGCCTGAGCAAAGATCAAAGCATTGAACTCGTTGTTTGGAGTCAACGAGTTATTGATGGAGCCTGAGTGAAGGTCAAAGCGTCGAACTCGTTGTTAACAGGGCTCGAGCTGTGAATGGAGCATTGAACTCATTATTGATGGAGCTAGAGCGGAGAGTGGAGTGTTGAACTCGTTGTTTGGAGTCAATGAGTTGCTGACGGTGCCTGAGCGGAGAGCAAGGTGTTGAACTCGTTGTTCGGAGTCAACGAGTTGTTGATGGAGCTTGAGTGGAAAGCGAAGTGTTGATCTCGTTGTTTGGAATCAATGAGTTGTTGATAGAGCTCAAGCGGTAAGCAGAGCATTGAACTTATTGTTTGGAGCCAACGAGTTGCTTGATAGAGCTCAATCGGAGAGCGGAGTGTTGAACTCGTTGTTCGGTGCCAACAAGTTGCTTGATGGAGCTCAAGCAGAGAGCAGAGTGTCGATAGAGCTCGAGCAAAGATTAGGGCATTGGACTCATTGTTTGAAGCCAACGATTTGCTGAAGGAGCTCGAATGGAGATCAGAGCGTTGAACTCGTTGTTTGGGATCAACGAGTTGTTGACGGAGCTTGAGCAGAGATCAAGGCATCGAACTCGTTGTTTGATGGAGCTCGAACAGAGAGCAAAGTGTTGAACTCGTTGTTTAGAGCCAACAAATTCCTAATGGAGCGCGAGCGAAGCGTAAGGCGTTGATCTCATTGTATAATGTTTGTAAGACTTTTGTACCGCTTCTTAAGCATAAAATGTAGACTCATTGTAATCCTGCAGTTGTAATGATACTTTTTGTTGAGATTGATGGGACGTCGACTGGGTTCTTTGTAGCTAAATAATTGGGCCTCAAGTCTGTTGTGTATAGCTAACGAACTGTTGACAGTGTGCACAATGTTTGATGGATTTTAGAGCTCATCCATATTGTACCTAGTTAGTTGTAGGAGCAACTCTGAGGGAGACTTGTTTTCCAAACTTCCTGTATGGGTTCTCTAATAAATTGTGAGAGTCACATCGAGTGGCGAGTTGAACCCCAAATATTGCTTTTGCAAGTTTTATTGAAGTAACTACAATCCACGATTTTGGACCTCTAATTTGTCTTTAAGGGATTTTAACTACTTTCAGGAGCAGATCGAATGGCAAGTTGAACTTTGAACATGCTTGGTTGCAGGTTTCTAAAGTAACTCCGAGCCATGAGTATGGATTTCGAACTTGATAGTCTAAGTATTAACAAGTTGCAGGAGCAGATCGAATAGCGAGTTAAAATTCGGACTTGCTTTATCGCATATTGCTAAAGTAACCTCGAGCCATGAGTATGGACCCCGAACCTGTCGTCAAGGCACTAACGAATTGCAGGAGCAGATTGAATGGCGCAGCGAACTCTGAACTTGCTTTATTACAAATTGCTAGAGTAACTTCGAGCCATGGGTATGGACTCCAAACCCATCTTATAAGGAGCTTCTAATTAGTTTTTGTTGTCGTTGTTGTAGTAAGCTTGGTTTTAACTCATTGTATGCATCAGTAGATGTGTACAATAATTTTGCAAAAATTAATAAAAAACTTTATTTGAAAATAAAACTAAGTGGCTAACCGTTATTACATGTAGTGACCGATAGTGAAAGTAGCATTTATTGAAAAGTAAAACTAAATGGCCTGCTCTAGTGGCTGACCTTTATTACAAATTGATAAAATTTGCTACTACTACTAAGAGATGATGTTTTAGACGCCCTCGTTTAACTTCATAAGGTGTCCTACTTTCCAAGTCCCTGTTGATATCTCCTTGCCCCCCAGGTCTTCAAGTTGATGAGTCGTTAGGCAAATAACTTGGTAGACCTTGCATGGACTTGCTTTTGCATAGAGAATGAGAGATCTTCAGATTTGCTAATGTTAGTTGGCAGGACTATTTTATTTCCGTTGAATGAGTGGAGTGGCTTCGGGCGTGGGATTCTGGTCTATTACTAGGTTATGATAAGAATGAGTTTGGACCTGGTGAGAGATGATTTGGCAAGTTTGAAAGTTCTTAGCAGGATTGTTTATGGCAGTGGCTCCAAGCTTGTTTATGCTCTTGGAATTTACTGTGAATGCTTTCTGACAGTAATTCTATGGCATCGAGGGGGAGAACCGAGCCCCCCATTGCAGCGGTGTGGCATGCTCGTGCTGCCTGTTGGCTCCCTAAAACTTGGTCAACGCCTGTTGTTGTTAGGAACTTCATTTTCATGTGAAAGGCAGAAGCAACTGCATGAAAGGCCGCTAAGCCTGGATGGCCGAATATTGCGTTGTATGCGACTTTGACATCAACTACCATAAAGTCCATTGCTTTCGGTCGAGTAGCGGGAGCTTTTCCTGCTACCACATCAAGTGTGACAATTTCTTCTATTTGAATGGGTACACCAGAGAATTCGTGGAGTATATAACCGGTTGGCTTGAGTCAGTCTCGGGAGAGCTTAAGGCCGTTGAAAGTGCTCATGAAAAGTATGTTTACCAAATTGCCATTGTCCACGAGGATGTGGCATACCTCATGATTCACCATGCAAAGGTTTATGACCAATGCGTCGCAATGAAGTGTTCAGACACCTTCTAAGTCCTTGCTGGAGAAAGATATCGGGACCCCGGTGCTCTTAGTAGGTGGGATGTTGTACACTAAGTTGTCTTCGCTAACAAATGCTTTGCAGGAGGAGTTGGAATCTTACCCCATCAAGCCTCCGTGAATGGAGTGGAGAACGACCATGTGTTCTAAGTCTTGCAATTCGGAGGGTCTCTCTCGACGCTTCTTAGCCCCCGTGCCGAAGGGATTTCAGCATTATTGTTTTGTTTGACAAACTGACAGAGATAGCCCCGACGAATCGGGCCTTCAAGTTCTTTGTTGAGGGCTCGACAGTTGTCAGTAGCGTGTCCATGATCTTTGTGAAATGCGCACCATTTATTATTATCTCTACTCTTTCTAGACTTTGACATTTTGGGCGGAGGGAGGATTATTCTACCTTTCTCAACTTCCATGAGGATGGCTGATATGCTTGCGTTGAGAGGAGTGAACTTGTCGAAGCGTGGTGTCGGAGATGGACGGTGCTGGCAGACATCGTCTTTCTGAAATTTCCAGTGTCCTTCCTCGTTTGTATTCTTCTATTTGTTCCCGAAAGATGAATCTTTCTTGCCATAAGGATAAAGATCTTCCTCGACACTGATATACTTGTCACTCCTTTCTAGTAGCTCAGTGAAAATTTTGAGTGGCTTCTTCGCGAGGGAGACTTTTAGGTCTCCGTTAGTGACGTTGTGGAGGAATGCAACAACCGCCACTAACAAACTTAGGGAGGAGATGGTCCTTGCTTCGACTGTGAAACACTTGACAAAGTCTTTCAACACTTCTCTATCTCTTTGCTTCAATTCCGATAGGATAGCACTTATTTTTTCAACCTTACAGCTAGTAACGTAGTGAGTAACGAAGAGCTCCTCGAGTTGATCGAAGGAGAATACTGACTCCAGAGTGAGGTGGGAGTACCATTTCCTTACTGATCCTTTCAAAGTAGCGGGGAACGTTCGACACATGAGTGCATCAGTGGCGTTTTAGACCATCATAAAGGTTTTAAAACTCTCAATATGGTCCACCAGGTCTGATTCTTCACTGTAGGATTCAAATTAAGGAGCTTTCAAGTCCCTTGCGATGAGTGCATTGAGGATGGTTTTTCTGAAAGGAGGTCGACTATGGCAGTTCTGTAGCGGTTTTCCTCATTCTTCATTTGCTATAAACGGTCCTCTACTTCTCGGATACAGTGAAGGACTTGGTTGTCCTTCCCCTTGGATCCAGTTGAGTCGGTGAATCCTTTTTTGGAGGCTGACCCAGATCTTGACTACCTTGGATAGCTCGATGGATGTCGAGCTTGAACTTTTCCAATTCGGCCATAGTGACTGGGGCATCTTTTTCTTTGTTCCGCTCAAGAAACTTTCGACTCTTATAAGCCAGGCTTCTTATTGCGGTGCGCCCCTCGTGAGAGGAGAATTGCCTTGATCTCTATCTAGGGGAGTTGCTTCTCCGGTTTGCCCAACGTTCTGAGCGGGAGGCCTCAGTTCGAGCACGCCTCTCGTCCAAGCAGATTTGTAAATCAGTTCCTTATTGCCTAGCACTGATGGTTTGGCAGAGATCTCTAGATCCCCGAGGGCCTCGCGAGGCCATTGAATCGGTTGAGGCATTATGGACAGAGGATGTTGTTCATGATGGATTTTCGAGAGCCCCTCGGTGCCTCTCCGTTGAAAGGAGCTTGACTAGGCTGTTGGGCCGACTGTTGAGGAGGAATCAAATATTCCACTGGAGGAGCTGGTTGACGAAGAGAGTTGTTGCGACGGCTTGAGACTGCCGCTCTACCTCTTAGTGTTGGTGGCATGACAGTAAATCTGATTTGTGTAGTTTCCAATAGATGTCGCCAATCTGTTGTTGCTTATTTTGGTGTGGGAGCGAACAAATAGTGAGTTAATATTTGATGGAAAATACTAAAAATTTGACCTTTGATATTTGTCGTGAAATGCAGTTAGAGCTCCTGAGATTGGATCTGGATCGTTGATTGAACACTGTGATCTGGATCCGGCGGTTGCTGACATTGTCGATGGACTTGCAAAAAGCCTGAAATACCGGGGGTGGCTCCGGTGAAAAACCCTCCGACGCTCAAGTCAGAACCAGAGAGAGAAAAAGAATTTGAGAGAAAAATTGTTGATTACGTTCTGACTAAAGAGGGGGGAAGATATTTATGAGAAACAGTGCAGGAGATTGATATGAATCCATTGGATCGACTATGAATTCCTTATCTCCTATTCAAATCTCCATCTTAAGAGATACGCTCTCTTGTTTGGGGATAAGAGATTTGAATAACAGTCTTCATGGGTTAGGTCTCTTTTAGTGGGCCTAATCTGTCACTTTTTATGGGCTTGAAAGAGACTCACATCTTGTAGAGGAGCCTGGAGAAGGCCCAGACCTGTTAAAGAGGTCCGTTATGATTAATCTGCCTGTAGAAGCTTTGAGATCTGTGCTGAAATTGTAGGGCCTTAATTTGCTGCGATTTTTACCATTATCAATAGCATGTTCTTAATCTATGTAAGAAATAATTCCTTCTCTGTTTGATAATATATATAGTTTATGTTGCTCATAATTTGCCATTTTACCACGTTGATTTTAGGTTACGGCTGAAATCGAGCTCTAATTAAAAGGTTAGAACATTTTTCTTTTTGACAATCATTAAAAGGTTAGAAATTGATAGATGATTAAACATTTTCTTTAAAATATAAGGTGTACAAGCCAAAGTACCCTCCAACGTCGGTTCTGAGTACAAAATGTCCATATAACATTTGAAAAGATACATTATATACATTCCTCCGTTAACTTAATCCATTATGTTAACTTTGAATTATTAAATTACATTTCTATCCTTACCCTTTCAAATTTTAATCCATTCTTCTTTCTCCTTCCATTCTTCATTCTCAAACATTAAACAAAAATAAATCTCAATCTCAAATAAATCTCAATCTCAATCTCATCATCTATGTAAATAGGATCTCTCCTCGCTTTTCTGAACCACTTTCTGCACCTCTAGACTTTTTTAAAAGTTCTTCCAAAAATTTCGGCGCTGCCTTGACACTTAAAGCTTAAGCGATTTTTATGCGTAACTTTTTTTGTTTTAAAACTATGGTAATCACAAATCTTTGCTATAAATCACATACTTCATGTTCGTTACTGAATATAAAAACTGATAACTTAAGGAAAAAGGGTCATCTGATTAATGTAAAGCAAAAGGTTTTACTTACATACAAACTTCATATACATCCAACAATCAAAACTGTTCAAAATGAACAATATAGTATGTTGGAAAAAAAAGGCCAAAATCAAGGTACCTTGCAACGTTTGGGCTGAATACAAAATGCCCATATAATGTATAAAAAAGTAAATTATACCCATTCCCCCATTAACTTAACCCATTCTATTAACTTTGAATTATTAATTTATATTTTTACCCTTACCCTTTCATATCTTAATCCCTTCTTCTTTCTCCTCCCATTCTTCATTCTCAAACAGTAAACAAAACTAAATCTCAATCTCTTTATCTGAATTTCATCATCTGTGTGAATAGAAGCTCCCCCCTCTTTTCTGCACGAAATATGAGGCATTTTCTTGTTAATTTTTGTAAATCGAACAAATGATTTGCGAACAGCATCAAGAAAGAAGGAGGATGAGATTGCCATACGATCGGAACCATCAGTTTCGCGTCAGATTGAGATTGAATCTTAGTCGGATTTGCGATTCGATCGGTTGCAGCCATCAGATGGAGAGTGCGAGTGGAAGGATAAGAGGTTTTTTGGCTGTTATGTTGCTTGAGAGGCATTCATTGATGAAAAGATTTGGGTAGAATTTTTTTTTTGGGGGGAGTTTTATAATTTAAGTCTTTTTAAAGAGGGGGGGGGGGGGGGGGGGGGGGGGGTTGAAGGCGGAGAGTCACTGGGAGGATAATTCGAATATGCGGTACATAAATGTTTATGTTATTTATCGAAAAAAGAGAATTAGTTTAGATTATTTCTTAGTAGATTGGGTTTTTTTTATGCAGGCATGTGGAGATTTAGGTTGTTTACTGTTTGATAATGAAGAATGAGAGAAGAAAGAAGAAGGGATTAAGATATAAAAGGGTAATGGTAGATATGTAATTTAATAATTCAAAATTAACAAAATGAGTTAACTTAACGAAGGAATGTGTATAATGTACTTTCAAACGTGATATAGATATTTTGTACTCAGCCCAAACGTTGAGTGTTATTTTGGTTTTTGCCCAAAAATAGAAGATAGGAATGCCATTGAACACGAAATCTAGAATTAGTTTTTTTATAGATAAAATCTAGAATTAGTTAGTACCAAAATTGGAGAGTTGGCCTTATATTCTTGAGGCGTTCAATTTTTTTTCAATGTAAATAGGTCTACAGAACTTGAATTTATATTAGACCCCTTTTACTCGTCCATCTGTTTTTTTCCTAGAATCAGAAATAATACAAGATAAAAGCATTTTTAGTCGTTTAAGTTTTTAAAATGGGTATATGAAAATTTCAGAAATAGAAAATAGCGGAAACTTTGCAGTCGTCTATACTCAAAAAATGGGTTTTTTTTGGATGAAACTAAAGATGATATACTGTCAGAAGATTTACCGTAGAAAGTGAAAAAATATGAAGGACAACAGATCATCTGCCGTCTGATGAATTTTATAAAAAAAACCTTTTTATGAAGGATGATCTCCCGTCCAACACAATTTTTTTTAAAATTTCCTCAAATGTGCAGTGTGTGATGAATTAAAAAAAATAAAATTGTGAAGGACGAGAGATCATCTCCCGTCTAACACAAAAGCACTACTTTTTTTTGTTTTTTCCTCAATTGTCAGCATCAGTTGCTTTCTTAATTTTTTTTTAAAATTTTTTTTATTCAAAGGCATATCATATGCCGTCACAATCTTTCGCAATTAAAAAATTTTCTCTGACCGCAAATCATATACCATCTGACACTAAGATGTTTAATCATCTTCCGATTTCGAAAATATGCATAATGCAATTTCTGTTGCCAAATATAGACATCTCTTGTTCATTTGAAACCCAAAAAATGGGTATACAGACGACGACGACAGAGGTTTTTCCCCCTAAATATCCAGTTTTTGGATATATAGCCAACGACTACAGATGCTCTGCAAATCTATCTATCTCCATTAAGCTTAATTAAGATACCAAGTACATTCAACATGAAGATAGACAAATTCTTTCCTCCGTATCATGTAAAACATCAAACAATTTTAACCTTTATGATTTCATAAAACAAATTTGAACTTTTATGTCGTATGTGCTTTAAGCCTTTAAGCCTGTGATATAAAAAGGAAAGTATATATACAAATTGAAATTAAATTCATAATACAGGATTTAAAAATAAATACATGATCAAAATTCCCAGTAATTTGTAAATGCATAATATTGGATTGTAACCCCTGTATCCAGATGTACAGATTTTACTTGTATTTATGTTCATCTTTTTCAACTTTTGTAATCTTGTTATCTAATAAAATCATATTATTCTTTTGAACCATTGTGCTCTCTCTGATCATCCGATTTCTTTTTAGCTAGAACCCTGAAAATCTAGTACAGTCTATTTTATTTTATTGTGTTTGAGTATTTAATTAATCTATTATATTATATTCTTATTTGTTTTTTTTTTCTTAACCCTCAAACCCAAGTCCATATATGAAACCCAAGCCCACTAATCTAATCATTATTTAATCTCTATTAACCCTAATCACCTAAACTAATTTTCCCCACCTTCTCTTATTCATCCGCCACTACCCTGACTCTTTTCTTCCTTTTCTCAACCCAAAACCCCATCTCATCTCTTCTTCACCAATCCCTCGAGTAACTTCGACTCCCTTCAGCACCCGAGCCGCCAGCCTCCTACTCTCATCGTCTTTGCCAATTAGTCATCCCGAGCACCCACCGCTCACTGCCATCTCCACCTCACAACACCACCAAATGCACCCCCTCCGACCTTGTTACAGCACCACCTTACGACTGTCCTGCAACCACCAGCATGCCACCAGTCACCTGACCAGCCTGCACCGCCAAGCATCACCCTGCAACTTCCAGCCCCTGTCGCCCCCATTATTGCTGGACTCTTACACCTGGCAGCCTGTGCCACCACAACCGCCCGCACGCCATTTGTAACAACCCTGCCCCGAGCTCGGACAATTTTATACAATTTAGAAGACAAATTAGATACTATGCAGTACAACTGCCCACCACAGGCTGCCTCTCAAAAGGTGGTTAACCGAATTGGTGACTCTTGATCATAGTCAATAGTATTTATTAATATAATATTCTTTGTAATCTCCCGATGTGGGACAATTTCACTTACCTTATCCCGTAGTACAACACCTCCCGTATTTGCCACGTCATTGGAGAGAGAGAACAACAGACTCCTTTTTTTCGCTGTCTCCTCACAATACCCAGGTGGGACCCGCCCCATGAATTGCCACATCATCGAGGGTGACGTCACACACGGGGAGAAGCAACAGAATGTTCATGCTGTGTATAATTCACTAGTGGGCCCACCCCCCCATTTTCCAATATTTCCATATAAACCCTCCTATAGGAATCCCTATAGGTAACACATCTCCATATATATATATATATATATATATATATATATATATATATATATATATATATATATATATATATTATACTGTTTGAAAATTACGGGATGTTACACCATTGACTGCCTCCAAATCACTGCAGATCATCACCACCACCTATATCTCTGCCGTTGCTGCAGTCACCCTGCTGTTGTTGCTTGTTCTTGCTATCATTATTAATGTTGTTGTCGCCTCTTGTTGTCGTTGTTGCACGTGAGCCGTAGCCGCTCTTTTCTTCGTCGTTCAGTCGTAATCGTCATATACGACAAGTTATCTTAAACCAACTTATTGTTTTCGTTCAAAAAATGTTTTTGATCTCCACAACTAACTTCTTACCTGGTTTATCATATCTCAATTGATTGTGACACTTCCAAAGAAGTTTTACAAATTCATCGGTGAAACCAAGTAATAGCTTTCTTTTCCTACCAGATTGTTGATTCGAACCTTAAACCATGTTATTTCATCGTCATGTACCATCTTATTCATTTTTTCATATCCATAACACTTATTCTATTGCTTGTACCGCACAAACGTATGTAGAGATATATGCTAGTCTATTTTTTATTGTATGAGTTGTACCAGTATGATTATTAATAATAAATTTCAAATAGTAGGAGTGATAATCTTCCATCATGTTAACAGTATGGATATACCTGAAATACTGAATATAAATTCTTGATTAAATTATATTAGAAGAGTACATGTTTTGTATCTTGGTTGTTGCAAATGAAATTATTATGCTGCTGCCCTGCTGTTTATTCCATCTTGTAGTGAGTTTATGACCCTGTTTCTAATAAAATAAATAAGATCTTTATAAACAAAAATTTTAGCCCTCTAAATCTAGTTTTTGGTACTTCTAACGGATCTAAATTCCGACTTGTAGAGTGCAAGATATCATGTTTTTAGTACTGTTAGTTTTAAATTCCAGATTTTTGTTTAGAAGCATTTAGAAGCATATCGACTTGAACTACTAATTAAAATATTGTGTAATTAGTAGAATGAAGACTTGAAATTTACTAGAATGTTGCTAGACATGATTAGGAGTCGTTTTATAATTTTTATAAGATTAATTGATGAATTTCCAGTCTCATTATGGATACAAGAACTTGAGCCAGGTTGCTTCTAGAACTCTAATGCTGTAAAGAACAGACTAATAGACCTAGCTACCGTAATCAAAATTTGTCGTGTGAATATGCGTTGGAACCGGCAGAAAGTCTAGTTTTTGGAACCCCTGACAGAACCTGGTTTACTTTCCTGTAGTAGCGGAAAAGTCAGTTTTTGTACAACAACATTTGCTGTACAGAATTCGTGTTTTCATGTTATTAAGTATAAATATGCATAATTTTGCATCTAATGAATGAAATTAAATATACCATGCATTGCATAGCCTTGATACCTTATTGACATCGCCTCGATACCTCCATTCTTATCGATTGTACCCATTGCATGTTCATAATTGAGTATAATAAAATGATAACAAGCAAGAGTAATAATGGTCGACTTAGTAGTGGACAACATCGGAGACTGTACTTGGAGAAGGGGTCCCTATTTCTCTATTGATTATTGTTATGGGTTATGGATTATGGATTATGGATTATGTATTACTATTTTTATTATTGATAATTGTTGCCGAGTACATGACGTGTAGAGTTCACCACTGTAGTGTAAATGATCACAATTATATGCACCCAAACCTGTGGTATGAGATGCAGGATTACGTGCATCAGTTAAGATAATAAAAAATTGATAGACATAGGATCGACACTTACATTTTTATCATGGTTATTGTTATCGACTTTGATTATGGATTGTCGTCATTGATCATTGCACTACTGATTATAGACTATTGATCTTATTATCAACCATCATTTATTGACATATGATATTGTTCTAGTTCCTTTTTCTTTGATATACCATGTTTTATTGTTCTTTGCTTGTTACTACTTGATGTTCGTAACTTGCTCTAAAGGACCCCCCCCCCCCCCCCCCCCACACAAGTTTAGATGATGAGCTTGCAGGTACACGAGGAGAATCCCCCCTCCCCCCCGACACACACACACACACACACACACACACACACAAGTTTAGATGATGAGCTTGCAGGTACACAAGGAGAATTGACTAAAGGACTTGTGAGAAAATCTTCTAAGGAATGGAGTCAAGATTTTAACCGATTTTGTTACTTTGTTCATGTTATTTATTTTTAGTTGTATGGCCGTTTTGTACATTGTATTCCCGAGCATTGACCTGGAGTTTATTTGGATTTATTTTTGGATTATTGTTGATTATTTCTTGAATTTTTTCAGTTATTCATTGTTTATGTGGTTTCAATATAGCATGCATGGTTGTGACTATATTTCATATTGTTTAGTTGAATGTTATACCGTATGAATAATGTATACATCATTCACTCGGCCTTAGTTACATGCCCGTACTTCCGTATTTTGGAAAGCAGGGCGTGAAAGTTTTTAGTGGTATCAGAGCCAGATTAGGCCATAACCGGTTTGGCTTAGCCAGGTTTAACTCAGCAATATGTGCACCACGTTAATCACATAAATATTTAATAACGAACTTATAATCTGGATACTAACCGATTTGATTATATTGCAGACTGTGGCTCATGGAGGCTCTTCCACTTTCTGACCGAGGGATGAACCTTCAGAGTATACGGTTGTCCTTCAAGCATTGCAACAAATGATGACAATGCAAAAGGAGCACAATGAGTTAATGAAAGCCATCTTGGAGGCCGCTAACTGAACCCGCCGTTGGACCCGCACCAGGACTACTGCCACCACGGTCTGTTACAGTGGTAGACTTCATGAGATTACAACCGGATAATTTCTCGGGTACTGAGATGCCGTTAGAGGCTGAACAGTGGTTGATCCAGTCAGAGCAGCTGTTGCTGGCGGCATGGATCTTTGACATAGAATTGGTGGAAGTGGTAAGCATCCAGCTTGTTGACCTTGTCCATATCTGGTGGCGGGCAGAGACCGAGAGGTTAGAGAGGCCCATCACTTGGGCCATTTTCACTGGGAACTTCATGATGAAATTCTTCCCCAATGTCACCAATGTTGAGATGGAGCGGCAATTCGTCTCTTTAACTCAGGTTGGTCAGATGGTGTTATTTAATGTCACATATTGTTGCCTATTTCATATGTAACAATATTAATTTAAACATTATCCTTAACCAGGGGATGAGTACGCTACTGAATTTGCCAGCTCAACCATTTTGTAGCTGCCATGGTGGCTAATGATGAAGGCAGTGCCCACAGGTTCTTGATGAGCCTAAATGTTGATATTCAAGACCATTTGGTTGCCCACCAGCACCGCACCTATGCCGATGTCCTTGATGCAGCTAGAATCCAAGAATAGACCCACAAGAGGAGGAGTCAGTGGGCAGTACAGTACCCTACTACCGCCCGACCTACTGGAGGGCCAATACGGAGGCCAGTTCCAACCCCTCTAGCGAGGGCGGTGTCGTATTCACTTGCATCCCCAAGGATAAACCAGACTTGTAACTTCTGCCATAAGGTTGGGCATCTACAAAAGGACTGCAGAGTAGCCAATCGTCTGTGCCTTTTGTACAGAGGAAATGATCATATGGTAGGGGACTGTCCAAGAAACAAGTTCCATGCACCAACTGGAGGTTCATCTCTGTAGTGAGCACTAGCTCGAGATCAGGGCGGACCGCCACTCCCACCGCAGAGACAAGTTTTCGATCAGAGGAAAAAAGCTCATAGGGGAGGTCAGAGTGGAGGCCATGGTCAGGCCTATAAACTGATTGTAGAAGAAGCAGAGACAGCCATTGGCGTGGTTGCAGGTATTTCGTAATAATTGCATTATTTGTATTCAACTTCTGTACTATTTGTTCCCTCTTGTACAATTATTCGTGCATATATCCTGCATATACCTTCCTTCTTATTCATTGACTCATCATTATGCATCATCTTAGTACACTCCCTCCCTACTCATATTCTGTTTGATTCCGGTGCTACCCACTCCTTCGTTTCTTCCCGCTTCGTTGATCAGCACCGTTTGACAAGCGACGTCATTCCAGCAGTTTGGAATATCACAACAAGTGGAGGCATCATTATCTATTCTAGGGTATGCAAGCAGAACATCAATTGTAACTCCTGTTTTCCCGTATTTATATTTTATACTGTATTTTGCTCAATTGTACTCTCTCGTCTATTTGAGATCCTGTAATTTGTTCAGATTGAATAGAATCATTATTTTCGTCTCAACTCAAATTCTTGGTCCTTTTATCGAATTCATTTGTGTACTATTTGTGTCGTTATTCATGAAGAATTCACCATTTCTTCTCATTTATATCTTTAATCTCCATTTTAGTGCATTTTGACCATTTCTCCTATTGGGCTCTTTTTGAAACGAACCCGCAAACCCTACTATTTAAACCCTACCCTAACCCTAATCCAACTCTAATCACTGTTTTAACCTAAAAACTACCCGCCGCTAAGCCCTTCCTCCTTCGTCTCCATCTTTCTCGCCAACCAACCCACCTTCGATCCATTTCCGATCGCCTCGCCACCTCCGACAACCACCTACTCGACTCCCACTCCTCGTCAACCCCACATCACCACCACCGCCTGCATCCACCATCATCAACAACGAACCCAGCTTCGAACCCATCCACCTTCGAACCCAATTCTCGACAACCGCTCCATTACCATCGCCAACATCATCTTGCCTCGCAACCACCCTCACGTCGCCTCCCATCCACCACCGCCATCATCGCCTCTCGAACCCATCCGCCATAAACCAACTCCACCGAACACAACTCTCGAACTCGCAACCCATCACCAGTTTCCTCCTTTCGCCCTCGACATGTCGCAGCACCACCTCGCCACATCGCCACGACCACCACTGACCCTCGTCGCCGTCCACGTGCCGAGAAACCCCCGTCGCCGCTCTCCCCTGTTCGAACCCAAGAACAGAGCCACGCCTTTTCATCGCTAACTCGCTGCCAGTCGCCGCCGTCGACTTCCCAGTCGTCGCGTCGTCAGTCGAAGTTCCGCAGCCATCGCCGGCGCTGCCGCACCTTCCCTCTCTCTCGTGCTCTGTCCGTCGAAGAAGAAAACGAAGAAGAAGAAGAACAGCGATTGGGGCGGGATTCGATCTCAACCATCCGATCGCTTCAAGATCCGTGCGATCCAGATCGCTGTTCCGTGTTCTGCCCACAGCG
The DNA here is from genome assembly GCA_017893485.1 of Hemerocallis citrina. Lineage (NCBI taxonomy): Eukaryota > Viridiplantae > Streptophyta > Magnoliopsida > Asparagales > Asphodelaceae > Hemerocallis > Hemerocallis citrina. The sequence goes on from CM030360.1 coordinate 143,157,570, forward strand.
AATCCCACTCGCTGTTTCCTGTTCGGCTCTGATCCGGTGTGAGGAAGCTTCCTGATTCGCTGTTTTTGGTGTTCCGTGTTTTGGCGCGCTAGATCCAGATTTGCCGTATGCTGTTCTGGCTGATCTGGTGTGGGGAAAACTCGATCTCCGATCAATTTTTGCACGCACTTTTTGAGGACTTCTTCCGGAATTTTTCTACCCAAATTGCTTCTACAAGTGGATCTAGTCATCGTCAATCTAAGGCAAGTATCCTTGTAAATTTTATTGTTCTAGTACAAGTACCCTTGAAATACTACAAATAGTTAGATTGTGACTCCTCTTTGAAATATCATTGTAGATCTATATTGAACCTCCAAATTGACAATTCTAAGAGTCACAAAATCTCCTTGTATTTAATTTATAATCATTGGACTCTTTTACCCTTGAACACATGAATCACATAGACATATGAATTGAGGAGCCCTAAAATTTGTAGATACATATATATTTAGTATTTTGACGAATTTGCGACTATTATGACTTGAAAAACATTTATTAGTTGCTGTTTTGACCTCCATGATTATGTATTTATGCTACTTAACAACTTAGACGCCAAATGACATTTTCCCATGAAATCTACATTAGTAAATTATTTCTACGTGTTGCTGTCTGAATATTCTTTTGCGGTTTTGACCCTTTTATCATTTGAATCTGGGCCTGAGCCCTGAATAGAAATTGTAGATCTGGATGTGTAGATATCGATAGACTCCGAAATTTTCGGATTTGGAGTTACGGTCTAGGAGTTATGTCAGTTATACTGCAGCTGTGTCAGTAGACGCAGTTTTGCAAAACTGCTGTATACATTTATTTTGCAAATTAATTTAGCTGTGTAACCAGCGAGCGATTGACTCCAAATTTTATATGTAGTTGCTGGACACCCTATAGGATATTCCAAATTTTTCCTAGAATTAAATCACAACATTTTACACATGTATGCTTGCTTGATAAGAATTAATAAAAGTAACAAGCCGGGGTTATGGGAAAGACTATAGGATGGACAATATAGATAAGTGTACTCGGAAGGGGGCCCGTGTTTCCCAATACTTGGTTCATGAACTTGTTGTATCTTTTTCGATTCATGGAGCCGGTTACTCGGCTCATGAACTTGTTTGATTTTTGAACCCATTGTGCGGTTCTTGAACTTGCTTGTGGATTCGTGAACTTGCTTCGTGAACTTGTTATTTAATTTCCGATTCATGAACCATGGCTTGCTTGATACTTGATACCTGAGTACGCCGCCCTATAAAATCCATTACTAGGTCTAAACGTAATTGATTTGACTGTAGCAACCATGTAGGAAAAGTATGGATGCATGTCGTGCTACCTAGATAGTAATCACCACTAGACTTGAACTTGATAACTTGAACTTGATAACTTGAACTAGACTTGAACTTGATAACTTGAACTAGACGACTTGACACTTGAACTTGACAACTTGACATTTGAGACCTGACATTTGAAATAACATATGATACTAGACTTGAGATTTGTCGCTTGATATTAAATACCCCTATAGGTATACCTGACATGTGTTACACCACTAGCAGTTGTTATCCAATCTAGTTATTAAGATGTTTCCTCTTGTTAGCTAGTCCTTGTTTTGTCCACTACTTCTTATAACTTTGTTATATTCTTGATTGCAATTCTTGTTCCCCTTACTTGTACTTGTTTTTACTATTTGTGGCCCTAGCTTGCACTAAGGGCATTCTCTTTGTTTTCACTTGGTTTTCCCTTTTTATATTTATTAAACAGACTTTGGAAATGAGCTTCCTGCTGGAATTGGCGAGCAGACATTTCAGGTTTTGCTTGGAGCAAGGACCTGTTTAAATAGTTGCTTTCCTTAAGGTATCTGTTTCTTCTGCTGTTTAAGACTTGTTTCCGAGTTTACACTTGATCCAGACTTGGGAACTATTTGAATATTATTATTTGTTTAAATTGTTTTCTGTTGCTTAATAAATTATTCATGCATGCTTGGATATATATAAATCTGGTTATATTCTTGTTATGATGCTAAGTCGATCCTACAGCTTATGGATGATGAAAAAATCATTCGCTGGGCTTCGTCATGTGCTCGTATTCCATATTTTTGGGAAGCGGGGCGTGACAAGGTTTTTAGTGGTATCAGAGCTCAGGTTTGGCTAATGTGTTAGTTTGACTAATACATTAGACAGGCTTGACTCAGTCAGGATTAACTCAACATTAAACAGGCCATGCAACCACATGAATAATTTAATAATCAACTCGATCTGGACACAAGTCTTATCCCATCCATTTTGATCCCTTCATATTCAATTCTTTGATTCATTGCTTCTTTCCATCTCTTGCATTCGTCCTGATTTGTAAATTCCTTATTGGGTACAAATTTATTCTTTCGTACCCCTATTCTTTTGATTCTGATGCAAGCGATCTTTTATTTTCTGCTTGCCTCGTTGATCCCCTCTTATTCCAGTTCGTGTGTCGTTCATTTCTTTTCGTGCCTTGCGTTCATCTTCAACTGTTGACTCACTCTGAGTATCATGCTTTGCCATAATCTCTTCAATTCCGATTTTGCCCTCGTCCTTCTTCCTTCGTATTCAATTCCTTAATTTTCTTTCGTCCCTTCTAGTCATCATTCTCTTTAACTTCTTATTGGGTGTAGCTTCATTTTTCTCCTACTTATTTTTCTCTTTATAATTATTTTTCCGAATACTTTCTATATTTCGATTACTAATTGTTATATTTATTTTCGATCTTCTATAAAAATGTTTCTCAATAAAGATCTTATTATTTCGAACAATGATGTATTTTAACTTCACTTTTCATTTTTGATCGACTATATGTTTTTACTGAATTATTTTAGTAAGACAAATTCTTATTTTGTTGTACAATGCTGTTATTACTACTATTATTATTGCTATTGTTTTCATTATCCTTACTAGTATTATTATTATTGTTACTACTATTGATGTTCTTATTGTTGGTTGCATTATTTTATTATTATTGTTAATATTAAATTACTTCGACAAAAATGTTGGGCACAAACTATATCTTGTCTTGCATTATTATTTTTACTAGGTTGTTGATATTTTAATATTATTGCTATCATTATTATTATTATTATCATTCTTTTGTGATTACTATTATTATTACCGTTATGATCATTGTTATTATCGTTGTTATTCTTATTGTTATTAATATTGATATTTTATTATTATTATTGTTATTGGTACTATTATTTTTATCGTTGCTATTATTATTATCATTATTTTGTTTTGAGCCGAACATGCTCAAATTTTATATACATTTCACCATTTCGCTGCAACCTAATGTCGAGATGGCAAATATGCAACTCGATGTCAATGGAGGCAAATTGCAACTGGATATCGGCGAGGCAAAATGTGCAGCCGAATATTTGGATGACAATTTGAAACCTGATGTCGTGAAGGCAAATATGCAACTTGATGTTAAGGAGGCAAGATTTTCTACCTATTACTAATTGGTATTTCAAGACTCGTTACTTATATAAATAAAACTGATGGTAAAGGAATATTTTCATTATTATTGGTATTATTATTATTATTATTATTGTTTTCATTATCTTCATTACTATTATTATTATTATTACTATTGTTATCATTATTATTATTTTTATTGCTGTTATTTTTATTGTGTTCATTATCCTTATTGTTATTACTTCTATTATTATTACTGCTATTTCATTATTACTGATACTATTACTATTATTATTGCTATTGTGTTCGTTATTATTATTATTGGATTGTTATTATTAATGTTATTACTATTGCTGCTATTATTTTTGTTGTTATTATTTTTGCTATTATTGTTACTGTTATTTTATTATTGTTGATAGTATCAATATTATTGCTATTACTTTTATTATTATTGTTATTACTTTTAATGCTATTATTATTTCTATTATTACTGCATTATTTTCATGAATATGTTAAGTCCAACACTTTCGTGCATGTATTGTCAGTATTTTTGATATTTTTATTATTTTTATTATTACCTGTATGATTATAATAATTTCAATTATTGTTATTATTATTGTTATTATTATTATTTTTTTATTATTATTATTACTATTTTTATTATTATCATTGTTATTATTAATTTTATTGTTATTATTGCTATTCTATTACTATGGTTATTATTATTATTGATATTTGTTGTGTTATTATTTCTGTTAAAAACCATTAGTTTCGATATGTATCCTATCTTTAATTATGAAATTGAAGCTCAAGCCTTATATCCATTTTGAATTATTGTCTATCTCTATTTGGAGCCCATACTCCCCTCGATCCTAGTGCCTCAATCTTATCTTCCTGCTCAGTTCGTCGTCTGGTGTCACGTGGTCTACAACGACATGTCTGCAGCTTGGAACGTCACCATCAGAGTAGCGCAACGGAAGCGTGGTGGGCCCATAACCCACAGGTCCCGGGATCCCCTTGTTGCGACTAGTCCTTAGTATTGTTGCTCCCCTCTCTGTTCCTTGTATTCATCCCCATCCGTTGATTCACTGAATGGTTTGATTCTTCCCGACCCTTTCCCTCTCTGATTTCAGATTTCTGCCGACTTCTTATCTTGCTTTATTATCTCGTGTTATTCTTTCCTTTTGATACCATCTATTCTCTTTCATGCATTCCATTTGACATCGTTGTTATCCACCCCTTCTTACTTTGGGTGTTACCACCAAGTTGACTTTTCTTTTGGACCCCTGTTTGTTATCCTCCCTTAATTTGTTTTTACCCTGTCCTATGTACCGCCTAAGCAAATTTCGAGGATGAAATTTTTGTGTAAGGTGGGTAGGAATTGTAACTCCTGTTTTCCCGTATTTATATTTTATACTGGATTTTGCTCAATTGTACTCTCTTGTCTATTTGAGATCCTGTAATTTGTTCAGATTGAATAAAATCATTATTTTCGTCTCAACTCAAATTCTTGGTCTTTTTATCGAATTCATTTGTGTACTATTTGTGTCGTTATTCTTGAAGAATTCACCATTTCTTCTCATTTATATCTTTAATCTCCATTTTAGTGCATTTTGACCATTTCTCCTATTGGGCTCTTTTTGAAACGAACCCGCAAACCCGCAAACCCTACTATTTAAACCCTACCCTAACCTTAATCCAACTCTAATCACTATTTTAACCTAAAAACTACCCGCCGCTAAGCCCTTCCTCCTTCGTCTCCATCTTTCTCGCCAACCAACCCACCTTCGATCCATTTCCGATCGCCTCGCCACCTCCGACAACCACCTACTCGACTCCCACTCCTCGTCAACCCCACATCACCACCACCGCCTGCATCCACCATCATCAACAACGAACCCAGCTTCGAACCCATCCACCTTCGAACCCAATTCTCGACAACCGCTCCATTACCATCGCCAACATCATCTCGCCTCGCAACCACCCTCGCGTCGCCTCCCATCCACCACCGCCATCATCGCCTCTCGAACCCATCCGCCATAAACCAACTCCACCGAACCCAACTCTCGAACTCGCAACCCGTCACCAGTTTCCTCTTTTCGCCCTCGCCATGTCGCAGCACCACCTCGCCACATCGCCACGACCACCACTGACCCTCGTCTCCGTCCACGTGCCGAGAAACCCCCATCGCCGCTCTCCCCTATTCGAACCCAAGAACAGAGCCATGCCTTTTCATCGCTAACTCGCCACCAGTCGTCGCGGTCGACTTCCCAGTCGTCGCGTCGTCAGTCGAAGTTCCGCAGCCATCGCCGGCGCTGCCGCACCTTCCCTCTCTCTCGTGCTCTGTCCGTCGAAGAAGAAAACGAAGAAGAAGAAGAACAGCGATTGGGGCGGGATTCGATCTCAACCATCCGATCGCTTCAAGATCCGTGCGATCCAGATCGCTGTTCCGTGTTCTGCCCACAGCGAATCCCACTCGCTGTTTCCTGTTCGGCTCTGATTCGGTGTGAGGAAGCTTCCTGATTCGCTGTTTTTGGTGTTCCGTGTTTTGGCGCGCTAGATCCAGATTTGCCGTACGCTGTTCTGGCTGATCTGGTGTGGGGAAAACTCGATCTCTGATCAATTTTTGCACGTGCTTTTTGAGGACTTCTTCCGAGATTTTTCTACCCAAATTGCTTCTACAAGTGGATCTAGTCATCGTCAATCTAAGGCAAGTATCCTTGTAAATTTTATTGTTCTAGTACAAGTACCCTTGAAATACTACAAATAGTTAGATTGTGACTCCTCTTTGAAATATCATTGTAGATCTATATTGAACCTCCAAATTGACAATTCTAAGTGTCACAAAATCTCCTTGTATTTAATTTATAATCATTGGACTCTTTTACCCTTGAACACATGAATCACATAGACATATGAATTAAGGAGCCCTAAAATTTGTAGATACATATATATTTAGTATTTTGACGAATTTGCGACTATTATGACTTGAAAAACATTTATTAGTTGCTGTTTTGACCTCCATGATTATGTATTTATGCTACTTAACAACTTAGACGCCAAATGACATTTTTCCATGAAATCTACATTAGTAAATTATTTCTACGTGTTGCTGTCTGAATATTCTTTTGCGGTTTTGACCCTTTTATCATTTGAATCTGGGCCTGAGCCCTGAATAGAAATTGTAGATCTGGATGTGTAGATATCGATAGACTCCGAAATTTTCGGATTTGGAGTTACGGTCTAGGAGTTATGTCAGTTATACTGCAGCTGTGTCAGTAGACGCAGTTTTGCAAAACTGCTGTATACATTTATTTTGCAAATTAATTTAGCTGTGTAAACAGCGAGCGATTGACTCCAAATTTTATATGTAGTTGCTGGACACCCTATAGGATATTCCAAATTTTTCCTAGAATTAAATCACAACATTTTACACATGTATGCTTGCTTGATAAGAATTAATAAAAGTAACAAGCCGGGGTTATGGGAAAGACTATAGGATGGACAATATAGATAAGTGTACTCGGAAGGGGGACCCGTGTTTCCCAATACTTGGTTCATGAACTTGTTGTATCTTGTTCGATTCATGGAGTCGGTTACTCGGCTCATGAACTTGTTTGATTCTTGAACCCATTGTGCGGTTCTTGAACTTGCTTGTGGATTCGCGAACTTGCTTCTTGAACTTGTTATTTAATTTCCGATTCATGAACCATGGCTTGCTTGATACTTGATACCTGAGTACGCCGCCCTATAAAATCCATTACTAGGTCTAAACGTAATTGATTTGACTGTAGCAACCATGTAGTAAAAGTATGGATGCATGTCGTGCTACCTAGATAGTAATCACCACTAGACTTGAACTTGATAACTTGAACTAGACTTGAACTTGATAACTTGAACTAGACGACTTGACACTTGAACTTGACAACTTGACATTTGAGACCTGACATTTGAAATAACATATGATACTAGACTTGAGATTTGTCGCTTGATATTAAATACCCCTATAGGTATACCTGACATGTGTTACACCACTAGCAGTTGTTATCCAATCTAGTTATTAAGATATTTCCTCTTGCTAGCTAGTCCTTGTTTTGTCCACTACTTCTTATAACTTTGTTATATTCTTGATTCCAATTCTTGTTCCCCTTACTTGTACTTGTTTTCACTATTTGTGGCCCTAGCTTGCACTAAGGGCATTCTCTTTGTTTTCCCTTGGTTTTCCCTTTTTATATTTATTAAACAGACTTTGGAGATGAGCTTCCTGCTGGAATTGGCGAGCAGACATTTCAGGTTTTGCTTGGAGCAAGGACCTGTTTAAATAGTTGCTTTCCTTAAGGTATCTGTTTCTTCTGCTGTTTAAGACTTGTTTCCGAGTTTACACTTGATCCAGACTTGGAAACTATTTGAATATTATTATTTGTTTAAATTGTTTTCTGTTGCTTAATAAATTATTCATGCATGCTTGGATATATATAAATCTGGTTATATTCTTGTTATGATGTTGAGTCGATCCTACAGCTTATAGATGATGAAAAAATCATTCGCTGGCCTTCGTCACGTGCTCGTATTCCATATTTTTGGGAAGCGGGGCGTGACATCAATGGACCGCTGGACTCCTTCAGCCTCTTCCTATCCCAGAGTAGAAATGGGAGAACATTACTATGGATTTTGTGACAACATTTCCAAGGAGTCACAAAGGTCACAATGTTATTTGGGTAATTGTAGACCGTTTGACGAAGATTGCCTATTTCATCTCTTTCAGAGTGGGTCAGTCCACAGAGAGCCTGACCGAGAAGTACATACAGAAAGTTGTGAGACTGCATGAAGTTCCTGTCAGCATCGTATCAGACAAAGATACAAGGTTCAGGTTCCATATTTACGAGGTTCATGCCCTGCAAATGAAGTATTCGGAAATGGTTAAAGTGGTTTCAGAGGAGTTTGGGAAGTAAGTTGAACTAAAACATTGCATTCCACCCATAGACAGACATATAGTCTGAAAGGATGATTCAGACACTGGAGGACATGTTGAGGTCTTGTGTTCTTTAGTTTGGAGGTTCTTAGGAAGATCATTTGCACTCGGTTGAGTTCTTGTACAACAACAGCTATCAGGCAAGTCTCAAGGCAACACCGTACGAGGCACTCTGTGGTCGCCAATGTAGGTCGCCAATCTGTTGGGATGACATTGGCGAAAGGAAACTTTTGGGGCCTGAGTTGATCATGAAGACAGTCATTGCAGTGGCTCAGATCAGGAAACACTTACAAGCAGCTCAAGACAGGCAGAGGAAGTGGGCAGATTATCATCGGAGGCCTTTAGAGTTTGAAGCAGGCGATCATGTATTCCTCAAGGTATCACCATGGAGAGGTGTTGTCCGTTTTGGATGCGAGGGTAAGCTAAGTCCCCGATTCATCGGTCCATTCGATATTGTGGAATGAGTGGGCAAGATAGCTTACAGGCTCGTACTGCCACCGGCTTTATCTGAAGTTCATGATGTGTTCCATGTCTCACAGCTCAGAAAGTACATCAGGGATGACAGTCATGTGATTTACTACTCAGAGTTTTTCGTGAGGATAGACTTATCATGCGAGATTCGACCAATCTCTATCCCTGGACAGATGTGAGAAAGTACTGAAGAATAAAGTCATCAAGCTTGTTCGAGTCTCGTGGTGTTCTCACACGCTGGGTGTGTCGACTTGGGAACTTAAGAAAGAAATCCAGAAGAAGTTCCCTCATCTCTTCGAGTAGACTTTTCTCGGAGCTATCCTATAATCCACCTGAACGAATTTCGAGGACAAAACTTTTTTTGTAAGGTGGGTATGATTGTAACCCCTATTTCCGGATGTAAGGATTTTACTTGTATTTATGTTCCTCTTTTTCAACTCTTGTGTTCTTGTTATCTAATAAAATCATGTTATTCTTTTTAACCATCCTGCTCTCTCTGATCATCTGATTTCTTTTTGGCTAGAACCCTGAAATTCTAGTACATTCTATTTTATTTTATTGTGTTTGAGTATTTAATTAATATATTATATTATATTATTATTTGTTTTGTCTTAACCCCCAAACTCAAGTCCAAATCTGAAACCCAAGCCCACTAATCTAATCACTATTTAACCTCTATTAACCCTAATCACCTAAACTAATTTCCCCCACCTTATCCTATTTAGCCACCACTACCCCCGAATCTTCTTCTTCCTCTTCTTTAACCCCAAACCCCATCTCATCTCTTCTTCAACAATCCCTCGAGCAACTTCGAATGCCTTTAGCACCCGAGCCGCCAGCCTCCTGTCCTCATCATCTTTGCCAATTAGTCATCCCGAGCGCCCACCGCTTGCTGCCATCTCCACCTCGCAACACCACCAATTGCACCCCCTCCGACCTTGCCATAGTACCATCTTACGATTGTCCTGCAACCACTAGCAAGCCACCAGTCACCCGACTAGCCTGTGCCGCTGAGCATCACCCCGCAACCTCCAGCCCCTTCCACCTGCCATTATTGCTGGACTTTTCCACCTGGCAGCCTGTGCCACCAAAACCACCAGCACACAGTCGACTGCCTCAAAATCTATCACTCCCCGCTTATTGTTATACGGGAACACGGGCATGTAACTGAGGCCCAGCGAATGATATAAGTATATCAACTCATATCTTCCATAAGCTATACAATACCAGTAAGCTCAATTATACAATAATAATAATCACAGGAACAAGAATGTAATACAATAACCAATATCTGGGATACAAGAACTTACGCAATGCCCGAGAATGTACAATGTAGTAAATAGTGCCAAGATCCTTCAGTATCTCATCATCTGTACTGATATAAACATTAACTCAAAGAAATGAGGGGGTACCCGTTAAAGCAAGTTTCGGGCGCGAAGTAATAGCAAGCAGTAAAACAATAAAGAACGATATGACAATAAACAATGAACTGGAATGATATCAGAGGTCAATAAATGATAGACGATAACAAGGTTAAAAATCTATAATCAATGGTTCATGATCAATAAACATTAATCAATATTCAATGTCGATAACAATAACCACAGTCAAAATGCAAGTGTCGATGCTTAGTGTCAATCTTAAGTTAATCAATCTTTTATTAACCTAACTAATGCACGCAATCTTACGTCCCATACCACAGTTTGGGTGCATACAATCAAGTGAACGTTTCCACTATCGTGGTGAATCTTATAGGGTCATATAATCGGCAACAATAATCAATAATCAATAAACAGTAATCGGTAAATGATACAATACACGATAGTTGGGATACTGTAGTAAGTAATCCGCAATCAATCGATAAAACAATAACCGATGTCAGTATTCAATATGGGAAACACAGACCCCTCCTCTGAGTACAGTCTCCTATATTACCCACTACTAAGTCGTTCCCCTTTTTACCCCGGCTTGTTATCGTTTTATTAAATTAAATTGTGAATCTGCAATCGATAGAACGGGTGCCAAGAAATGATATAAAGGAGGTACCAATGTCTATGCAATGAATGGTATGCAATGCAATTCATTAGATACAAAATTTAACACATTTATATTTAAAAACAAGAAAATACAATTCTGGACAGCAATACGTTGTTGTACAAAAACTGACTTTTCCGCTACTACGAGAAAGCGAATAGGGTTCCGTCAGAAGTTCTAAAAACTAGAATCCATGTCCGTTCCATAGATATTCGCATAACATATTATAACTACAGTAATGCTGTCTATCAGTTAGTTCTTTATGGGTCTTCTGTTCAGGCAGCAACTCAGTATAAGGTTGTTCTATGTGTAATTCGATTGGAAACTTCATTAAAATTCTTACAAAAATTAAATTTTAGTTCCTGGGACTGTTCATTAACATTCTTGAAAATCTTAAGTCCTAATTATTAAGGTAATCTACTGATTTAATTAATTGAATATGACAACATATCAATGAGATAAAATTCGGGAATTTAGACAGTATAGTGGTGGGATTAGAATAACATGCAATCCGTAAGCCGGATTGCAAAATCGTATAATGGTCTAGATTCCTAACACAGAGTGCTACAACTTATATTCAATACGTTCTAAGTGATTTTATCTGCAACTAGGTCAAAATTTTGGTTCTCTACTGTTCTAGTGTTCTGGCAGAACCTAGGGTCAATTTTGCATATATAATGGGTCTGGAAATTCATCCAAAAATCACATAAAAATTATAAAACAACTCCTAATCATGTCTAGAAACATCCCAATTAATTTTCAAGTTTTGATTCTACTATTAACATTTATTTTAATTAATAATTCATGTCGATATGTTTGTAAACAACAATCTGGAATTTAAAACCCTAGCGATACTAAATATAGCATAACTTACAGTTTACAAATCGGTATTCAGATTCGTTGAATTCTCTAGAAAATAGATTCCAAGGGCTATAACTTTCATTTATAAATGTTAAATTAATTCTCACAGAAACTTGGTCAAAAACTCACCAACATGGGATAAACAGCAGGACGACAATAAAATGTACTCCTTCATAGCAATCATGATCATCAATCCACATATACATATAACAAGAAATAAACTCGCATTTCTACTCAATATTTAGAATGGATTCCTACTGTTATCATGACAAATTATCATCACTATAGCATTAAATTCATGAATTTAGTTATAACATCATATAGAACCGAAATGCATTTAAATCATTATTTCTTCTACATATACGTGTTTCTAGTTTATGTTCGTGTCGTGTGTGCATATGATGACGGATAACATGGCTTAGACCTGATTCAAGGGTATGACACGAAAATAGAGTTATTACTTGGTTTTGCAGATGAATCCGCAATAATCTCTTTCAAGGGTAACAAGCAAATTAAGATACAGTAATGAAATAGGAACTATTTGCGGAGATCAACATAATTCTTGAACGAGAACAATAACATCGCTTCAAGAGAAACTCGCCTTATGATGATGATTACGACGACTACAACCGAAGGAAGGAGTGGCGACAACACACGACAGCGATGACGGCACGGGAAACAACAATATAATAGCAGCAACACACAAGTGACGACATCAAAGGGGACGAAGCTGTCAGGGTGGTGCTGTCAGGGTCGATGGCAGCAAGGGAGTCGACCAGATGCTTGCTATGGTGCTGTCGATGGTGGCATCGGGGTGCAACAGTGGGCGGCTGCGATGGGGTAGCGGTGCAGGTGAGGTTCATGGTTGTCGAGATGGAGCTCTGTTGTCGATGGTGGAGACATGGGCAATGGTGGTCGGCGATGTAGTGGGTTGAAGTGGTGCTCGTTGTTGCAATAGAGAGTAGCAAAAATGGAGATGGCAGGCTATTGTTGAGGAGGAGCTGTGTTGCATGCGTTGCATGCGGTTGGCACAATGGAGGGGAGGGGTGGTGTTGCAAGGTGTATGGCGATAAGGCTGTCAGGAGTGGAGGTGCAGGAGTTGGGGGGTTTGCGGCAGAGGAAGGTAGCGGGTCAGTGGCGAAGGGCTTTGGGTTCGAGGCAGCGGGGGAGAAGGAGGAAGGCATCGAGTGTGAAAGCTGTGAGTGGCAAGAGGGAGGATGATGTAGATGGGCTTTCAATGGGGGTTCGGGTTGCAGTTATGGGAAGAAGGAGATGAAGAAGAGGATAAGGCGGTTGAGAGAAGATTAATAGATTAATGGAGAAATTAGGGGGAGGTAGGTAGGATTTAGATTATAGGAGATGAGTAATTAGTGGGGGTGATGGGGATTGTAGTCGTAAATGAAAGAGATTAAGGAGAATTTTATGGAATTTGAATATTAGGCAATTGAGCTGATTGTGCTGTTAGTGGAGATTAATGGGTAGTATGCAGTTGGGGTTTGATTTGTGGATGGACTCGGGTTTTGAGCTATAATAATGCTTAGATTGTGTTCATGGAAAAATAATAATAGTAATAATAATGAATCAAATAAAATATGAATCAAATAAAATATGAGTTTTCCTCAATAGAGAATTGGATCTGAATTTCTTTTAAAAAGAAAACAACAACAACAACAACAACAACAACAAGGGTTGGACTCAATCATAATAAATAGATAATCAAATAATAATGAGATATAGTGAATTAGGAGTCAGACTTTAAAATAATCAATGAATAATAGTAGGATTTGTTTTGGGCTAAAATGTAAATAATTAATCAAATAGGAATAGGGAATAAACTTATAAATTGGAATACGATTTTTGTTAAAATATACAATCATTTGAAATAAACATAGTTGTTGATTAGAAAAAAACTTTAATAGAAGATCCAAAATGAATTTAAAATAGAATGAATTTAAAAGAATGGAAAAGAATATATAACGAAATACATAAAATATACAAAAAATATGTATAGGCGAAAACGGGGGTTACAAAATCACTACAGACCATCACCACCACCTGTATCTGTACTGTTGCTATAGTCACCCTTGCTGTTGTTGCTTCTTGTTGCTGTCACTATTACTGTTGCCGTTGCCTCTTGCCGTCGTCGCTGCCCGTGAGCCGTTGCCGCTCTTTTCTTTGTCGTTCCGTCGTAATCATCATATAAGACAAGCTCTCTTGAACAGACTTATTGTTCTCGTTCAAGAAATAGTTTTGATCTCCGCAAGTAGCTACTTATCTTGTTTATCGTATCTAAATTGATTGTTACCTTTCCAAAGAAGTTATTACGGATTCACGGCGAAACCAACGTAATAGATTTCTTTTTGTGCCACATCGTTGATTCAAACCCTAAACCATGTTATTTCATTGTCATATACCATATTATTCATTTTATCATAATTATAACACTTATTCTATTGCATGCACCGCACAAACATATGTAGAGATATACGCTAATCTATTTTTGATTGTGAATTGTAACAGTACTAGATTTTCCTGTAGGCACGTGCCTACGACACATCTTCAGCATATGAAAAGCCTTGTAAACAGTATATCAATAATTATGTAGCTCAAGTTTGAATAGTACTATGACAATAATTAGTTGTAAATAAAAGTCCATGTTTCCATAAGTGTCTGTGTGTGTGTGTATATATATATATATATATATAGAGAGAGAGAGAGAGAGAGAGAGAGAGAAAGAGAGATAATTAAATAAATAAAGGAGTTGTTTTGGGGGGAGGGGGAATTTGAGAGAGAGAGAGAGAAATAATTAAATAAATTAAGGAGTTGTTTTGGGGGGATTTGAATTTGATTTTTGGGGGAAAACTTTTGGAGGGAAAATGTGTTTTGTGAGATTAGATATGGGCTTTGATTTTGGGGGGATTTAAGGAGAGCCACTTGATAGCTTTCTTTGTGTTTTATTATATAGATGATTATTAATAATAAAATTTAAATCATAGGAGTGATAATCTTCCATCATGTTTACAGTAGGGATATACCCGAAATACTGAATATAAATGCATGATTAAATTCTATTAGAAGAGTACATGTTTTGTATCTTGGTTGTTGCAAATGAAATTATTATGTCGCTGCCCTGCTGTTTATTCCATCTTGTAGTGAGTTTATGACCCAGTTGCTAATAAAATAAATTAGATCTTTATAAACGAAATTTGTAGTCCTCTGAATCTAGTTTCTGGAACTTCTAACGGATTTGAATTTCGACTTATAGAGTGCAAGATATCCTACTTTTCGTACTCTTAGGTTTAAATTCCAGATTTCTATTTAGATGCAGCTTTATATTATCCACGGCGTCAACTATACGTATATCGACTTGAATTACTAATTAAAATAATGTGTAATAAGTAGATTGAAGACTTGAAATTTATCTAGATGTTGCTAGACATGATTAGGACTCGTTTTATAATTTTTATAAGATTAATTGATGAATTTCCAGTGTCGTAATGTTTACAAGAACTTGACCCCAGGTTGTTGCCAGAACCCTAAATCTATAAAGAAAAGACTAATTGACCTAGCTACCTTAATCAGAATATGTCATGTGAATATGCGTTGGAACCGGAAGAGAGCTTATTTTCTGGAACCCCTGACGGAACCTGATTTACTTTCCCGTAGGAGCAAGAATGTCTATTTTTATACACAACGTTTGCTTTACAAAATTAGTGTTTTCATGTTTTTAAGTATAAATTTGTTTAATTTGCATCTAATGAACGAATTTAAATATACCATGCATTGCATAGCCTCGAAAGCTTCTTGACATCGCCTCGATACCTTCGTTCTTATTGATTGTACCTATTGCTTATTCATAATTGACTATAATAAAATGATAACAAGCCGAGGTAATAAGGGTCGACTTAGTAGGGACAACATCAGAGACGGTACTCGGAGAAGGGGCCTGTGTTTCTCTGTTGATTATTGTTATGGATTATGAATTATGGATTATTGATTTTGATTATTGATTATTGCTGCTGAGTACATGAACCATAGAGTTTACCACTATAATCTAAACGATCACTTGATTGTATACATCCGAACCTGTGGTATGAGATGCATGATTACGTGCATTAGATAAAATAATAAAACATTGATATACTTAGGATTGACGCTTGTGTTTTGATCATGGTTATTGTTATTGACTTTGGTTATTGGTTGTCATCATTGATCATTGCAACATCGATTATAGACTATTGATCTTATTATTAACCATCGTTTATTGACCTCTTATATTGTTCTAGTTCATTGTTCCTTGATATATCATGTTTTATTGTTCTTTACTTGTTACTACTTGATGTTCGTAACTTGCTCTAAATCTGAAGGACATCCCCTCCCCCCCCCCCCCCCCCCCCCCCCCACTGTAGATGATGAGGCTTGTAGGTACACGAGGAGAATTGACTGAAGGACTTGGTGAGCAAATCTTCTAAGGAATGGAGTCAAGATTTTAACCGATTTTATTACTTCGTTCATGTTATTTATTTCTAGTGTTATGATCGTTTTATACATTGTATTCTCGGGCATTGACCCGAAGTTTATTCTCTCCCAGATGTTGGTTATTTGTAGAAATAAATTGTGGATTATTGTGGATTATTGTTGATTATTTCATGAATTTTTTCAGTTATTCATTGTTTATGTGGTTTCAATATAACATGCGTGGTTGTGACTACATTTCATACAGCGTATGAATGATGTATACATCATTCGCTGAGCCTTAATTACGTACCTGTTCTTTCGTATTTTGGAAAGCGAGGCGTGACAAGCAAATTGCCACCCTTAATTTATGCAATGCCCCTCTCCACCAATGCATATGAGGAAGCCCTCAACGGTAAATACTTTGCTTATGTAAGACGTTTACATATATTACTTAAGTAAAAATATATAGAGGTATACAATTTATAGGATGCAATGTTTATTTACATCCTTAAAATATCTATAGCAGGCATATAAAAGTAGAATAACGAAAGACTAGTTGCAGTCGGTTCCACACAATTGTCCCAAATTCTTCTTGAGTTGGAAGACTTTGTTTTTCGTTTTTCAAAATATTTTAACATTAGTAACTTGTAAGCACATTCACCCCATTTTATCACCTCAACATGCTAGGAAAAAATTATTCCTTCAGTACGCTTATACTTGTCATTAATTGCATCAACGTTTTTGCTAATTTGTCATGAATTTCTGATGAAGCATAAATTTAATATAATAAAGAGATCTAGTCAGAAAAAACATGTGCTATTAGTTTACATAATAAGTTGCATGTTTACATTTTTAAAAGTGCATACGCCATTTCTCTTAGCAAAGGTACGAAATCTTATCACTTGAAAAGATACAGCTAGTCATGTTAGTCAAATTTTGATGCATATGAGCGTATAAATCTTATTACAAAGTTTTATTGTAGAAGAGAAAATGAGGAGAGAGAGAGAGAGAGGAGGGGAGTGGGCACCTTGGAAGAAGAGAGTATCTTATGCCTAGGCAGTACTCAACCTCCCTCGACATCATCACCCCAACTTTATCCCCCTTCGCATCCCCCAACACCACCAAATCCAAAACCAGTTTCCTTTTCCACCCTTTCATCTTCCAAAACCAAACCCTAAACCAGTTTTCCCTCCAAACCCAAAATCCAACTTTTTCCCCCAAACCTGACAACCAAAACCCTAGATTGTCAAAGAAAATGGAGCGGCACTGTTTGAAATGTAGGGAAAGCGACCACCATGCGGCGGAGTGTAGGAAGTTTGGATTCCATTGCTTCGACACGTAACTGCCTGGTCTTCAATAGATGGGAAATCATGGAGGTCAAAGTCATCCACAACCTCACATCTGGCTGAGGATGTTCTCACGCTGCATGCAAGCACCTTCCTCCACCTTATCAACCCTAAGTCCTCCCTGGCAAAAAAGGATGTTGAGTGTGCTTTGAACTTCGAATGGGAGGGACAAGGAAGATGGTGGAAACTAAAGATGGTAGGGGAGGAGGTCTACCACATTTAGTTCCCTACAGTGGCCTGTGCAGCAAAGGCGATGGTCGAAGGATTGTTCCACTTCAACATCTCCATGGTTTATGGAGTATGGCACGAAGATGAAACCCAACACGGTAATGTATGGATCAACATCTCCATGTTGTCATTTCACATATGGAACGGAGCATCCCTTCAGTCGCTCCTTAAACCGTTCCCAAAGTTGATCACAATGAGCAGAGAATTGAAGGAGTCCAAAACCAAAGATAGGGCACTGGTTCTGATTGAAGTTGAAGATGTCACCCTCATCCCCAAGATGCTCAATGTTAAGTACAAAATACCATGGAACCTCGAGAAACACGTACATGATGTCCCTTTCCTCATTCTAGTCAACCAATCCTGGCGAAGGCTGAGAAGAATGGTAAAGTGCAACTATTCACCACCGTAGACTCCAATGCTCGGGCCATTCAGGGAGCTTTCTAGTGCAAGAAAGAAGGAGAAGCCTATGAGGCAATGTAGACCAACGATGACATCCCCAATCAAATTATGCCAACCCTACTACAGCCTTCGCCGCCGGTGCCAGCTTCGGCACCACCACAACATGATTTTGAAATTCAAATTGAGGGAGAGATTTTGCTGCGGAATATTTGGGAAGGAAAAAAGGTAGTTGCTGAAAATGTGGGTCTGGAATCAAGGAATGATTCTATTTCTAAATCATCTGGTCCCCAGGATCACGCCAAACGTTCTTTTAACAACACGATAGAAGATTATTCTTCCAGGTATGGAGATTCATCTGACAACTTAGATGCGAAATCTGTGGAGTATATGTTGATGGTGTCAGAGATCAAAGTGGTTAATTTGCCTACTTACCTATTGTGAAAATCCAGCTTGATGTTGAGAGGGTTTTAGCCCACAAAGTTATCAAGGAGGCTACTTAAGAAACACAAAGCCCAAACCATGACCCAAATCCAGCTTCTTTCCCTGCTCCAAATTCATATGACAGTGTCAGCATTCCCCCTGGATTTAAGGAGGTCATTGGGGAAATCCAAATCAAAGCGCAGAAAGTCTCTATCTCACAGGCACACTACATCCCTTCTTTGGTGGCTCTTCCTCTTTTGAAATATTGATTCAGAGATCAGTCAAGAATACCACTTCGTCAGCGAAGAGTAGTGCAAGGGTCTCCAGCTCAGGTACTAAAATTTATGGTTCTTTTAAATTTCTGTTGGAAGATAATCTTAAATATGCTGCTCAATCTTTGGGTAGTGGCTAAAGGGCCCCATGTCATTGCAAAGACTAGAAATTGTGAGAAGAAGATATTAGGTCGCTCTTATTCATCTTATTTGTTCTGTGTATAATGTTTGTCAAGCTAGAAGTTATGTTGGTAATTTTTTATTTTCACTAATGAAGATAGGAAGTTGGAATGTTAGAGGTTTAGAGAGCTCTGAGAAATGCTCCGTGATCAAAGATGCGATTAAGATAACTAATTTATCGATGGTCTGTATCCAAGAGTCAAAGCTGTTGAAGCATAGTAAAAGAAATTTGCATCAACTGGGGGAATTACAGTCACAAAATGGGTGTGTTTAGATGTCATTGATAGCTGTGACGGAGTTTTGATTGGCTGGAATGATGATCAGTTTGAAGAAATCTACTCAGCCATTGACATATTTCTATATCTGTTTCACTAAGAGATAGAAGGGAGGGAACATAATTCTCCATCATCTGTTTATGCCCTATTTTGAAAAGGTGATAGAGAGCTCTGCTGGCAAGAGACTACCCAGAGGAGAACATCCCTTTGTTCTTGCTAGTATCTTTGTGGGGATTTCAATGCTACATTATCTGATCAAGAGAGAAAATTGGGAAAAGCTCACTCAGAGATATGAGAGAATTTGCAGGTTTCATTGCCCATCATAACCTCATTAACATGCCTCCATCAGGAAGGAAATACATATGGTCTAATCTCAAGGCCAATCCCTCCATGGCAAGATTAGACAGGTTCTTAGTTATACATACTTTGGATACTTCTTTCCTAAATAGCATACAGTCATCTTTGCCAAGAATTGCCTCAAATCACTGCCCCATTGTTCTATACACTCTTTCTATCCCCCCTCAGGTCTAATTTCTTTAAATTTGAGAAAGCTTGGCTCACTGATCCACATTTTCTAGCTTGGTTGCAGGGTGGTGGAATTCTTTCAGTTGCAGAGGGAATTCATTGGACATATTTGGCCAAAAACTCATCCGCTTCTAGAGAAGGTTGAGAGAATGAAACTATAATTCTTTTGGGAGCATTAAGTTAAGGAAGAAGGCTATACTTGATAAGATTTATACATTCGATATTATACAGGAGTCTATAGACTTATCAGATGTTGAAAAGAATATGAGAGCCACACTCACTCAGGAGTATGAGGGCATACTTCAAGCAGACACTACTTACTGGAGGCAAAAAGCAAGAAAGACTTTTCTTAAGGAAGGAAATGCAAACTCTAAATTCTTTCATTACACTGCTAATGGCAGGAGAAGAAGAAACTACATTTATTCTATCTGTGGAAGACCAAATCTTTACAGAGCATTATGAAATCAGACAACAGTTTGACAGCCACTTCAAATCCATTTGTCAAACAAAAGGGAACCCCTCTTTCAAGTTGGATTGGCCCACTATTTATCCCCACCATATGGATCTAAGTCAGATGGATAGTCCATTCACATTGGAAGAAATCAAGCAAGCAGTTTTGCAATGAGTAGTGACAAAGTATCTGGCCCTGGTGGTTTCTCCATGAGCTTCTATCACTCTTTCTGGGAGGTGATCAAGCAGGATGTGTTGAACATGTTCAATGCTATATATGTTGGATGTGGTGACATCTCTAGACTCAATTACTCTGATATCACTCATCCCCAAATGTGAAGGTCACTACAAAAGATACTGCTTTTACCGGCGATTATTCCCCGGCGTTTTACTAGTAGCGCCGGGGTAGGGAGCGAGTAGGAATTGGGCGCCAGATGGGATGGTCATACACCGGAGGTCGATTTAAAATGCCGGCGTATGTTAGTATTCACCGGCGTTTTACCTAAACACGCCGGTGAAGTTTATTATTCACCGGCGTTTTTTATTATAAACGCCGGCGAATATACGGACACATTCACCGGCGTTTCCAATTAAAATGCCGGTGAATAACTGGGAATAAAACCCGCGAACCCTAATCTTTCGCTCGCCATTTTCCCAATACCCCAAAAAAAAAAAAAGGAAAGAGGCGCTTCGTTTCCCTCCTTCCTCGCTCTACTTCCCGCGCGTTTGCCTCCGCCGCTTCGTCCTCTTCGACGGCCTTCGACCTTTCGAAATCGTCCCTTATTCCCTTCTTCCTTTTCGATTTCCTTCTTCACTCTCTCTATTTGGAGGTGAATCGGCGGTCGCCCCCCTCTCTCTCTCTCTCCTACGCCCCCGCCCTCGTCGCCCCGCTCCCTCTCTCTCTCTTCGGTATGATCTCTTGATTTCCCTTATTTTCCAAAAAAGGCAGCTTTTTTCAGTTTATTCATTTCGATTTCCTTAGCATGAACGGTTTAGTTGAGATGAAGAATTAATAGAAAAATATATGCTTAGATAATGGAAATTTTCATCCTCTTTTACTGTTAATGAAGCTGATTTCATGCATCTGATTGTCTTCATGGCATGTTTGTTTTTTTACCCAAAATGGGTTCACTGTGAACTGAGGATGCTCTAGGTACGTATGCCAATATCCTCCGGCCGGATATGCACAACAATTGGATTTTAGATTTAGTTGGGCACAGTGAATTAGTAGAGCAACATATAAGCTCAGATAATGGGAAATTTTCATTTTCAGATACTGTTAAAGTAACCTGATTGCAATCTTTGGCATGGTTTTTTAACACAAAATGGGTTCACTTCCAAACTAAGTATGCTGCATAGCATACCCGTTTTCTTTCACTGTTAATGAAGCTGATTTCATGCATCTGATTGTCTTCTTGGCATGCATGTTTTTTTACCCAAAATGGGTTCACTGTGAACTGAGGATGCTATAGGTACGTATGTCAAAATCCTCCGGCCGGATATGCACAACAATTGGATTTTAGATTTAGTTGGGCTAAAGAAGTAGTAGAGCAACATATAAGCTCAGATAATGGGAAATTTTCATTTTCAGATACTGTTAAAGTAACCTGATTGCAATCTTTGGCATGGTTTTTTAACACAAAATGGGTAATTCACTTCCAAACTAAGTATGCTGCATAGCATCCCCAGTTTCTATAGGTTCACTTCCAGACTAAGTGAACTGAGGATGCTATAGGTACGTATGCCAAAATCCTCCGGATACGCACAACAATTGGGTTTTAGATTTAGTTGGGCTGAAGAAGTAGTATAGCAACATATAAGCTCTGATAATGGAAAATTTATCATTTTCAAATACTGTTAAAGTAACCTGATTGTCAATCTTTGGCATGGTTTTTTATACCAAAATGGGTTAACTTCCAATCTAAGTATGCTGCTAGCATCCCCATTTTCTTTTTTTGTTGTTAGTGAAGCTTATTTTCATACATCTGATTGTCATCTTGGCATGTTTTTTTTACCAAAATGGGTTCACTGTGAACTGAGGATGGTATAGGTACGTATGCCAAAATCCTCCGGCCGGATATGCAGCTACAATTGGGTTTTAGATTTAGTTGGGCTGAAGAAGTAGTAGAGCAACATATAAGCTCAGATAATGGGAAATATTTCATTTTCAGATACTGTTAAAGTAACCTGACTGCAATCCTTGGCATGGTTTTTTAACAAAATGGGTTCACTTCCAAACTAAGTATGCTGCATAGCATCCCCAGTTTCTTTCACTATTAATGAATTGAAGCTTATCCCATGCATCTGATTGTCATTTTGGCATGTTTTTTTGACCAAAATGGGTTCACTGTGAACTGAGGATGCTATAGCTCTATGTCAAAATCCTCCGGCTATGTACAACAATTGGTTCAGTCTGCAAAATATATGCTTACATACTAGACATTTTAATTTTTCTTTTACTGTTTCTTTTGTTTAGTATTATTATTATTATTATTATTATTATTATTATTATTATTATGAGATAAGTGATTATTAGTAGTCATGAACAGAATAGTTCATGAGTCATCAGATCTTCTTGTTACCGTAGTTACAGCACGACGCGCTCATTATTCGGCTGATTCCTCTTCATCAGCAAAATACCCTTTACCATCATCATCTCCTTGAACGGAAAGCCAAATACAGGGGAGACTATAGTCGATTTTTTTTTATGCTCGAACACAGGGTGTGCGATAAAATACCGTCTAAGGTGGTTGTGATCATTTCCACAAAAGGTCGTTTAGGGTTTGGTGAATAGAGTAGATTGTGTTAAGATGTAGTTTTTTTTTGTACATTTTTTGGAGCCACAATTTCTTTATTTTACAGTTAAAGATTATATCGTTTATTTATTTGCAGCTAGGGATGGTTTTCAAATAGGTGAAATTTAATTACAAAATGCCTTTTACTGTTATTACTATTTAATATATCAAATTTTAATTTCAGACTGTGTGCTATTGATATAATGGATAGAAGTTGGATTAGTAAACCACGATTATCCAAGGAGTGCCGTGATGGTATTAAAGATTTTATTATCTTTGCCAAACGACATTTCCGTGATCCCAACCTAATCCTTTGTCCATGCCTTCGCTGTACAAATTGTATGCTGAGGACATGTGACGTAGTACATACACACTTGGCTGTCAACGGTTTTCTTCAAGGGTACACAAGGTAGTTTTGTCATGGAGAGGATCATACGGCAGCTCCTGTTCGTCCGGTTGTATTAGAAAATGAGGCTGAGCCCTTAGTGAACGAAGACTTAAGCGTTCCCGATGAGATGCATGCTTTGTTACAAGATGCCATGGGGATTCATAATGTTCCTTTCCACACCAATGACCCAACAACTGAAGTTCACAATGAGTCAACAGAAACAAACCAGATTGGTGGTGGGGTGGACGAGGAAATGTCTGGCCCCACCCATGAAAATAATAAGCAGCAAGAATCCTTCGCTAAGTTACTTGAAGATGCTAGTATCCCGTTGTACCGCGACTGCACCAAATTTTCTAAGTTCTCATTCATTGTCAGACTATTTCAGATTAAATGTTTAAACGGGTGGTCTGTTAAGTCCTTCACTATGCTACTTGAATTGTTGAATGAAGCATTTCCTGAAATCTGTATTCCAAACTCAGCCTATAAAATCAAAAAATTCCTAAGTTCTCTCGATCTAGGATATGAGAAGATAGCAGCATGTCCAAATGACTGTATGCTTTTCACGAGTGGTAAGGAAAGTCTGGAGAATTGCGAAGTGTGTGGTTCTTCGAAATGGAAAGAAAGACCAAATCAAGACGAGGGAGCCAGTGGATCTACTAAGAGAAGTAGGAAAAAGAAGCCTGCCAAAACATTGCGTTACTTTCCTCTGATTCCTAGGTTACAAAGGTTGTTTATGTCCACGAAAACTTCTTCTGATATGAAATGGCATGCTGAAGGTCGCACTAATGATGGGATTCTTAGACATCCTGCTGATTCTCAATCTTGGAAAAGATTTGATGAAAGATATCCTGATTTTGCGGAAGATCCTCGAAATGTGAGACTTGGACTAGCTAGTGATGGTTTCAACCCTTTCAGGCAAATGAGTAGTACATACAGCATATGGCCGGTTGTGTTGATACCATACAATTTGCCGCCTTGGAAATGCATGAAGCAGTCCTCATTTATTTTGTCCATGATAGTTCCTGGACCGAAAGGTCCTGGAAATGATATAGATGTGTACTTACAACCGTTAATAGATGAACTTCAGAAGTTGTGGGTGGGTGTTCCAACCTATGATGCTGTGGCTAAAGAAACATTTTCTCTTCGTGCCGTGTTGTCTTGGACAATCAATGATTTTCCAGCATATGCAAATTTATCTGGATATAGTACTAAAGGACGTTATGAATGTCCATGTTATGCTGACCAAACTAGTTCAAGGTGGTTGTACAATGGCAGAAAGTTTTGCTATATGGGTCATAGGAGATGGTTGCCTGACACACATATATTTCGGGCAGAGGCAGCGACATTTGATGGCACTGTTAAAGAAACTAAGTATGCTGCATAGCATCCCCAGTTTCTTTCACTGTTAGTGAAGCTTATTTCACAAACCTGATGGTCTTCTTAAGCTATTTTATGGTCCCATTTTCACTAACTGTTAGTGAAGCTGATTTCAAGCACCTGATTGTCTTCTTGGCATGTTTGTTTTTATACCAAAAATGGGTTCACTGTGAACTGAGGATATTGTATAGGTACGTATGCCAAAATCCTCCGGCCGGATATGCACAACAATTGGGTTTTGCGATATAGTTGGGCTAAAAAAGTAGTAGAGCAACATATAAGCTCAGATAATGGAGAAATTTTCATTTTCAGACACTGTCAATGTAACCTGATTGCAATCTTTGGCATGGTTTTTTTAACACAAAATGGGTTCACTTCCAAACTAAGTATGCTGCATAGCATCCCCAGTTTCTTTCACTGTTAGTGAAGCTTATTTCACAAACCTGATGGTCTTCTTAAGCTATTTTATGGTCCCATTTTCACTAACTGTTAGTGAAGCTGATTTCAAGCACCTGATTGTCTTCTTGGCATGTATGTTTTTATACCAAAAATGGGTTCACTGTGAACTGAGGATATTATATAGGTACGTATGCCAAAATTCTCCGGCCGGATATGCACAACACTTGGGTTTTGCGATATAGTTGGGCTAAAAAAGTAGTAGAGCAACATATAAGCTCAGATAATGGAGAAATTTTCATTTTCAGACACTGTCAATGTAACCTGATTGCAATCTTTGGCATGGTTTTTTTAACACAAAATGGGTTCACTTCCAAAATGAGTATGCTGCATAGCATCCCCAGTTTCTTTCACTGTTAGTGAAGCTTATTTCACAAACCTGATGGTCTTCTTAAGCTAGTTTATGGTCCCATTTTCACTAACTGTTAGTGAAGCTGATTTCAAGCACCTGATTGTCTTCTTGGCATGTATGTTTTTATACCAAAAATGGGTTCACTGTGGTCATCAGATATTATATAGGTACGTATGCCAAAATCCTCCGGCTGGATATGCACAACACTTGGGTTTTGCAATATGGTTGGGCTAAAAAAGTAGTAGAGCAACATATAGGCGCAGATGATGGAGAAATTTTCATTTTCAAATACTGTCAATGTAACCTGATTGTTTAACACAAAATGGGTTCACTTCCAAACTAAGTATGCTGCATAGCATCCCCAGTTTCTTCTTTTGTTGTTAGTGAAGCTTATTTTCATGCATCTGATTGTGATCTTGGCATGTTTTTTTGACCAAAACGGGTTTACTGTGAACTGAGGATGCTATAGGTACGTATGCCAAAATCCTCCGGATACGCACAACAATTGGGTTTTAGATTTAGTTGGGCACAGTGAATTAGTAAAGCAACATATAAGCTCAGATAATGGAAATTTTCATTTTCAGATACTGTTAATGAAGCTGATTGCCATCTTTGGCATGATTTTTTAACAAAAAATGGGTTCACTTCCAAACTAAGTATGCTGCTAGCATCCTCATTTTCTTTCACTGTTAATGAAGCGTATTTCATTAAGATCCAGGATGGCAAATTTTGACTGGGCTATGATTGGATTGTTTAGTGGATGTTGTCTATGTTCTTAATTGGGCTGTGATTAGAAAGAGTGGGCTCGAGTGGAGATCTGGAAACCCATATAGAGACATCTTGTTCATAATAATTTATTATTATTGTTGTTCTTGTCGCTCTTAAGGTGGTTGCTGATGTCTCTTTCTGTTTGTGTGCTGAAGGGAAATAAGGGATGAGAGAGAGATGAGGAAAATGCCGCTATGGTAGCCTGGTGTATCCAAAGTCTCTACCTTTCTTCTTTCTGTTTCCATTTCTGGCTTCTATATATATTTGGTTTCCTTCCACGATGACAGTTCCCTAAAAATACACTTGATATGAGCCCTATCTTATTTTTCTTATTTTTCTTATATTTGGTTTCCGTCCACGATGACAGTTTCATGGATTGTCTGAACAATCCATGAAGGACATGCTTAGATACTGAATTTTCATTTGTTTTATTGTTTTAGATAGTGGATATTCCCAATCAGAGGAGAATATAAAGGTTTCAAGTTAGATACTGAATTTTCATTTGTTTTGTTATTTTAGATATATTTAAAAACAAAATTAAGTACTAAATTTTTAGCATTGCAATGTAATTATTTTACCTCTGTATATATCATTAACAATTCCATTTGCAGTTGGCACTTTGATCTTATAATTCGAGATACAGGTAGTTCTTTTTGCAAGTTCAAAAAATATGTATATTCTGTATTGTGATCTACTGTTCAATTAAACTATTGTTTTTTTTTCACAGAGCGGTCGTCAAGATGAAGGAAATTCTGATGATCAGAGCTGAAGCTACTCGAGGGGTATGAATCTGCGGTCCTCCTTGCTGTTCTTATGTCCTCCTTGCTGTATGGTTGTTGTTCTTATGTCCTCCTCCTTGCTGTTGTTATGTCAGACTGGTTTTTTTTATGAGAGTTATGTCATACTTTGAATTTGGGATATTTTGGATATTTGTCAGACTGGTTTGTTTGGATATTTTGGATGTTAGTCTGTATATTAATTTGTTAATTATGACACTGTTAATTAATCAATGAATTTGGACGTTGATATGACACGTGTGAAACTTGATTATCTTTAATTATTCTTGTGTTTGGTTGTGGTTTGCGCAGTAGTATGCAACGAAATTGATTGAATCAGTTGTGAGAATTAGTTTACAGGTTTTTTAAATGAAACTGTGAATTGAAATCGAACGGAAAAGCGGAGTATCGAAAATAAACGGGCATAGCCAGAACGGCGTTTTAAAAAACGGCGGTCTATATAATTTAATTGTTGGAGTGTGTGATACACCGGCGTTTCAACGCACGCCGGCGAATGTTATCAGCTGTAACGGCACAGTCGTACACCGGCGTTTTATAAACGCCGGCGTATATAACTACACCGGCGTTTTTTTGGTAGCGCCGGTGTTCGTAAACAGGGAAAAGCAGGCGCTCATAAACGCACATACACCGGCGTTTCTTGACCTGCCGGTATACTTTCGATCTACACCGGCGTTTCCATATACATCGGTGAATGGATAAATACCGGCGGTTTACGACCGCCGGTGTATGTATATAGGTGCACAAGGATGGCACCCAGAGACCGATATACACCGGCGTTTTATGACCGCCGGTGTAGTCCTAACATTTACCAGCGTCCACCAAAAATGCCGGTGTAGACCCCTTCGTTTCAGCGACGCCCGCTTCGGCGGCAGTTGGACCGGCGCTATTGTAAACGCCGGTGAAAGTTTCACCGGCGTAAAAAAATGCCGGTATAGACGTAAAAAAGCACCGGGAAAGCTACTTTCTTTTGTAGTGGGTGCTAGCAAAGTGACTGAGTTCAGGCTTATCAGCCTTCTAAATTGCTCTTTCAAGATCCTTACCAAGGTGTTATCGAACAGATAGAGCCCCTTACTGAATGATCTAGTATCATCATCCCAAAGTATATTTCTCAAAGGTAAATATACTCTCGACTATTTTCTGGTTGCACATGAACTTATAAATCTCTGCTCAAGAAGGAAGAAGGATGTCCTGATGCTCAAAATTGATTTCAAAAAGGCCTTTGACTCAGTACATTGAGATTTCATTATGGAACTGTTGCTGGCCAGAGGTTTTGGATCAAAATGGTGTCAGTAGATTCAAATGATACTCCAGTCTGCTGAATCATCAATTCTCCTCAATGGAATCAGAGGAGACACCGTACAATGCAAGAGAAGACTCCAACATGGTGATCCTCTTTCACCAGTGCTATTTATTTTATTGGTAGATGTTCTTCCTCAGATGCTCAATTTAGGAACAG
The DNA here is from genome assembly GCA_017893485.1 of Hemerocallis citrina. Lineage (NCBI taxonomy): Eukaryota > Viridiplantae > Streptophyta > Magnoliopsida > Asparagales > Asphodelaceae > Hemerocallis > Hemerocallis citrina. The sequence continues at coordinate 143,186,320 of CM030360.1, forward strand.
AAAATGAGGTCTTCTCTCCTCTCAACATTCACGAACCTCTTGGAGAACTCTCAGCGCTCCAATTTGCAAATGACACACTGCTCTTTTGTGCAGGTGAGGAACAAGAGGTTATTCATTAGGAAATTTTCTACACCTGTTTTCATATGCCTCATACCTTGATATAAAATTTTCCAAGCCTTGTCTGATTTACTTTGGTAAGTCTAGAGCAAAACAAGCCGCATTCTCCCAGATCTTAGAGTGACAGGAAAAAGAATTACCAATCAAATATTTGGGCATGCCTCTCTCCAAAGGCAAACCCAGGAAAAGAGAATAGATGTCAATTATCACTAAGATAGTGAGGAGATTATATTCATGGAAAGGAAACCTGCTATCCAAAGGGGGAAAACTAATATTCATTAATTCAATTCTATACTCCTTACTAGTGTATTTTGCTTCATTTTTCAAATTAGCAGCCTGAGTTATAAAGGATTGATCAAATCAGAAGCAGGTTCCTATGGTCTGGCACTGATGAATACTTTAGGGGCAAAACTAATATGCAGTGGAGAAAAGCATGCCAACCTAAATCTCAGGAGGGCTAGAAATTCTTGATCTCTTTACTTTCAACCAATCTCTTTTGATGAAATGGTGGTGGGAATTAGTGGCTGATCCCCATTGTCTAGTAGGTAAAACTCTATGCTCACTCTACCATAATGCAAGCTTGGATTTATACAATCATCCAGGTAATTCATCTGCATTATAGGAAGGAACTTTCCCCCTTAAGCACCAGTCCTTCTCAAGCATAACTTGGCAACTAGGAGATGGCTCCTCCATCTCATTTTGAAAGTTGAATTGGATAGATGACATGAATATTGAGCACATCTTCCCTAATTTAGTTGCTGCAGCTTGGGATCCCCATGCATCACTTCTAACCCAAGGTTGCTGGATAGGAGGAGTTTGGATTTGGAGACCTAGACTTAGACGAATCCAAGTGGGGATTATATCTGAGGAGAGGGCCAAGCTTCAAGTAGCCATTACAGACATGGCTCCATCCATAGGCAGAGACTCTAAGATTGAAACACTCAGCTATAAAGATCTTCACTGTCAAATATGCATATAACTTCTTCATTTATGGATGCATCCTATGACCCTATGCTACGGCAACTTGAAGGAACCATGCTCCCCTCGAATGCAAGATATTTATCTGGTTGCTTAGCTGGGACAAGCTTCACTCCAAAGCAAACTTAAAGAAGAAAAGCTGGGTGGGCGAAGAAACATGCACAACTTGTGCATGTCCATCTGAAACCAACTTCCATGTATTCTTTGAGTGTCCTATAACAAGGGAAGTATGGTCATAGTTCTGTCACACTCTGTACATCCCCTCACTCCCTAACTCACTGCACACTTTTCTCAGCTCTTGGTGTTTTGCTCCCTCTAAACTCCATTTTGACCATGCATGGTACTTACTCACCATTAGTATATGTTGGGTATTATGACAAGATAGAAATACTATAATCTTGTAACGCCTCGAATTCTATTTACATGTAATTCGTAGCACAACAATATCTTTTACTTCAATTCGTACAATTTTACAAGGAAATTAAAACTTTTTATTTTACAACATTGTTCTTTACATCAACGCAGCGGAATTTAAATGAATACAACATGATATATACAACTTTAACTTCAACAATTTAAATCTGAAAATAATCTTTAGTGTCAATTCATCTTTATGTCCTTTTGCCAATCCAAGCCCTGCACTGGAAAACTGTGGGCACGTCAGTTGCATACAACTGACACAATACTATAAAATAACGATTCTCTTACTTTAGCAAACACAAACATGAATGCACAATAAAGTGTAAGAAGTGACTATCCTAAACATGTCAGTGTATGATATGTCTTAATGCCTAATGCAAATGTTATACTACGATGACACTAATGCGTACTTGTTCGGATTATATGCATCTCATTCTATATAGGTCTGAGGGCAAGCACCTATGTACTCCACATTAAAGGGTTTAATCCCTCACCATGCAAAACTACTCGGTAACAAAATCAAGGTTTAGATACTCCACGAGTACGAATTTCAGTCCCAGAGTCCACCGTCAAACCTTACAGAATCCTCGTCGTGTGAGCATCCCGTAAGTGCCCCTCTAGCCTCAGTATACGCATATACACTGGAGAACGGCCTCCCATCCGCCCGGCTATTCATGATCCTGGAGTCCACCGTCAAATCAATTTTAGTCCCAAATTTAACTAAGGCTCGTCTCACATCTCAAGCAACCACAGTCCCAGAGTCCACCGTTAGACTGAGTCTAAAGTCCTAGAGTCCATCATCAGACTATATAGAGGCGCCCCACTTACATTTGCCCAAGTTTTATTAAATCTTCTCATAGTGCATATCCTTAAGTTTTAAACATGAATAAATAATACTACCTAGAGCTAGCTTACCCTCCTACCTGACATAAACAAAATACCGAGAATGACAGCCCATATTGACCACTTCTCAAAATCAATCAATCATTTTCATCACTTACTGGGAACTGAGTCTCACTTTGCCTCTAGAATCAACAACCTTTCATGTTCAACATTATGGGGTTCTCATTCCCTCATTATTCATGTTTTCCAATTCATTTATTCACATCTCATTCAATTCTTTCATCCGTTCTCTTATTTACCAAATCATGAAGTAAGCACTTCTTAGTTGATCACACAACCATTCACTTTAATAATTCACAATGTTTCTTTGATTAATAAAACCCTTTTCACATTCATCCATACTTTAAGTATAATTCTCCAATACATACGTTATTTAAGTAAAACATCGTTTCTTACTACAATACTCCTTAAAATAAATCTCTAGGAATTCTTCGTTTCTAACTCATAATAATGCTTTGAGTTTACCAACTCTTAGGACCTTTAATCATGTATATTTTCTCCTCAAACTTGAATTCAACTCATCTAATACAAGAATATGACTTTTAAATCCTCAAAATACCTTTTAAATAATATGAAATAATTCCCAAATGTTCGAATAATATCATATAATATTTTTATGAAGTTTTCCCCACTTTTAAAAATTGAAATCATATTTAAAAAAATAAAAATTTAAAACCCAAAAGAACATACCTAGGTCTCACTTTCTCAAAATCAATCAATCATTTTGATCACTTGCCGGTACCTGGGTCTCACTTTGCCTCTAGAATCAACATCTTTTCATGTTCAACATTATAGGGTACTCATTCCCTCATTATTCATGTTTTTCAATTTATTTATTCACATCTCATTCAATTCTTTCATCAATTCTTTTATTTATCAAATCATGAAGTAAGCACTTCTTAGTTGATCACACAATCATTCACTTTAATAATTCACAATGTTCCTTTGATTAATAAAACCCCTTTTCACATTCATCCATATTTTAAGTATAATTCTCCAATACACAAGTCATTTAAGAAAAACACCGTTTCTTACTACAAGATTCCTTAAAATAAATCTCCAGGAATTCTTCATTTTTAACTCATAATAATGCTTTGAGTTTACCAACTCTTAGGACCTTTAATCATGTATATTTTCTCCTTAATCTTGAATTCAACTCATCTAATACAAGAATATGGCTTTTAAATCCTCAAAATATCTTTTAAATAATATGAAATAATTCCCAAATGTTCTAATAATATCATATATATAATATTTTTATGAAGTTTTCCCCACTTTTAAAACTTGAAATCATATTTAAAAAAATAAAAATTTAAAACCCAAAAGAGCATACCCGGGCTGAAACCAAAGCCAACAGTAACCAAGCCCACCACTCAAACCACAGAGCTATTCTCGATTTTGTGTATAGAGGTGCTCTGAGTTATTTAATACCCAAATTGCCAATTGATTTCATTTAAGTTTTTTTAGAAAGAAACAGAGCCAAACCCAGCCTCGAACCTGCGAACAAAGAACCCCCAAAGCAACACGTGGCAGCACCAGAGCGCTGGCACTTGCGCTAGCCACCAAGCCCGAATGTCATTACTGATATTATATAGGTTTAAAACTTTTTAACCCAGTTCTCTGTATCTATCTCGTTTTAAACTCTTTCAATCATTTTCGATTCCTAATCTTTTCTACCAAATTAATATTACCAAATTATATTTCTAAACTGGGTTTGTGATCATGTTAGAATATAAGTTCAATTTTTTACAACTCTTCTATAACTACGAAGTTTTAGCCTAATGACATGGGCTTTCACATGGTATCTGAGCATTTTAGTTTCGAATTTTGTTAGATGCACTTATTTATTTTGGAGTTAAAAACAAAAAAGCATAGATTTTCTTGTAAATATCCACATCTTTAAAAAAATGGTTGCTCGACTGTAAAGTCGGAAAGCTCGTCTTCAAATAACAAAAACGTAATTAAATTTATAAGGTGAAAAATTAATTATAGACAACTATATAACATCAATGTCTAAATAGTCTGAGGCAACAAGTAATGCTAAAATTTGTTTTTATAGCAATATTTACTATAAATCGACAAACTTGGTTCTTTGTGAACCTAAGGAAACAAATGGAGGATTTGGCATTATACCATAGCATGCTCAAAAGTGGTACATCTCCCAATTAAACAGGAGATAAAAAGGTAAAAAAGGAAAGCCTTTGCAATACTTATTTACTATTTATTTCAAAAAAATATTTATTTGGGTACACTTTAGGAAAGGTTGGCATGTGATATTTTTTGTGTTTATAAATCTATTAATTAATCAATCTCTACTATTATAATGGGAGAAGGCCTTAGTGGTATTTGTCATCAATTTTTTTTTTTTTTTTTTTCATTGTCATTTTGAAGCCAAATGACTCACTTTGGTAAATATTTTCGAAAGTGGACCAGCTTGGTAACTATTTTCGGAAGTGGATCGGTTTGGAAATTATTTTCTTTTTATCCTTTTCATTATCCCTTTTTTTTTTAATCCTTTTCAGTCGTTTTTTTTTGGTCTTTTTCCTTCTTTCTCCACGTGTATCGCACGTGCATTTTTTTTTAATCCTTTTCATTTGAATTTTTTTGGGTCTTTTTCTTTCTCCCTCCACGTGCATTGCACGTGCATGATACTAGTTAATATAATGTTAAGAGAATGGTAGAGATGATGAGAAAGGAGATCTCAACACATGCAAACTGATCCCTAAAAGCGATTTGGTGCCGGCACTAATCATCTATGTCATTGCCTTGTTCCTCAATCTAATCATGGCTCCCCAAACTAATTAACTTCCAAACCATAGGGATCTCCCTCCAATTTGGCTCTCATTTATTATATAAGGGAGTGGTCATGTGAGAAATAGCTATTATGATCAGCTTTGCATAAATTTTGCTCTCATTTATTATACAAGGGAGTGATCATGTGAGAAATAGCTATTATGATAAGCTTTGTGTAAATTTTATACGTAGTCATTACATGGATGATCCGAACTGTTCACATTATTTCGGATGACTACATTAGTTTAAATATTTAAAATTAAGTCATTTGAATTCATTTAAAAAAAACTATTTTCATCCATACAATTTGTATTAACACTTTAATACATGCACAAATATATCTCAAATGACATGATCTCACATCCATATACTCATTTAGACGTGTAAATCAAAATGAACGGTTCGGTTTTTTAATTTATATCCCAAAAAATAGTTCACACTTGGCTCTCACCGAAAGAATTCTCACATGATCATAGCTCTATATATAATTATATATATATTCTAATTTGTGTTTCCAAATCTATATATTATTATAAACATTACAAAAACTTGTGACAATACACTAGGCAATACACTAAACATGAACACACTGACACAGACAAGTTTGTTTAAGCAACACACCAAGATAGCCAAATCATGTTAATCACAATGGTAACCGTATGAATAGAACAAGATAAAATTGCTATGTCGAACTAAGACAGCTCTAGCACAGGATGTATAAATAGATCAAGTAATTCAAGAATTTCACCGTTTTACTCTTAAGTATTACACCCTCTCAACTAAATTAACAATATATACAAAAATATTATAAAAAATAGAAAAGAGAAAAGAAAAGGAAATAGAAATGTGCAATGTTCATGATCAATACCATTACTAGTTTATATTTTACTCTTCACCTTTGTTCTAGTATGACTTGGACTCTGCCCAATCTTTACTACTCCATCTTGGATCATAATTTGGTGCACTTCCTGGTCATGTTAATTGCTTTAGATTCAAGGGAGGAAGGTACACAAAAATGCTAAGGGTCACATATAGCATTAAAGGGTTAAAGATAAAAGCCATTTATTTATGCTACAATTGTGGTCCACTCATTTAAACTCTTATTGGTTGTTAATTATCTCATCAGTAATATTTCTTCTGCTCGCCAAGGGCTCCGCAGTTCCAGAAAGAAGATGCGCCTGGAGGAGGAGGAGTAGTTCTTAGACAGGGGGTTGAACATAGCAGCGACTGAGATTACCCTGTCTTGGGTTATTTTGATGTATCCTTATTTTGATGTATTTTGGTTGTCGTTTAGACTGTAGTTTCATATTCAGCTGAACATTGGTGCTAATAGCCTGCGGGCTATCTGATGTACTCTTATTATCTGTTTCGTTAATGTCTTTTTAATGAAGCGATGACTCAGTCATCTTCTTATCAAAAAAAAAATATAAATATTTCTTCTCACTTTTTCTTGATTTTTCTTTTTTACAATTGTGGTCCACTCATTTAAACTCTTATTGGTTGTTAATTATCTCATCAGTAATATTTCTTCTCACCTTTTCTTGATTTTTTTTTTTTGACTGGTTAAAGGTGGGGTTAAAGGTGGGGTAAGTTCCTACCTCACAAAATATATATTAATATAAGAGTAAATACAGGTAAAACAATACATAGGGGTCAAGATAGTTCAGCCTACAGCTGCCGAACCCTTGATCCCCCAAAAAGCTGAAGGGAATAATTATAACAAGTTTAACACCATACAGTTTCAAAAACAATACATCCAAAATTTCAAAAGAACAGAGGAAAGGCTGGCGGTATCTCAAATTGAGTAGCTATCTTCCCCACTGTCAACCTGATCAATCCGGATGAGCGCCTGCTTGAGGAGGACATCTTGAACTCCAGCTTGCTCCACCTCTCGTATGAGTTCCGCCTTCTTCTTGTTGTTGTCGAGTCCATCTAACCAAGATCGAAACCAAAAAACTGCATTAGAAATAATTTCCTTTGGTTGCAAAGTCTTAGAAGAGAAAGTGCGTTCATTTCTAGCAGGCCATATACTCCAATAGATCGAGATTGTCAGTAGGTGTCAAGTGTGTCTGTGTACTTGGTTTCCAAAGCACCAAGAAGTAAAGTATTCATGTAAGTCAGCAGGCAGGGCGTTTATGTGGAAAAGTGTTGTGAAATTGGACCAAGTATGAGTGGCAATAGGGCAGTCGAAAAGAAATAAACTTTTTCTTGATTTTATTGTGAGAAATTAATGGTTTTGTCCAGTTGCTTTTCATATGGTTCGATTGCAGTCATTGTTATTTTTTTGCACTTTGTATATGTCTCTCTAAAATTTATGATTCAAAATTTTCAATACAACATTCCTGATATGGTATAAATTATGTGGCACCATCTGGACCATCAGATCTCCTCAGATTCTACTCTCCTGTAATCATTAGATCAAACAAGTCAAACGGGCTTCAACCAGCTCAGGCCCACGGGCAAATGGGTCCAACCGGCCCGTTAGGATATCAGACCTGTTTACCTCTTCCTATAAATACCAGACCCCCTCCTCACTTTCTAAGCTAATCAATCTTTCTCCACCTGAATCCTAGCTACCGTTGCTTTCTTAGTGACTGACTAGATCGTCAGAGGGCCTATCTCCGGGAACTCTCCTGGGGTTTCTAGGCATTGTGCAGGTACGAGGATACAAATCGAGCTACAAGATACGAGCCGAGTACCCAGCCTTTACCTCTCATCTGCTACTCCCGAGCCGGTCCTACAGCCGAGGATCGGATCAACGCCAGTGTCACGCCTTCCGCTTCACAAAATTATAAGAACTCACACCTGTTGCCCCCACACAAAAAAACAAGCAACATCAGGTTGGCGCCATCTGTGGGAACGCGACACTGACACCGATCTGACCCCATCGGTGGACGTCACCTCGAAGACAAACTTTTCCATGGCTCCCAAAGCCATAAAAGCTTTTACCTTTGGACGTCGTCCAGATCCTCCTCCCTCTCATAGCCATGCGAATGCCCATGGCCCTCATCAACCTCGACCCAATGGCGTGGCAGGACCCGAATCGAGTGCTTCACGCTCGGTCGCTGCTCCCGACTTACGACATGTAATCCAGAACCGGTAAATCAGCCGGTCTAGGGGAGGGGCTGCTTCCAACTTGGTCCTGAACCATGGCAGACAGCCAACCCAAGAATGGCAACCAGGGCACAGCCACCCGCCCCGAGGACCTCCACCCTCATGCGGTCTTGTAGAGTAGACACAAGTCACGAGGGCCGACTTCCAAAACATTAGGAACGAGGTCCTCCAAGCTATCCGAGGTGGTATAAGAATCGAGGCACGCAACAACTCCTACCCTCAGCCAAAGCCCACGGCGGCGAATCCCACTGTTCAACCCGCCCACTGGAGCAAGATGATGCCATCCTTCGATGCCTCCGGAGAACTTCCTCGCCCATCTCGGAGAGGGCGGGCCATTACCTAGCCAAGGGTACAGGCCGAACCGACCCCCATTCTCCACTCAAATATTAGAAGCCAAGATCCCCAGAAATTTCAGGCCTCCCCAATTTGAGACCTACAATAGCAAGGGTGATCCCGCTGATCACATAGAAGGGTTCAAAATCCTCATGTTGCTTCATAGCACTTCAGATCCTCTCCTGTGCCGCGCCTTTCCTGCCACCTTACGTGGTCCAGCTCGGGAATGGTTCTCAAAGCTCACCTCTGGCTCGGTCTTCTTGTTCGACCGGCTAGAAGCAAACTTTCTAGCCTACTTCTTGACCAGAAGAAAGGTCGAGAAGACGAGCGCGTCCCTTCTGGACCCCAGGTAAAAGGAAGAGGAACCACTATACAAGTTCATTCGGAGGTTCACCGCCGAGGTGAGGTGGGTCTCGTCTTTCGACGCGGGCGTCGCTTTTGCAAAATTTCAGGACAATGTTCGCCACGACAGCTGAAGGCCTCCTTAGCCAAGAAACCACCCCTCGACTGCCTCGACCTCCTCAAAAAGGTCGAGAAGTACATTCGGGCCGAGGAAGCTCTGTACACCGAGGGCATCAAAGAAGCTACAATCAAGGGGAAGAGCAAGGCAGACGACACCGAGTCCTTCAAAAAAGCCACGAAAGACGTGGCTGGTCTGAAGAGGCCTCCTCTGGTCCCCTATTTTGAAAGATATATGCCGTTGAACTAGAACGTGTCAGCCATCCTCTTAGAAATTGAGGACAAAGGGATCGTCCGACTCCCTCCCCAACCGAGTAACAACAAAAAATGGAAGCAGAGGTTCTACTGCCGGTTTCACCAGGATCATGGGCACGAGACAGACAACTACCACATCCTTAAAGATGAGATAGAGGCCCTCATCTAGCGAGGGTACCTGAGGAAATTCACCTAAACTTACCCAAGAGACCGAAGGGACTAGAGGAATCTGAGGTCTTCACCTCTTCCTTGAATGGTCAGCAAGCAACCCGACCAGAATCCTTAGCCCGAAGAGATGGTAGGGGGGGGGGGGGGAGGGGCATCCTACACTGTATCCACGGTGGGCCAATGGGAGGATATTCCAAAACCTCCCGCAAGGCCTTCTTGTGAGAGGTAAGCTTGGTCCACGGCCAACCGCCCATTAGGATTCAGCAGCAGACTATCTCCTTCTCGGGAGAAGACATGGAGGGCGTACGACTCCCACATTGCAATGCTCTGGTCATCAGCCTTGACATGGACAACCACGAGGTCCGGCATATCCTCGTGAACAACGGAAGCTCGGTCAACATCCTCTTCCTAGTCACTTTTGAAAGCCTCAACCTATCCCGTGAAATTTTGAAACCAGCAGGGTACACGCTCCATGGATTTTCATCCCTGTCCAGATCGAGGGTATTTCCACACTTGATGTAATGGCCGGCATGGCCCCGACGAACCGGACCGAAGCAATGGACTTCATGGTGGTCAATGTCAAGGCCGCCTATAACACCATCCTCGGCAGACCCGGCCTTTGCACCCTCCATGCGGTTCCTTTCGCCTACCACTTAAAGCTCAAATTTTCCACCAATCATGGGATCGGTGTTGTCCGAGGCAATCAGGAATTGGCACGTTCATGCTACATGACCGTAGAAGAGGGGGCGTCTTTCCCCTCGACGTTGTAGAACTCCATTCTGAGCGAGGCTCGGAACCCGTAGATGTACCTGAGGAGGTCCCTTTTTCCGGGGAAGAAACGTTGTCACGCCCCGCTTTCCAAAAGTACAAAATACGAGAACGTGAATTGGCCCAACGAATGACTAACGTCATCCATAAGCTATTTATCTGATCAACTCAATAATATAATCAATGCAGAACTATTGCGCAGTAAATAATAATAATCTCATGAACAATAATACTTGGAATAAACAACATGAAATATCCAAATACAATAAAAATCCAACATCTGGAAACAAATAATCGCAATATTCGGGTCAAAAGCCCACAATACAATGAAATAATAATAGTCCAATAATTAAGTCTTCATGACAAAACAATAATTTATTAAGCGGCGATGCTATCAATTCCTTCACTAATGTTGTTCTCCCATCCCAGCAGGCAATTTTCCTTCATTACATGTGAACACTTCATCTAAAAGGAGGATAAAAATTATCCTTAGAGCAAGTCATGGACAGCAAGTAGAGAAAACAAGGAACAATGGAATAACGATATAACAATGAGTTCAATAGATCAATAGGAATCAATAACAAGGCACGGTAGCAAAAATCATTATCATGATAGTCAATGCAATGGTTATAACAATGATTCAATATTCGGTGGCAATGTTCAGTGGTATCAATAACACTTAGACAATATTCGATATCAATAGAAACAATGATGTACAATATGTAATATCGATGTTGTGTCAATTCTTAAGTTTATTAATCATTTTAATCCTAACTAATGTAGCACTTCATGCGTTCCATTTATTTACCACATGGTTGCTATATACAAACAAGTTACGTTTATACTTAGTGGTGAATTTTATAGTTCATGTACTCGGGAACGATGTAAACGAATCTCTTCAATATTCAGTTATTCAGTCACTCAGTTATTCAGTATCAATATCCATAGAATAATATGCAGTTATCCAGTTATTCAGTCATTCAGCCATTTAGTAATTGTAGGAAAACCACGAGCTCTCTTCCGAGTACAGTCTCTATATTGTCCACTACTTAGGTCAATCCTTAAAATCCGGCTTGTTAATTATTTAATTAATTCACATGCAATTTGAGACATGGGGTGAACAATAGTAATAATATAAGGGAACAATAGGATGGTAACATGAATTAGGACAATTGGAACGATGACAATAAGACATTAGGATCATGCAATGCAACATATATACTTTGATTCATGCAATACAATAATATAGGAATAATTAAACTATTAAAAACTGGGATATAAAATTCTGGACAGCAAAAGTAGTTTGTACAAAAATGCAGTTTTTCCGCTGTATCAGAACTTGAAAAATGAAACCGTCAGAAATTCTAGAACTAGACTTCCACACTGTTCCAACGCATATTTAAAGTTTAAAATCCTACAACATATTGTTCTTTACAGATTTCATGTGCAGGCAGAATTTCGACATCATGTTATTTTATTTTTTAGAATCAGCAAAAACTTGATATAAAATTCATTAAAAAATATTTATTAGACTCCTAATGTAATATCCTGAATTTTCATGTAATTAAATATAAATTTTTTTTATTTGATTTCACGTGGTTTGCACATGCAAATTAATGTGTACATTTGGCCCTAAAATTATTTTAATGTCATGAACAAATATTTCTTTTCTCTTTTAAAAGCCTCTTATTAATTATTATAGAGTCCTAGGCCTAATAACTTAATTCTAGCCCACCCAAATTAAATTAAATTAATTGATTAAAAGTCCATAGAATTAGCCCACCAAGCTAGCCCACTAGTTAATTCATTTGTTAATTAAACAACTTGTATGGTAGACTTTGTCATGTAACAAATTAGTATAACAAACTAATGAACAAATTAATTATAGGTGTGCAAGTGGGGGCACGTGCATTGCACATGCACGTGCAATTTGAATAGGAAGGAGGGCCGGCCAATGCTTGGAAGAGTGGAGAGAGTGGGAGGTGGTTATGTACTAATAGGTGGTTTTTCTAACGCCCAAATGCATCTTAGCCATTCATCCAAACACATCTTAACCCTTCATTTGACCATGAGTTGTGTATAAATAGGCCCCTTTGCCATTCTTTATCTTCTGCACCTAAGAATTTTAAAGAGAAAGAGAAGAGATTGTGTGAGAAAAAGATTGAGTGTGTGTGTATTCTTGCAATTGGAGGCCGGCCAAGCTTAGAGGAGGGAAGTCTCAGATTTTGCACACCTTGGAGGAGAAGGCTAGTGGCTAGGATCAAGGAGAAGAGAAGGCAATCGTACTTTCGAGGAGTTTTTCTTTAAAAATTCTCATTTCGTTCTTGAAGAGGTGGGCAATTTCTCTACTTCTAATCTAGATATCATGTTCGTAGGCTAATTTTATGAATATTCTACAGTATATAAGAAAATTTTCCTTGTAATTGCTTAAAGAGACTAGTAGGGGAAAAGAGAAAATCTTGATGATCAATATAAGAAAATTCGTAGAATGGATTTGAGATTAGTGAATTAAAACGTATCATTGTGCCAAATCAATATGTTTTATCTATTTTAATGAACCATGCTAATTTGATAATTTTGTTTAGTGAATGGCTTAGTTGTTGATTGAGATGAATGAATATTGATATATGTTAGTTCCTAAATGGCTTAGTTATTATTTCAATTATGTAGTGATGATGTGATAAAAAAAATGCTAGAACTCATGTGGAATTGAAAGAGAACAAGAACATACATTTAGTGGGTTGTGGGAAAAGAAATCTATATTGATGTTTTTTAGGAGGAACCACAGTTTTATTTCAAAGTCAACAATGTATTCTTTAAATACAAATTGGAAAGAAAACTTATTACAATGTCACAAAATAAGAGTTTAATAAAGTTGCTGCTATACTGTATTTTTAAAGAAAATATTCTGAAAGAAGTTTTGATTTGAAAGATACAAATTGATTGAGAAATTGAAATTTTGTAAAGAAAATTTACAAACAGACAAAAAGTATAAAGTTATTTCAATTCCTCTTTATAACAGAGGATGGGTTTGGGTGTATTGGTTGTCGGTGAGAGGCCAGGGCACTGTGAACAGTGCCTTTCTTCACGGGTTCGAGTCTTGAAGAGGCTCTATTTTTGTTAAATTTTGATTTTTCTCAAAATACAGTACATTATATACTTAAAGTGTCACGCCTCGCTTCCCCAAAATATGTAATACGAGCACATGACATTGGCCCAGCGAATGATTAACGTCACCCATAAACTGTTTAATCGATCAACTCAACAATATAAACAATACAGAACAATTGCGCTGGCAATAATAATGATCTCATGAACAAAAATACTTGGAAATGAAGCAATATAAATATCCAAATACAATAATAATAATCTAACGTCTGGAAACAATACTAAAATTCGGAACATAAGCCCAAAACAATAATAATCCAATCCAAAAATAAATACAAGTTCTCAATACATTAAGTTTATTAATCCAATAAGCAATTTAAAAGCAGAAATCTTCAAAATGTTTGTTCTCCAATTCCAGCAGGCAATTCTTCTTCATTACCTGTATACACTTCATCTATAAAAAAAAATGTCCTTAAAGAAAGTCATGGACAGCAAGTAGAGAAAACAGGGAACAATGGAATAACGGTATAACAATGAATCAATGGATCAATAAGAATCAATAACATAGCACGATGATAATAATCAATAACATGGTAATCAATGCAATGGTGTAACAATGATTAAATATTTAGTAACGGTAATCAACGGTTAATTTCAATATCACTTAAACAATATTGGATACAAATAGGAACAATGATGAACAATATGCAATATTGGTGATGTGTCAATCCTTATGTCTATCATTCATTTTAATCCTAACTAATGAATGTACTATTGCATCCCATACTACAGGTTCGATGCATACAATAAATTTCGTTTTAGACTCAAGTGGTGCACTCGGTAGATCATGTACTTGGAAATTGTAACGGTAAACACTGTTCACCTTTCAGTGTATGAAATGGTCATCGGCAACGATACGGTACACGATAGATTGGGTTACGGCCATAACCACAATCACACGATAAAATGGCAACCAGAACGGTAATTAGGAAAACACGGGCCCCTCCTCCAAGTACAGTCACTACTTTGTTCACTGCTCAAAAGTCAATCCCTTAAACCCCGGCTTGTTAATTATTTATCAATGCAACAACATCATATGCAATTAATGGACAATTCGGTGAACGATAGTATCAATAGGAAAACAATAGGTTGATAACATGGATAGGACGGTTTAAAATTGTGATAATAACTCATTGGGAACATGCAATGCAACATACATTTATTAATTCATACAATAGTACAACATAGGAATTATTAATTCATTAAAAAGGGGAATCTAAAATTCTGGACAGCAAGCGCAATCTGTACAAAAATACATTTTCCCGCTGACTCAGAAATCAAAAGTTGAATCCATCAGAAAATCTGGAAACTGGACTTCCATATGGTTCCAACGCATATTTAAAGTTCAAATTCCGGCAATAGTAGCTAGGTCAAACACATGTTTCTTTACAGGTTTTATGTTCAGGCAGAATTTCGACATTTTGTTGATTGAATTTTTGAATCAGCAAAAACTCAATATTAAATTCAGTAAAAATATTTTCTGGACTCCTAAACATGTTAAGAAACAATCTGGAAATTTTCATAACAAAATTTTACCATTTGATCAGCATTTTTACTGTTTAAACATGAAGGGTTCGAGAATCTGAAAATCTGAAATGTAAAAACACAAGTGTAGTAAAACGGCATAACTTTTGCTACAAAACTCGGAATTCAAAAATTATGGATGTTGTTGGCAACTAGACACTCGGAGCTACATTTCATATTCAGAAAGTATCTCATTTTATGGTTATTTGCTTGTTCGAAAACAGCGATCAAGGTTCAGGTCAGCAAGCATGTACAGTTCGTAGGGTATTTTTCTTGAAAATAAATTAGTTGAACATGATGGGTATCGATTCTTTAGTCAATAACTTGTGTGGTCAGCATGATGGGGTGTCAAAACATGATAAATAAAATTTAGAATACACACATATACAAGTCTAACATCAATCAATCATCAAACGATCAACCAACATACAAGCTAGCAATTGTCTCTAGAATAATTTAGTTGTATCGTGACTATTTGTGTAACCCTAATATCCATACTATATGATGTGTGCAAGATTCAATACTTTTGGAGTCAATTTGGCACGTTGTCAAGAGTATTGGGGTTAGCTCGTGTAAACCCTCAATAAACCCAACAAAAGAGACAAACAAGGGATAATACGATAACAAAGAGATCTACTTGCAAGAATTTCAGTAACACTTGAATTTGATACAATTAGTAATTCAAAAGGACGGTAACTTGCCTGTTAATCGGTGAAAACAAATACCAAGAATAACGAGATAAGAATCCCGAAGCAATGAACTTACGAACTAGCAAATCCCCAAAGCAGCACGTGCAAATTACGTGCAATCAAGTTCAAATACACAGTACACAAAAGAAACAGCAACAGCAAGAAGCACCAGACAGCAGCAACTTCAGCACTGGCCAGGGCCGAGGGTGGCGCCGGCGACCAGAGAGCGGCGTGACGGCGAGGTGCGAGGGGCAGGGCGGCTCTGGGGCGTCGCCGGTGATCAAAACAAAGAGGGAGGACGCGGGATTTGGGGTTGATGGGTTAAGGGTTTTGAAGATTTGTTAACGGCGAGAATAGGGGAAGGGATGCACGGGGTTAGGAATTGGGTACTTGGATGTCGAGGGGAGGCGCAGGGGAGCGGTCGATGGGAGTAGGGGTCGCCGGAGATGGGTAGTTCACCAGAGAAGAAGAGCCAAAGTGGATGGGTTTGGGGAGTTCTGGAGGGAAAACAGAGTCGAAGGAGGGAGAGAACTAGCGGAGAGAGAGAGGGCAGCAAGGGTTTCGATTTGTGTACAAAATTAGGGTTTGAATTAAGTTTGTATTTATAGGGTACAATTAGGGTTCAATAATAGCGGTTTTTGGTCAAGAATTCATCAAATTGGGTTTTAGGGTTCAATTGGGAGGTAGATCAAAACAACAGGGTTCGAATAAAAATACCCACAATCAATTAAAAGATAATAAACTCAACAAGAAAAACTCTAACAAGAAGAAAGGAAAATTTTCAAGCAATTCTTAATTAAACAAATAATTGAGAACAAAAGAAAATAGGGTTTTTATTCAATTGCAATTAAAAAGAAATACTAATGGGAGAATTTGAAAATTACAGAAACGGTAGTTACAATCCTACCTACCTTACAATAAAATTTTGTCCTCGAAATTTAAGCAAGTGGTAGTAGGGTAACCCCGGGAAAAGAAAAGAATGAGAACTACTCAAAAAGATGAGGAAATCTCTTCTGAATCACACTTCAAGCTCCCAAGTCGACTCACCAGGCGAGTGAGGATTCTAAGCAACACGAACTAACTTGATAACCTTATTCTTCAGAACCTTCTCCCTCCGATCCACAATCGACACTGGATGAATCTCGCAAGACAAATCTGGTCGAACCGACAACTCCGAATAGTCAATAACATGACTATCATCCCGAACATACTTCCTGAGCTGAGAAACATGGAAGACGTCATGCACTCCAGCAAGATCTGGCGGCAATGCGAGTCTATAGGCCACCTTGCCTACTCGCTCCACCATATCGAACGAACCAATGAACCTAGGGCTCAACTTGCCCCCACCACCAAAACAAATCACACCCTGCTATGGAAACACCTTGAGAAACACATGATCACCAACTTCAAACTCTAACGGTCGCCTGTGCATGTCTGCCCATTTCCTCTGCCTGTCCTGTGCAGCATGCAAATGCTTCCTAATCTGGGACACTACATCAATAGTCCTTGTGATCAACTCTGGCCCCGAAAGCTTCCTCTCACCAATGTCATCCCAGCACACTGGTGATCTACACTTCCGACCATACAAGACTTCAAAAAAAGCTGCCTGAAAACTAGCTTGATAGCTATGATTGTATGAAAACTCCACCAAGTGTAGATGATCTTTCCAAGAACCTCCAAACTGAAGCACACAGGACCTCAACATATCCTCCAAGGTCTGAATAGTCCTCTCTGATTGAGCATCTGTTTGCGGATAAAATGCAGTACTGAATTTTAGATTACTACCAAGACTGGTCTGAAGAATCCCAAAATTGAGATCTGAATATAGTATCTCTGTCTGATATAATACTGACAGGAACACCATGCAATCTCACAATCTCCTGCATATACCTTTCTGCCAGGCTCTCTGTAGACTGTCCAACTCTGAAAGGAATGAAATGAGAACTCTTCGTCAAGCGATCCATAATCATCCAAATGACATTGTGACCCTTGGGACTTCTAGGCAAAGCAGTCACGAAATCCGTAGTGATATTCTCTCACTTCCACTCTAGAATCGGAAGCGGTTGAAGAAGTCCAGCGGTCCTCTGATGTTCTGCTTTCACTTGCTGACAAATCAGACACCGAGCAACACAAATCTTGCAACATCCCTCTTCATGCCTTGCCACCGAAATGCAACTTCAAATCCCGATACATCTTCGTACCATCTGGATGAATAGAATACTGCGAATGGTGGGCTTCTCCAAGCAACTTCTGCCTGACCTCTCCCTCTGGAACACATAGACGAGCCCCAAAGCAGAGAGATCCATCCTCATGAACCACCAAATCAGTTTGAGAACCAGCTTCAACCTCAGCTCAAAACTCCTGCAATTTCACATCATCGGACTGTGCCTCCTTAATCTGATCCACTAAAGACGACTGCAACTGAAGCACCATACAACTCTGCCCAGAACTAGGCAATACCACATTCAAATCCAACCTCCTCATAACTTCCACAAGTTCCTTCTGCTTAGTAAGAACCATAGCAACAGGTCATCTACTCAAAGCATCAGGTACTGAATTAATCTTGTCATGGTGATACTGCAAACTGATATCATAATCCGCCATCAATTCCAACCATCGCCTTTTCCTCATATTCAGTTCCTTCTGAGTAAACGCATACTTGAGACTTTTGTGGTCAGTAAAGATCTCCACTTGGTCTCCCAGTAAATAATGTCTCCAAAGCTTCAAGGCAAAAATCACAGCAACAAGCTCCAAATCATGGGTCGGATAATTCTTCTCATGCGGCCTTAATTGCCTAGACGCATAAGAAACAACCTTACCTCGTTGCATCAAAACAACACCCAAACCTCTACTTGAAGCATCACAGTGAATTACGAAACCTCCTGATCCATCCGGTATAGTCAACACAGGTGCTGATGTCAACCGATTCTTCAATTCAACGAAGGCTTCTCCACAAGACTCATTCCACACAAACTTCTGATCCTTCCCAGTTAACTTGGTCAATGGCCCTGCAATCTTCGAGAAATCTCGAACAAACTTTCTGTAGTAACCCTCTAGACCAAGAAAACTCCGAACTTCCAATACAGACTTCGGCATCGGCCAATCTTTAACTGCAGAAATCTTGGACGGGTCGACGGAAACACCATCACCAGAAATAATATGGCCCAAGAATGCCAGACGATCCAACCAAAACTCACACTTGCTAAGCTTCCCATACAACTGATGATTCCTTAAAGTCTGCAGAACCACCTTCAAGTGCTCAGCATGCTCATCCCGATTTCGATAATAGACATGAATATCATCAATGAATACCACCACAAACTTGTCTAAGAATGGAGAGAAAACCCGATTCATCAAGCTCATAAATACAGCTGGGGCATTAGTAACTCCAGAAGGCATCACCAAAAATTCATAGTGCCCATATCTCGTTCGAAAAGCAGTCTTCTGTACATCCTCGACTTTCACCTTAACCTGATGATAACCAGAACGAAGATCCAACTTCGAAAATATAGAAGCGCATCCCATTTGATCAAATAGGTCATCAATCCTTGGCAATGGATACCTGTTCTTCACTGTGACATTATTGAGCCCGCGGTAGTCCATGCACAACCTCCAACTACCATCATTCTTGTTGACGAACAGAACTGGAGCTCCCCAAGGTGAAACACTTGGCCTAATAAACCCTTTATCCAACAACTCCTGAATTTGCTCTTTCAAATCAGCTAGCTCAACAGGAGCCATTCTGTACAGACTTTTAGAGATTGGAGCTGTACCCGGCTGAACATCAATATTGAACACCACTTCATGATCTGGCGGTAATCCTAACAATTCCTCAGGAAAAACATCCAAAAGGTCCTGCACAACTAAAGGTGCGACAACATCACCAGCACACACTTCTTCCATAACTCCAACTTCCCGATTGGCCAACTTCTCAACACAAGCAAGCGGCGTCTCATCGGCACAGAATTCAAATTCCTACTATTCTACATTCGAAACACTACCTTCTTCTTGCAACAATCAATCACAGCATGAATGGCACTAAGCCAATCCATCCCCAGAATACCATCAAATCCAGAATTTCCAATGACAATCAAGTCGGCAACAAAATCCATACCACCAATAACCAAAGAACTCTGCTCACAAATCTGAGAACACACGACAACACCTCTACCTGTAGAAATGTTCCAAGCCACTGGCATAGCGCTGCTAGCCAAAAGATGCAGATCAGCGAAGCGGGAAGAAACAAATGAATGAGTTGCACCAGAATTAAAGAGAGCATGAGCAGGAAAGGAATGAACAAGGATAATGCCTAGCAAAAAGTCAAAGTGAGAACACAATGCAGAAGCAAAACACAAGAAATAGACATGAATGGAAGGCAACACAAACAACAACATGATAGAAGAATAAAATAACAAGGGAAATCAAAATGAAATACAAAATGAAAACAACCAAAGATATACCTGCAACAATGCCCAAAACAGTCTCAGCATCCTGCGTAGTCAAGTTGTAAGCCTGAGCACGACTTGCAGGAAGATTACCCCGAGGAGCGGCTCTCCTCTGCTCAAATACCTGCCTCTGCGGGGGAAGTGGTCCACCCTGACCACAAACAAGCGCTCCCTGCGAAGCGGAACCTCCAACTGGCGCAAGAGATATGGCTTAGGGCAATCACGAACCATGTGGTCCACTCCTCCACATGCAAGGCACTAACGGTTGGCTACCCTGCAGTCTTTACGCTTATGGCCCACCTTATGACAATAATCACAAATCAAAACCGACCTTGGAGCGACAGGTGGGTAAGGCAATGCCCTGACAGGATGGGGCAGAGCTAGCCTCCTAATAGGCCCAACAGACGATCTAGCAGCAACAGAATGCTGAATAACACGCTTCCTTGAACTGGTGTGTTCCTGAATCCTTGCAGTATCCAGAATATCAGCATAAGAGCGAAGTCGCAAGACAGCAATACGGTCCTGTATCTCATCATTTGCCACCATGGAAGTAGCAAAACGACTCAGTCAGGCGAACTCTGCAGTGTACTCATCCACGGTACAATTCCCCTGATTCAAGATAGTACTTTAGTTTAACATTGATACTTTATGAAATAACAATGAAAAGCATAAATAAACACTATCTGATGAGCCTGAGTTAAAGAAACAAATTGCCGTTCTATCTCATTCTTGGTGACATTAAGGAAGAACTTCGTGAGGAAGCTCTCAGAAAAAGCAGCCCAAGAAATGGGTCGACCCAAACGTTCAGCCTCAGTCTGCGACCAAATGTGGGCAAGGTCAACGAGCTGGATGCTCACAACATCCACACGATCCACATCTGCAATTCGTACTGCGATCAGCAATTGTTCAATCCTAATAAGCCATTACTCGGCTACAAGTGGACCTTCAGTACTCGAGAACTTATCCGGGTGAAGCCTCATGAAATCTGTTACATTAACAAGCCTCGGTGGCAGCACGACAGGTGCAGCCACAATGGGTTCCCTATTGGCAGTTTCATAAGCCATCATCAACTTCTCATTATGTTCCCGCTACATCTGCATCACTAGCTCATTGTGCTCACATTGCATTTGCATCAACTGCGCAACAGTGGGCGCATCGGACTGGTCATCCCTAGCACGGAAAGAAGAAGCACATTTTCTAGCCATAGTCTGCAATAGAAGATCAAACGATTAGCGTCCAGATCATAAGTTGGATATCAATTGTTCATGCGATCACTGTATTACTCATATTGTTGAGTCAAACCGATATGATCTTAAGTCTGATTAATATATCAATCAAAGCTAAACTTCCTTTCGTTAGTCACGTTTGACTAATATATTATCCAAACCCGGGCTCTGATAGAACTAAAAACCTTGTCACATCTCGCTTCCCCAAAATACGGAATACAAGCACATGATATTGGCCCAGCGAATGTCTAACGTCACATATAAGCTGTTTAATCGATCAACTCAACAACATAAACAATACAGAACAATTGTGCAGGCAATAATAATGATCTCATTAACAAAAATACTTGGAAATGAAGCAATATAAATATCCAAATACAATAATAATAATCCAACGTCTGGAAACAATACTAAAATTCGGGACATAAGCCTAAAACAATAATAATCCAATCCAAAAATAAATACAAGTTCTCAATACATTAAGTTTATTAAACCAATAAGCAATTTAACAGCAGAAATCTTCAAAATATTTGTTCTCCAATTCCAGCAGGCAATTCTGCTTCATTACCTGTATACACTTCATCTAAAAAAAACAGAGAAAATTTGTCCTTAAAGCAAGTCATGGACAGCAAGTAAAGAAAGCAGGGAACAATGGAATAACGGTATAATAATGAATCAATGTATCAATATGAATCAATAACATAGCACGATGATAATAACCAATAACATGGTAATCAATGCAACGGTGTAACAATGATTCAATATTCGGTAACGGTAATCAACGGTTAATATCAACATCACTTAAACAATATTGGATACAAATAGGAACAATGATGAACAATATGCAATGTTGGTGATGTGTCAATCTTTATGTCTATTATTCATTTTAATCCTAATTAATGCATGTACTACTGCATCCCATACTACAGGTTCGATGCATACAATCAATTTCGTTTTAGACTCAAGTGGTGCACTCGGTAGATCATGTACTTGGAAACTGTAACGGTAAACACTATTCACCTTTCGGTGTATGAAACGTTCATCGGAAATGATACGGTACACGATAGATTGGGTTACGGCCATAACCACAATCACTCGATAAACGGTAGCCGGAATGGTAATTAGGGAAACACGGGCCCCTCCTCTAAGTACAGTCACTACTTTGTTCACTAATCAAAAGTCAATCCCTTAAATCTCGGCTTGTTAATTA
Organism: Hemerocallis citrina; assembly: GCA_017893485.1. Classification (NCBI taxonomy): domain Eukaryota; kingdom Viridiplantae; phylum Streptophyta; class Magnoliopsida; order Asparagales; family Asphodelaceae; genus Hemerocallis; species Hemerocallis citrina. The sequence goes on from CM030360.1 coordinate 143,208,890, forward strand.
TTTATCAATGCAACAACACAATATGCAATTAATGGACAATTCGGTAAATGATAGTATCAATAGGAAAACAATAGGTTGATAATATGGATAGGACGGTTAAAAATAGTGACAATAACTCATTGGGAATATGAAATGCAACATATATTCATTAATTCGTACAATAGTACAACATAGGAATTATTAATTCATTAAAAAGGGGAATCTAAAATTTTGGACAGTAAGCGCAATCTATACAAAAATACATTTTCCCGCTGATTCAGAAATCAAAAGTTGAATCCATCAGAAAATCTGGAAACTGGACTTCCATATGGTTCCAACGCATATTTAAAGTTCAAATTCCGGCAATAGTAGCTAGGTCAAACACATGTTTCTTTACAGGTTTTATGTTCAGGCAGAATTTCGACATCTTGTTGATTGAATTTTTGAATCAGCAAAAACTCAATATTAAATTCAGTAAAAATATTTTCTGGGCTCCTAAACATGTTAAGAAACAATCTGGAAATTTTCATTACAAAATTTTACAATTTGATCAGCATATTTACTGTTTTACTGTTTAAACATGAAGGGTTCGAGAATCTGAAAATCTGAAATGTAAAAACACAAGTGTAGTAAAACGGGCATAACTTTTACTACAAAACTCGGAATTCAAAAATTCTGGATGTTATTGGCAACTAGACACTCGGGGCTACATTTCATATGCAGAAAGTATCTCATTTTAAGGTCATTTGCCTGTTCGAAAACAGCGATCAAAGTTCAGGTCAGCAAGCATGTACAGTTCGTAGGGTATTTTTCTTGAAAATAAATTAGTTGAACATGATGGGTATCGATTCTTTAGTCAATAACTTATGTAGTCAGCATGATGGGGTGTCAAAACATGATAAATAAAATTTAGAACACACACATGTACAAGTCTAACATCAATCAATCATCAAACGATCAACCAACATACAACCTAACAATTGTCTCTAGAATAATTTAGTTGTATCGTGACTATTAATGTAACCCTAATATCCATACTATATGATGTGTGCAAAATTCAATACTTTTGGAGTCAATTTGGTACGATGTCAAGAGTATTGGGGTTAGCTCGTGTAAACCCCCAGTAAACCCAACGAAAGAGATAAACAAGGGATAATATGATAACAAAGAGATCTACTTGGAAGAATTTCAATAACACTTGAATTTGATACAGTAATTCAAGAGGACGGTGACTTGCATGTTAATCGGTGAAAATGAATACCAAGAATAACGGGATAAGAATCTCGAAGCAACGAACTCACGAACTAGCAAATCCCCAAAGCAGCACGCACAAAATACGTGCAATCAAGTTCAAATACACTGCACACAAAAGAGACAGCAACAGCAAGAAGCACAAGACAGCAGCAACTTCAGCACTGGTCAGGGCTCAGGGCGGCGCCGGCGACCAGAGGGCGACGTGACGGCGAGGTGCAAGGGGCAGGGCGGCACTGGGGCATCGCCGGAGATCAAAACAAAGAGGGAGGACGCGGGATTTGCGGTTGATGGGCTAAGGGTTTTGAAGCTTTGTTAATGGCGAGAATTGGGGAAAGGATGCACGGGGTTGGGAAATGGGTAGTTGGATGTCGAGGGGAGGCACAGGGGAGCGGTCGACGGGAGTGGGGGTTGCCGGAGATGGGTAGTTCGCCGGAGAAGACGAGCCAAAGGGGATGGGTTTGGGGAGTTCTGGAGGGAAAACAGAGCCGAAGGAGGGAGAGAACTAGCGGAGAGAGAGAGGGCGGCTAGGGTTTCGATTTGTGTACAAAATTAGGGTTTGCATTAAGGTTGTATTTATAGGGTACAATTAGGGTTCAATAATAGCGATTTTTGGTCAAGAATTCATCAAATTGGGTTTTAGGGTTCAATTGGGAGGTAGATCAAAACAACAGGGTCAGAATAAAAATACCCACAATCAATTAAAAGATAATAAGCTCAACAAGAAAAACTCTAACAAGAAGAACGAGAAATTTTCAAGCAATTCTTAATTAAAAAAATAATTGATAACGAAAGAAAATAGGGTTTTTATTCAATTGCAATTAAAAAGAAATACAAAGGGGAGAATTTGAAAATTTCAGAAACGGTAGTTACATAAAGCTTTTAAGCGAGCTTCTATCGCTAGCCGCTGTTGGGCTTTCTGGTCTTCGGATGCACTCTGAGTTAGTCACTATAGCTTGGCGGAGGTCTTTGGTTCGAAACCCTGTAGCATCTTTTAATTCTTTTTTTATTTTTTTTGTTCATTTAAGAGTTTTAAAGAGCATAAAAAAAATTGGGGAAAAACCTATTATTCCTCTAAAATTATATAGACTTTATAAAAAACATTTCCACAATATTTTGACATATTTTGTGAGGATTAGAAGTGACTTTTTATATTAAAACAATGGGATGAAGAACTTGATAATTCTTCTTAAGGTACGAATTTTATATAATTAAAGAAAGATGTAATTTTGGATGTAAAGAGTTTTGTGTAGAGATCAAATTATGAGATTTCGACACGGAATATTTGAGTAAGTCAATAAATAAAATTGGTGTTTTAATATACACAAGTGTGCATGGAAAATTAAAAAAAAAGATCATGATGGAATATGGAATTTTTGAGTATAAACATCCAAATTTTGGTGAACATGAAAAGTGGTTAAAATCTAGAGTATAGCTAAGTCCTTACCCCAGCGTGAATGAATTCTTTGAATATAAATGTCGTAGAAAAAGACCAAGAATGGGTCGTTGTTATCAATTGATGTTTAAGACCGGTGTAGAGAAAATGCTAACTCTAGGGTGTTAATTTACTCACGATTCAAATACGTAAGGATAACACTATAGTGAAGATGTGATGAAAGTAAGAGAAAAACACAAGTATGAGGACCTCGAATTCACGGTGTGAGAGTTTTCACAGGCAGTCTATATGATGCGTCATGTCATGACGTGAATTTATCTCCGGAATTATCGGGATCGTGGCGATGTTTGTGGGGTGTTTGGTGACTACGTAGTGCCATCGTCCCATGATGGAGGCGAATTGTCCATAGGTTGTCGACATGATGCGTCATGTCATGATGTGGGATTCCCCTCCAAGCTGTCTGGACATGGGCTCGTAACTCATAAAACATCTAAGAACTTACCGTAGTAGTTAAACTCACAACGAGGGATTCAACCCAACAAGATGAAGTACGGTTAAGGGCTTGCCCTCGTAGAATGGTATGCATAGGTTTGAACAAGTGTGCATTAGTGCCATGAAATATAAATAACTACATTAAGGCTAAGTGCACAAGCACACACGACATCAATAGGATAGTCCCTCCTTAGCTTTGTTTGTGATCAAGTTTGTGTTTTCCAAGTAAGAGAAATTGATTTATCATATCCTAGCGTCAGGTGTATGCAACACAATTTCTATGCAGGATAAAATGAATGAAGGGACTAAAGAAGGAATGCTATTTAAAGAAATGTTTCGGCTGTTTTTTAATTGTGTATTATGTTGTATTTTGCTTCCGCTACGTTGATATAAACATTATTGTATAAAAAAATTTAAATTCTTTGTAAAATTGTACGAAGTGAAGTGTAAAGATCCTGTGGAACTTTGAATTCAGGCTTATTTGGAATTCGGGGTGTTACAGAGTGGTATCAGAGTCACGCTTCCAAGTAGTACGAATTTATAAGGAATGACACCCTAGAGTGGATATTAGAGTGTGAGTTGGGTATAGAGATTTAAATGTAAGCGGCTTACATTTGTTGTAGCACCCCGAATTTCCAATATAATATCTCAGAAATACGTGGCACAATTCTAGAATCAACTTCAATGTAATCATAAACATAGCAACCAAATACAGAGAAAATTAAAACTTTTTATTACATCAATTGCTTACAAAGCACAGTGGAAAACAAAACACCTTGAATTACAACTTCTTTCTTTTACAACACATTCTTTTACAATTTACATAAGCCATATATCGTTCTACCAATGAATCCAAATTCCAAGCTAAAGGTATCTACCTGTAAAACACGAGGCTGGAGATAATCCTAACCCCCAAAACTACAGGGATCAGCCATAACGGTATGAGTGATATAAAATAAATGCAACATAAATAAAACATAAGACATAGAATCATAAACAACATGAACCAACAACAAGAATTAATGAAATAAGAATAACAATAAATAAAACATGAAAACATCAAGTGAAACTAGACTAAGTGTCAAGTGTAGAAAAATAGGAAACAACATGTATAAAACCAGGTCAAGAAAACACCAATGCTATATGCTGACTCTCTAATGCATACTTGTCGGATTCTATGCATCCCACTCTACATAGGTCCGGTGCAAGCCCTTATCGTTCTCCACTTCATAGGGTTAAATCCCCTGCTATGCAACTAATCCTACTACTACGACTACTATGAGATTTAGACATTCTATAAGTATTGGTTCTCACCCTCGGAATACTAGAGGCCAAACCCACTCCGCAGATCATTCTGTGGCCCTTACGTCCATCATCCCGGAAATGGAGATTGCCTCAATCTGTAGGTCATCCTGGAACCCTCATTGCACAAACATCCCATGAGCGTCGCTCTCGTTCTCGGAATACTGGAGATCAATCCCACTCCGCAGATCAGTCTGTGGCCCATACGTCCGTCGTCACGAAATACTGGGAAATATCTCCCTCATTGGATAATCCTGGAGTACATAACTCACGTTTGCACTCATTTCATCATATCACCATCTAGTTCCTATCATAATCTTGTTAATTTAATTAATTAATTTCGAATCTCCTAGAGTTGGTGTATCCTACCGGACTTAACTCAACTGATCAACAACAAAGTCACAACTGGCCAAACCACAAAATCTCAACTGTCGGTATCTAGGGTCCCACACACCCTCTAGAGACTCACAACTCAACCATCAACACAAAATAAATCTTTCATTTTAATCATTTCATTTCATTGTTAACTTACTCACAGAAATTCATTCATTCATATTGTTTGTATATGAGTATATATATAGAAGAATCCTCTTTACTGAAAAGAAGTGTGCACAATGTGTGTATATAATCTATTTACTGAAATGAGGTGTACATAGGTGTATGTATAAATCTCTTTACTGAGTTGAAGTATACAAAGGATAAATACAAGATATAGAAGTCCCTTTCACTAAAACTAAGCATACACATGATGTAGAAACCCCTTTCTGAAATGGAGCATATGCATATATACATGATAAAGAAAGATGGTCTCTAATTGAATGAAACATATGCAGATATATAGAAGATCCCTTTCACTGATTGAAGTATATGTGTATGTATATGATATATAAAAATCTCCTTTTACTGTATTGGAGTTGTGCACAAATGTGTATATAAAACTCTTTACGGAAATGCAGTTTGTGTGTATATATCTGAGATATGGAAAACCCCTTTCACTAAATTGAAACATATGCATGATATATATATGATGTAGAGAACCCCTCTTTACTGATATGAAGTATGAATGTATATATATAATATAGAAAGAAAATCCCTTTACTGGTATGGAGTATCTTTTTATGTATATATATGATATATATAGAAAACCTTCCATTGATATGTATATGTATATATATCTGATACATAGATAAGCCTTTTACTGAGGTGAAGTACATATATGTTTATATATAATATATATATAGAAATCCTTTTACTAATTTGAAGTGATATGCAGATATAGAAGAAGCCCTTTTTGAAAAGAAGCATATGTGTTTATATAGAAGATGGTTCATATGCAGATATATAGAAGATGGACCATATTGAATTGAAGCATGTGCAGGTTATAGAAGATGTAGAAAAAAAAATCCCTTTCACTGTTATGCAGTATATGCATGATGTAGAGAATGCCCTTAATGCACACACAAAGAGACTACCAAACACAACACTTACAACTACTACTTAAACAAGATACTGGATGTGTATGCAAAGGGTGAAATCTTTATTATGTGTGCACATACACAGGAATTGTAGCAGAAACATCAATCCGTAGTTAGGAAAAAAAGAAACTGATACACAACAAAACCCAAACACTTACTAATTAATTAACTATATATATAGATATACACCACTACAAGTATGAACAGTAACCTGCTACTCAGCATACCCTTTATTGAGTCAAAGTTTCCTCTTCATGATATGCATATAGATCAATAATATTATAGACATACTTTACCCAGTTGCTAATTCATGCTTCAACCAAAAAAATTAACCTCACAAGAGCTTTTATTCAAAGTATTAGTTTTGAAAAAAGAAACCCAACCTGCACATGAAAAGATGAAGAATTCATCTTTGAGACCTGATGTCCTCCCAAAGTTTATTATGTGTGAGTGTCAATTTCATACACAAATAGTTACATCATCTCAGTCCTCATTTTTGCCGAAATCCATCAAAACATGCACAACACAAACCCAGATTACAATAACCCTTCTTTCACTTCAAACTTGTTTCTTTTAGTTCAATAGCTTGTTATTTACGTACCCCAATCATCTACATCAGTTTATCCATGATTATAAACAATTATAGTGACTATTCAGCAAGTTTAATGCATCAACAGTGTGTGTATATTCATATCAACAGTAACAGATCCCCTCCTTGTTCAAACTTGTACATCATACAACATATATGATTGTTATAACCAACAAATCAGCTTTCCTATAAATGAAAGCAACCTTACTCATAATTTCTATTTGGTTCTTTAATAATCTCAAGTCATTAAATTAGGGTTTTATTTATCAATAGTATAGTTTCATGAAAAATTTCACTTTTTAATTCATCTATTCTTCCAAACTCATTATATCTTCATACCATCATCTAACATGATTTCTAATAGATAAATCATCCCATAAAACATGCTTAGAACAATAATAAAATAAATACAAGTCACTCACCTTATTGAAGAATCAAGCGAAGATAATAATGAATAAGAAAAAAATTCCTCCTTTCGCAAGAAAACCAAGATCCACGCTTTAAAACTCCCAGAAAATAAGAATAAGAAATCCCTTTGTGTTTTGCAGCAAAGAGACGGCTACACCTCACTCTATATAGGCCGGAATTTGATGTATCCAGAGTTTTTTGAATAGATTTGCTAAATATCCCTTTTAAATATACTTTTATATATATAAATCCTTATACTTGGAAATTGAATAAAACTAACTTGATTGAGTTTTAAAAATCAAAAATAGCCCCTCTTGTATCAGCCGGCACCATTTGAAAACCCAGGAAAACAAAATTGCATTTTTGCCTCTCTAAGTGACAAATTTGCAAAAAGACCCTTCTTTATCAAAACTTGCAAAATAAACCAAATTTATTAAATCAAAAAGTAAACTTTTTACCTCTTAGTTGACTAAGCATCATGCCCAGGCCAAAAATCCAAAAATCTGGAGTTTTTACTCCAAGTGGTAATTTTGCACAAAAGTCCTTCTTTTTATAATATTTGCAAATAGGTCAAATAATTATCAGAAAAATCCAGAAAATTCAAAAATAATATCTAATAGTAAATAATGAGTTCTCCAAAATAATTTTTGATTTTAAACTTTACAAGAAAATATTTGCACATGTTTTGCACGTGTAAAAAGGTAAATTTTCAGGAAAATATTTATTAAATCACCAAAAGTCATTTTAATTCATTTATTAATCTTAAAAGCATTATTTAAAAAAAATCTGGGGTATTACATCACTCCCTCCTTAGAATAGTTCTATCCTCAGAACTACTCTAAGCAAAAGAAAATAAAATACAAAACTTACAAGATAGTTTCAAAATTTTACTCTCTCATCATTTTATAGCTGGATTTAATTACTAAGAAAAACAAAAATAACATATAATTATAGCTCGAAGAGTAAAAAATAAAAAATGACATGACAAAAGTATAAGAAATCCAATTGAATACACAATTAATCCCAAAATGTAAGAAAATAGCAAAACTATTCTCATAGAATAATAAGTCAAAAGTAAAGAGATAAAACCCAAATATAAAAAGGTTGATAACCATACAAACAACAAAGGAACACAAACTTAAAGGTTATGTAAAAAAAAGTTTTTGGAAAATAACCATTTAAGATACATAGAAATATGAACAAATTTAGCTAAGTAAAGAAAATATTAATAACAATGAGTGTAAAAGGCATACAATAATGAGTATATTAGTGAATATTGACATTATAATCAATACCCCAAAACCACAAAAAAAGGTAACGAGCAAAATAGGGCAAAAATATATATGTAAGAAGACTTAAAAGAAGTTCACTAAATATTACAAAAGTTAGCATCAAATCATTAATTAGGACGTGGAAACAAAAGTAAGTGAGAAATATGAAATGTTAAAGAATTGGAAAACGGTAGCATTAAACAGTAATTTACAAAAGAACGAAAACTTAGACCATAGTTGATGTACTCAATCTTAAAAATTTCGTAAACACAAAATATAGTAAAATCAACTATACTAGTTCAAATTGTATGGAAACGTAAAGTGTAATTGTATAAATAAAAAGTCATAAAGAAAATATTTCTTTACCATTAGTTTCATTATATAAGTAAAAACTCTTGAATTATCAATTAGCAAATAGGAAGAAAATCATTGATGTCTGGCTGCAGACTTGCCTCCTTAACATCAAGTCACTACAAAAGAAACTCGATTTACTGGCGAATTTTCCCCAGCGTTTTACTAGTAGCGCCGGAGTAGGTAGCGATTAGGAATGGGGCACCAGATGGGATGGTTATATACCGGCGGCCGAATTAAAATGCCGGTGAATCCGCGTATTCACCGGCATTTTATTTAAAAACACCGGTGAAGTGTATGATTCACCGACGTGTCTAATTAAAACTGCCGGTGAAAAGCTGCGATAAATCCCATCTACCCTAACCTTTCGCTCCCCATTTCCCCAAACCCCAAAAAAATAAAAAACAAGGCGCTTCGTTTTCCCTCCTTCCTCGCTCTACTTCCCGCGCGTTTGCCTCCGCCGCTTCGTCCTCTTCGACGGCCTTCGAACATTCGTCATCGTCCCTTCTTCCCTTCACCATTTTCGATTTCCCTCCTCCCTATCCCGATTTGGAGGTGAATCGGCGAACGGAAACGACCGTGTCGCCCCGCTCTCTCTCTATCTCCTCCCCCCGCGCTCGTCGCCCCGCTCTCTCTCTCTCTTCGGTATCATCTGTTGATTCCCCTAATTTTTGAAACTTAGCATGTTTTTTTCTGATAGATGCATGTTGATTTCCTTAACATGAATGGTTTAGTTGGGATGAAGAATTAATAGAAAAATATATGATTAGGTAATGGAAATTTTCATGTTCTTATACTGTTAATGAAGCTAATTTCATGCATCTGGTTGTCTTCAGAACATGTTTTTTTGATATAAAATGGGTTCACAGTGAACTGACGATGCTATAGCTACGTATGCCTAAATGGTCCGGATATGCACAACAATTGGGTTTTAGATTTAGTTGGGCACAACCATTAGTGGAGCAACATATATGCTCAGATAATGTAAATTTTCATTTCAAGAAACTGTTAAAGTTACCTGCAGATTGCCCTCTTTGGCATGATTTTTTAACAAAAAATGGGTTCACTTCCAAACTAAGTATGCTGGTAGAAATTTCATCTTCTTTTATTGTTAAAGAAGCTTATTCCATGCATCTGATAGTCATCTTGGCATGTTTTTTTAACCAAAATGGGTTCACTATGAACTGAGGATGTTATAGCTACGTATGCCAAAATCCTCCGGATATGCTGAACAATTGGGTTTTAGATTTAGTTGGGCTAAAGAATTAGTAGAGCAACATATATGCTCAGATAATGAAAATGTTCATTTCAAGATACTGTTAAAGTAACCTGTTTGCCATCTTTAGCATGATTTTTTAACAAAAAATGGGTTCACTTCCTAACTAAGTATGCTGCTAGAATTTTCATCTTCTTTTACTGTTAATGAAGCTTATTTCATGCATCTGATTGCCTTCTTGGCATGTTTTTTTGATATTAAATGGGTTCACTGTGAACTGAGGATGCTATAGCTGTATGCCAAAATCCTCCGGATATGCACAACAATTGGGTTTTAGATTTAGTTGGGCTCAAGAATTAGTAGAGCAACATATAAGCTCGGATAATGGAAATTTTCATTTTAAGATACTGTTAAAGTAACCTGATTGCCCTCTTTGGCATGATTTTTTAACCAAAAATGTGTTCACTTCCAAACTAAGTATGCTGCTAGCATAGGCCTCATCTTCTTTCACTGTTAATGAAGCTGATTTCATGCATCTGATTGTCTTCTTGGCATGTGTGTATTTGAATCCTTGACAGGTACAACATGCCGAGGCGTGGAAAGAGGTTAAATATAAATGATGGCAACGAGAGCCATGGGGATGAGCAGCCACTACATAATAGTGGCAGTCAAACAGAAGAGGGTGAGGGTAGCACGCCGCCCACTGTCAAAAAACATCGTGGGCGGACTAAGATGACGAATATTTGGAGGCTTCAGAATGACGAAAGGATCGAGGTGGAGGCGAACGGTGTTGGGCAACCGGTTGACGATAACGCCAGCAAATTTTCTTCCTTCATTGGGGTTATAGCAAGGAACCCCCGGATACTTCCTTTGTCATACGAGAGTTGGCCGAAGGTGCCAACCACCACAAAGGCCACTGCTATTACGACAATCAAGGTATTTCTCATCTAAAATACATAATTGGTCGACGAAAAATTATTATTGAAATATGTATTTTTAGTGATGGGTAATAAATTTTGCAGCAATACTTCTCGTTCGCCGACTCCCTTACGCCTTGGGTTGAAAAGTCACTCTGCAAGAAGTGGAGGGACCACAAGAGTGAATTAAAATCGAAGTTTTATGACAAAGACCTTTCAGAGGAGGAGAATGCAATGAATGTGCCAGAAAATGTGGAGCCTTCATATTGGCAATTTCTTGTGCACTACTGGAGTTCGGCGATCGGTCAGGTATTTACATTAAACACACAAAAATCTAATGAGTAGGTGGTTGTATGGCTACTGTAATGAATTTTTCTGCTAACTTCATTGTGGCGTGTACAGAAAAGGGCGGAGGTGGGAGCTGCCAGTCGGTCAAAGCAGCTAGTGCTGCACACCGCTGGTACACAGAGCTTCGCTCTGGTTCAGGAAGAATTGGTAGGCGCAATATTATTGAACATTTTTTACTTATAGTTATTTGTTTATAACCATTTCATCTTAATAATATATAGCAGAAGATTTGGGGGGCCTACGGAGTTTGGGGACATTGACTTTTTTGATGCCACCCACAAATCAAAGGATGGGACGTATGCGAGCCGTGAGGCAGCACGGATTCTGGTAATTTGTGAACTAATATCTAAGGAGTAGTCGAAATCTCATCTGCTTTTAACTCTGATTGTTATGCCCTTTTACAGACTAACGCTCGGAAAAGGTATGATGAAATCTCCTCTGCTTCAGATTCTGACCCTACGGCGGCACGCCCAGATTGGCGTACCCGGCAGAGAGTTGCCTTGACCGATGTTAGGGGAAAGGAGAGGCATGGACGTGTCCGTGGTATGGGCCTAGGACCAACCCCCTCGCGGCTATTTGGACGGAGTGAATCTAGTTCAAGTGGCAATCAGGACGAGGAGATGACTACCTTAAAGGCACAAGTTGCACTCCTCCAAGAACAAATGGCCAATTTAATAGGGCAGCAGTCCTAAGTCCCACCCAGGGTAAGTATTTAAATTGGTTTTTTTAAAGAGATTATGGTCTTGAATGCATGAAAGACACGTACTAGTGTTTGTGAGTGTGCATTGTGGCTGTCGTCTATAAGTATTTCGTCTATGTTTCTTAAGTGGGCTGTGATTAGAAAGAAAGGGCTGGAGTGGAGATCTGGAAACCCAAATAGAGACATCTCGTTTATTATAATCTATACTTTTTGTTGGACCAATCCCCTCTTGTTGTTGTTGCTGATGTCTCTATGTGTCCGTGTGTTGAAGGGAAAGAAGGGATGAGGGGAGAGATGAGGAAAATGCCGCTATGTTAGCCTGGTGTATCCTCATTCTCTACCATCCCTCTTTTTGGCTCCATATATGGCTTATATATTAAATGGGTTTCCTTCCACGATGACAGTCCGTAATACTACACTTGATATGAGCCCTGTTCATAGCTGCACCCTATTGCATACTCACAAACAACTAATACGTGTCGTTCATGCATTGTATTACCAATCCCACTTTGGCAGATAACATGCTTAGATGACATTGTATGACCTGCTGATAAGGTTTGTTCAGCCGCGTTGTTGTACTGATTTGGAGGATTTTGGTATGCTAGCAGCATACTTAGTTTCACAGTGAACCCATTTTTTGTTACAAAATCATGCCAAAGATGGCAATCTGCAGGTTACTTTAACAATACCTGAGCTTATATGTTGCTCTACTAATTCTTGAGCCCAACTAAATCTAATTTTCTTAAGTGGGATGTGATTAGAAAGAAAGGGCTGGAGTGGAGATCTGGAAACCCAAATAGAGACATCTCGTTTATTATAATCTATACTTTTTGTTGGACCAATCCCCTCTTGTTGTTGTTGCTGATGTCTCTATGTGTCCGTGTGTTGAAGGGAAAGAAGGGATGAGAGAGAGATGAGGAAAATGCCGCTATGTTAGCCTGGTGTATCCTCATTCTCTACCATCCCTCTTTTTGGCTCCATATATGGCTTATATATTAAATGGGTTTCCTTCCACGATGACAGTCCGTAATACTATACTTGATATGAGCCCTGTTCATCGCTGCACTAAATCTAATACCCAATTGTTGTGCATATCCGGAGGATTTTGGCATACGTACCTATAGCATCCTCAGTTCACAGTGAACCCATTTTGTTAAAAAAAACATGCCAAGATGACAATCAGATGCATGAGATAAGCTTCATTAAAAGTAAAAGAAGATGAGGATGGCAATCATGCCAAAGATGGCAATCAGGTTACTTTAAAAGTATCTTAAAATGAAAATTTCCATTATCTGAGCATATATGTTTCTTTAAAAGTGACTGTGACCAATTGTTCTTAATTGGGCTGTGATTAGAAAGAGACGAGTTGGAGTGGAGATCTGGAAACCCATATAGAGACATCTCGTTCATAATAATTTATTATTGTTGTTGTTCTTGTCAATCTTGCTGTTGTTGCTGATGTCTCTATGTGTCCGTGTGTTGAAGGGAAAGAAGGGATGAGAGAGAGATGAGGAAAATGCCGCTATGTTAGCCTGGTGTATCCTCATTCTCTACCATTCCTCTTTCTGGCTTCTATATTTGGTTTCTTTCCACGATGACAATTCCATAAAACTACACTTGATATGAGCCCTATTCGTCATTTTCGATTTCCCTCCTCCGCTCTCTCTCTCGCTCTCTTCGGTATCATTTCTTGATTTCCTTCATTTTCCAAACTTAGCATATTTTTCAGATAGATGCATCTTGATTTCCTTAACTTGAATGGTTTAGTTGGGATGAAGAATTAATAGAAAAATAAATGCTTAGATACTGGAAATTTTCATGGTCTTTTACTATTAATGAAGCTCATTTCATGCATCTGCTTGTCTTCTTGGCATGTTTTTTTGTAACTAAATGGGTTTAGTGTGAACTGAGGATGCTATATCTACGTACGCCAAAATGGTCTGTGCTTTGCACAACAAGTTGGTTTTAGATTTAGTTGGGCACAACAATTAGTGGAGCAACATATAATTAAGCTCAGTTAATGTAAATTTTCATTTTAAGGTACTGTTAAAATATCCTGCAGATTGCCCTCTTTTGCATGATTTTTTGATCAAATAATGAGTTCACCACCAAACAGAGTATGCTACTAGCATCCCCATCCTCTTTCACTGTTAATGAAGCTCATTTCATGCATCTGCTTGTCTTCTTGGCATGTTTTCTTGATACTAAATGGGTTTAGTGTGAACTGAGGATGCTATACCTACGTACGCCAAAATGGTCTGTGATTTGGACAACAAGTTGGTTTTAGATTTAGATTGGCACAACAATTAGTGGAGCAACATATAATTAAGCTCAGTTAATGTAAATTTTCATTTTAAGGTACTGTTAAAGGATCCTGCAGATTGCCCTCTTTTGCATGATTTTTTGATCAAATAATGGGTTCACCACCAAACTGAGTATGCTGCTAGCATCCCCATCCTCTTTCACTGTTAATGAAGCTCATTTCATGCATCTGCTTGTCTTCTTGGCATGTTTTTTTGATAATAAATGGGTTTAGTGTGAACTGAGGATGCTATAGCTACGTACGCCAAAATGGTCTGTGATTTGCACAACAAGTTGGTTTTAGATTTAGATGGGCACAACAATTAGTGGAGCAACATATAATTAAGCTCAGTTAATGTAAATTTTCATTTTAAGGTACTGTTAAGGTATCCTGCAGATTGCCCTCTTTTGCATAATTTTTTGATCAAATAATGGGTTCACCACCAAACTGAGTATGCTGCTAGCATCCCCATCCTCTTTAACTGTTAATGAAGCTCATTTCATGCATCTGCTTGTCTTCTTGGCATGTTCCTTGATACTAAATGGGTTTACTGTGAACTGAGGATGCTATACCTACGTACTCCAAAATGGTCTGTGATTTGGACAACAAGTTGGTTTTAGATTTAGTTGGGCACAACAATTAGTGGAGCAACATATAATTAAGCTCAGTTAATGTAAATTTTCATTTTAAGGTACTGTTAAAATATCCTGCAGATTGCCCTCTTTTGCATGATTTTTTGATCAAATAATAGGTTCACCACCAAACTGAGTATGCTGCTAGCATCCCCATCCTCTTTCACTGTTAATGAAGCTCATTTCATGCATCTGCTTGTCTTCTTGGCATGTTTTCTTGATACTAAATGGGTTTAGTGTGAACTGAGGATGCTATACCTACGTACGCCAAAATGGTCTGTGATTTGGACAACAAGTTGGTTTTAGATTTAGTTGGGCACAACAATTAGTGGAGCAACATATAATTAAGCTCAGTTAATGTAAATTTTCATTTTAAGGTACTGTTAAAGTATCCTGCAGATTGCCCTCTTTTGCATGATTTTTTGATCAAATAATGGGTTCACCACCAAACTGAGTATGCTTCTAGCATCCCCATCCTCTTTCACTGTTAATGAAGCTCCTTTCATGCATCTGCTTGTCTTCTTGGCATGTTTTTTTGATAATAAATGGGTTTAGTGTGAACTGAGGATGCTATAGCTACGTACGCCAAAATGGTCTGTGATTTGCACAAAAAGTTGGTTTTAGATTTAGTTGGGCACAACAATTAGTGGAGCAACATATAATTAAGCTCAGTTAATGTAAATTTTCATTTTAAGGTACTGTTAAGGTATCCTGCAGATTGCCCTCTTTTGCATGATTTTTTGATCAAATAATGGGTTCACCACCAAACTGAGTATGCTGCTAGCATCCCCATCCTCTTTCACTGTTAATGAAGCTCATTTCATGCATCTGCTTGTCTTCTTGGCATGTTTTCTTGATACTAAATGGGTTTAGTGTGAACTGAGGATGCTATACCTACGTACGCCAAAATGGTCTGTGATTTGGACAACAAGTTGGTTTTAGATTTAGTTGGGCACAACAATTAGTGGAGCAACATATAATTAAGCTCAGTTAATGTAAATTTTCATTTTAAGGTACTGTTAAAATATCCTGCAGATTGCCCTCTTTTGCATGATTTTTTGATCAAATAATGAGTTCACCACCAAACTGAGTATGCTGCTAGCATCCCCATCCTCTTTCACTGTTAATGAAGCTCATTTCATGCATCTGCTTGTCTTCTTGGCATGTTTTCTTGATACTAAATGGGTTTAGTGTGAACTAGGATGCTATACCTACGTACGCCAAAATGGTCTGTGATTTGGACAACAAGTTGGTTTTAGATTTAGTTGGGCACAACAATTAGTGGAGCAACATATAATTAAGCTCAGTTAATGTAAATTTTCATTTTAAGGTACTGTTAAAGTATCCTGCAGATTGCCCTCTTTTGCATGATTTTTTGATCAAATAATGGGTTCACCACCAAACTGAGTATGCTGCTAGCATCCCCATCCTCTTTCACTGTTAATGAAGCTCATTTCATGCATCTGCTTGTCTTCTTGGCATGTTTTCTTGATACTAAATGGGTTTAGTGTGAACTGAGGATGCTATACCTACGTATGCCAAAATGGTCTGTGATTTGGACAACAAGTTGGTTTTAGATTTAGTTGGGCACAACAATTAGTGGAGCAACATATAATTAAGCTCAGTTAATGTAAATTTTCATTTTAAGGTACTGTTAAAGTATCCTGCAGATTGCCCTCTTTTGCATGATTTTTTGATCAAATAATGGGTTCACCACCAAACTGAGTATGCTGCTAGCATCCCCATCCTCTTTCACTGTTAATGAAGCTCATTTCATGCATCTACTTGTCTTCTTGGCATGTTTTTTTGATAATAAATGGGTTTAGTGAGAACTGAGGATGCTATAGCTACGTACGCCAAAATGGTCTGTGATTTGCACAACAAGTTGGTTTTAGATTTAGTTGGGCACAACAATTAGTAGAGCAACATATAATTAAGCTCTGTTAATGGAAATTTTCATTTTAAGGTACTGTTAAGGTATCCTGCAGATTGCCCTCTTTTGCATGATTTTTTGATCAAATAATGGGTTCACCACCAAACTGAGTATGCTGCTAGCATCCCCATCCACTTTCACTGTTAATGAAGCTCATTTCATGCATCTGCTTGTCTTCTTGGTATGTTTTTTTGATAATAAATGGGTTTACTGTGAACTGAGGATGCTATAGCTACGTATGCCAAAATGGTCTGTGATTTGCACAACAAGTTGGTTTTAGATTTGGTTGGGCACAACAATTAGTGGAGCAACATATAATTAAGCTCAGTTAATGGAAATTTTCATTTTAAGGTACTGTTAAGGTATCCTGCAGATTGCCCTCTTTTGCATGATTTTTTGATCAAATAATGGGTTCACCACCAAACTGAGTATGCTGCTAGCATCCCCATCCTCTTTCACTGTTAATGAAGCTCATTTCATGCATCTGCTTGTCTTCTTGGCATGTTTTTTTGATAATAAATGGGTTTACTGTGAACTGAGGCATCTTTGGAAATTTTCATTTCAAGATACTGTTAAAGTAACCTGTTTGCCATCTTTGGCATGATTTTTTAACCAAAAAAGGGTTCACTTCCAAACTGAGTTTGCTGCTAGCATCCCCATCTTCTTTTACTACTACTGAAGCTTATTTCATTAAGATCCAGGATGGCAAATTTTGATTTGGCTGTGATTGGATTGTTCAGTGGCTGTTGTCTATGTTCTTAGTTGGGCTGTGATTAGAATGAGAGGGCTCGAGTGGAGATCTGGAAACCCATATAGAGACATCTTCTTCATAATGATTTATTATTATTGTTGTTCTTGTCGCTCTTGTTGTTGTTGCTGATGTCTCTTTGTGTTCGTGTGTTGAAGGGAAAGAAGGGATGAGAGAGATGAGGAAAATGCCGCTATGTTAGCCTGGTGTATCCAAAGTCTCTACCATTCTTCTTTCTGTTTTCATTCCTGGCTTCTATATTTGGTTTCCTTCCACGATGACAGTTCCCTAAAAATACACTTGATATGAGCCCTATCTTATTTTTCTTATTTTTCTTATATTTGGTTTCCGTCATACGATGACAGTTTCATGGATTGTCTGAACAATCCATGAAAGAGATGCTTAGATACTGAATTTTTTTTTGTTTTACTGTTTTAGGTAGTGGATATTCCCAATCAAGGGAGAGAATATAGAGTTTTCAAGTTAGATACTGAATTTTCATTTGTTTTGTTATTTTAGATATATTTAAAAAACAAAATTAAGTACCGGATTTTTAGCATTGCAATGTAATTATTTTACCTCTCTATATATCATCAATAATTCCATTTGCAATTGGCACTTTGATCTTATAATTTAAGATACAGTTAGATTTTTTTGCAAGTTCAAAAAATATGTATATTCTGTATTGTGGTATACTGTTGAACTAAACTATTGTTTTTTTTTTGTTCACAGAGCGGTCGCCAAGATGAAGAAAATTCTGATGATCAGAACTGAAGCTCCTCGAGGGTATGAATCCGTGGTCCTCCTTGCTGTTCTTGTGTCCTTGCTGTATGATTGTTCTTATGTACTCCTTGCTGTTATGTCAGACTGTTTTTTTTGGATGAGAGTTATGTCAGACGGTTTAGTTGGGATATTTGTCAGACTTGAGATATTTGGGATGTTGAGATATTTGGGATGTTCGTCGGTCTATTAATTTGGTTGTGATTATGACTGTTAATTTTGCGGTGAATTTGGTTGTGATTATGACACTGTTAATTAGTTTGTTGAGATATTTGGGATATGACACGTGTTAAATTTTATTATTCTTGTGTTTGGTTGTCATTTCCGCATTAATATGAAATGAAATTGGTTGAATCAGTTATGAATTAGTTTACAGGTTTTGTAAAAGAAACTGTGAATTGAAATCGAACGGAAAACGGAGAAAGGAATACAAACGGGCATAGCTAGACCGGATTTTTATAAAACGCCGGTCTATCTATTGAATTAGTTGCAGTGTGCGATAGACCGGCGGTCACACAAACGCCAGTGTATGCCGCTAGACGCCGGTGAATACCGTCAGATGTAACGGCAAAAGGAACACCGGCGTTTGATAAAAGGCCGGTGTAGTTGGGTTTACCGGCGTTTTTGATCACGCCGGTGCTTGTGAGTAGGGAAAAGCGGGCAGTCATAAACGCACATACACCGGCGGTCACAGACCGCCGGTGTACGTTCATTCTACACCGGCGTTTCTATAAACGCCGGTATATTGATGAACACCGGCGGTTTATAGCCGCCGGTGAATGTATATTCGGGGGTAAAAGACGGCACTCAGAGGACCCCATACACCGGCGTTTTTAGGCCGCCGGTGTAGGTATCACATTTACCGGCGCCCAGTAAAACCGCCGGTGTAGACCCCTTCCTTTCCGCGACGCTCGTTTCGGCGGCATTTGGACCGGCGCTATTATAAACGCCGGGGAAAGTTTCACCGGCGTAAAAAAACGCCGGTAAAGACGTAAAAAAACGCCGGGAAAGCGAGTTTCTTTTGTAGTGAGTTGCAGATTTGCCTTCACGACATCAGGTTACAGGTTGCCGTCTGGATATTCGGTTGCACATTTTGCCTCCCCGACATCCAGTCGCAATTCTTCTACATTGGCATCGAGTTGCATATTTGCCATCTCGACATTAGATTGCACCGAAATGGTGAAATGGAAGATGTAACCTTCCATATGCACAAAGATATTGGACATTTAATTTAACTATGATGTTGTATTTTGAAATTTGTGATGTAAAAATAGTAGCAAAAGTCAGAAATGGTGTTGAAAGTCACACGATGGAATATCAAAATAGATGTATAGATTATAAATATCAAACACAATAGTACAAAATAGTAGTAGTAAAAATGATTTATAGAAGTAAGGAGAAAAATAGAATGAAATACATGCATAAGCACAATGCAAATATGAATGAGAAAATAAATATGCAGTGTAGAAAATTTACACAATAAATATATCATAAAAATATACAGTAATGTAGGAATTAAACAAGTGTAAAATGATATGCATAGAAAGTATGTTGAAATATATGGTACATATAAAGTAAGTAGAGGAAGTACACGTAGAAATCAAGAATGTAATGATAATAAAAATTTAGTAAAATATAAGTAGTAAGTGCATATAGTACATTCGAGAAGTATAAAGAAACAAAATTAATAAGTAGCTTTAAATGGTGAAAAGAAAATATAAAAAAAATAGTAAACAATAAGTAATAATAAAGGTATTGAATATAAGGTGCAAAAACATAATCAATAATAAAAATTTAAATGTGCAGAGGTATATCATATTTATATGAATAAAATATTGCAATCAAGTTTAAATGCTTCCAAAATAAATAAGACAATACAAAATAATGGAAAATATAGTATCAAAAAATCCAAGTATATATAAAAAATGAAAGTAAATACACAAAACCAAAATTTATAATACAGAAAAAACAATAATAAAAGGAAATAGAAGTAGAAATAATAACTTAACACGTAGCAATTCAAAACTTAATGTAATATGTAAAAGTAATAGCAAACATTTACGAGTAACGAAAAAGCACATGAAAGTAAGAAGGATGAAAACGTCAAGAAACAAATAAGTAAGAGTTGCAAAAATAAAAATGAGCTTGTGAAATGCTAAAGGATGCACTGTTGAATTACAACAAAAGTTGCCAAATAATAATTTGGTCAAAAGAATAAAAAGTAAGAACCAATAGTAAAGTCATAGAAACAGTTTTAAAAGAAAAATAAGACGATTAGTGAAATCTTAATGTTTGTACTAATGAATAGAAATAATATAAATTCGGTTGGAGATATAGAAACTAAAATAAAATCAATCACTGTCAATAAAAGAAACCGAATTAAAAGTAGAAATGAGTTAATTTACACGAAAGTTATCCGGTAAGAAAACAAATGTAAAATAGTAAAAGTGATAGGATACAAGAGTGAGAACTACAAAACTCATGAACATTTTAAAAAATACGAGAAAATAAATAATTAAAAGAATGTAGTGGAAGATAATTAAATTTAATAACTGAAAAAAATACTAGCGAAAATCATAGATACCAAAAATTATACACAATGAGTAAAATAGAAAAAGATATAGTGAATATTAGTAAGTTAGAAAATATACAAGTTGCGGGGGTAATAATAAAATATCAAATGCATAAAGCGGAGAAAAGAGGGAAAAAAAAGCTAATGAGAAAAGTATATGCTTTATGCAAAAAAAATCAATGCACTTGCGATAAAGAAATTTTATTCAAGTCTAAGCATACAAATAGTCTAAATCTCACTACAGGTCTTCATGACCAAACAATCAAGTCAGACACATCAGATGTCCACCTAGGTACTCATACTTCTAATGTCCACCTATGTTCTATTTAATGTCCACTTGTGTACTTACACATCTAAAATCCGCCTAGGTTCTCACACATCAAATGTCTATTTATGTTTATTCCCCGTACTATGTTTAAAATTACTAATTAAAGCATGCTCTGATACCAACTCGATAGCACCCCGAATTTCCAATAAAATATCTCAGAAATACATGGCACAATTCCAGAATCAACTTTAAGTAATCATAAATATAGCAACCAAATACAGGAAAAATTAAAACTTTTTATTACATCAATTGTTTACAAAGCACAGCGGAAAACAAAACACCTTGAATTACAATTTCTTTTTTTTACAACACATTCTTTTTCAATTTACATAAGCCATATATCGTTATACCCCATGCATCCACATTCCAAGCTAAAGGTACTTACCTGTAAAACATGAGGCTAGAGATAATCCTAACCCCCAAAACTACAGGGGTTAGCCATAACGGTGTGAGTGACATAAAATAAATGCAACATAAATAAAATATAAGACATAGAATCATAAACAACATGTACCAACAGCAAGAATAAATGAAATAAGAATAAAAATAAATAAAACATGAAAACATCAAGTAAAATTAGACTAAGTGTCAAGTGTAGAAAAACAGGAAACAACATTCATAAACTCAGGTCAAGAAAACACCAATGCTATATGCTGACTCTCTAATGCATACTTGTCGGATTCTATGCATCACACTCTATATAGGTTCGGTGCAAGTCCTTATCATTCTCCACTTGATAGGGTTAAATCCCCTGCTATGCAACTAATCCTACTACTATGACTACTATGAGATTTAGACATTCTGCAAGTATTGGTTCTCGCGCTCGGAATAATGGAGGCCAATCCCACTCCGCAGATCATTATGTAGCCCTTACGTCCATCGTCCCGAAAATGGAGATTGCCTCACTCTGCAGGTCATCCAGGAACCCTTAATGCACAAACATCCCATGAGTGTCACTCTCGTCCTTGGAATACTGGAGATCAATCCCACTTTGCAGATCACTATGTGGCCCATACGTCCATCTTCCCAGAAGGCTGGAGAATATCTCACTCTTTGGATCATCTTGGAGTTCATAACTCACGTTTGCACTCATTTCATCATATCACCATCTAATGCCTGTCCTTATCTTGTTAAGTTAATTAAGTAATTTCGAATCTCCTAGAGGTGGTGTACCCTACCGGACTTGACTCAACTGATCAACAACAAAGCCACAACTGGACAAACTACAAAATCTCAAATGCCGGTATCTAGGGTCCCACATACCCTCTAAAGACTCATAACTCAACCATCAACACAATGAATCTTTCATTTTAATCATTTCATTTCATTGTTAACTTACTCACAGAGTTCTCTTTACTGAAAAGAAGTGTGCACAATGTGTGTATATAATCTCTTTACTGAAATGAGGTGTACATAGGTGTATGTATAAATCTCTTCACTGAGTTGAAGTATACACAGGATACATACAAGATATAGAAATCCCTTTCACTAAAACTAAGCATACACATGATGTAGAAACCCCTTTTTGAAATGGAGCATATGCATATATATATGATATAGAAAGATAGTCTATAATTGAATGAAACATATGCAGATATATAGAAGATCCCTTTCACTGATTGAAATATATGTGTATCTATATGATATAGAAAAATCTCCCTTTACTGAATTGGAGTTGTTCACAAATGTGTATATAAAACACTTTACGGAAATGAAGTTTGTGTGTATATATTTGAGATATGGAAAACCCCTTTCACTAAATTGAAACATATGCAGGATATATATATGATGTAGAGAACCCCTGTTTACTGATATGATGTATGAATGTATATATATAATATAGAAAGAAAATCCCTTTACTGGTATGAAGTATCTGTGTATGTATATACATGATATATATAGAAAACCTTTCACTGATATGTATCTATATAATTAAACACCAAGAAAGCTATCAAGTGGCTCTCATTCAATACAGTTGAAATCAATGGTCCAGATTTAATCGCACAAAACTTATTTTCCCGCCCAAAAGTTTTCCCCCAAAACTCAAATTCAAATCCCCCAAAATAATTCTTTTATTTATTTATTTATTTACTTATTTATTTATTTATTTATTTATTTATTTCTCTCTCTCTCTCTCTCTCTCTCTCTCTCTCTCTCTCTCATTCTCTCTTTATTTACTCAGACATTTATATTTTCAGATTTCAAGTTGTAAATTTTCACACTTTTTATGCATTTTTTTATTTCTCATGTTACATTGAAAATAGCAAATATCTCATCAACAGTTAAATTTCATCATTTTCCACACTCAAAGTTCTAAGAACTTGAATTTTACACCCTCATTTATAATTATTTTTCAACATATACTTGATATGGCTAAAAAAGGGGGTTAAATCGGAACCCTCCAAATCGGGCACGAATCTTGAAGCCTAGGGGTAAAATGGTAATTTCACCTACCAACGGGTCTGAAGCGGGTACTGGTTCTCTTCCCCGAAGACCCACTTACCCGCAAACAGATCCGTCTCAACTGGGTGCGGGTTCCCACCTACAGCAAACCCGGTCCAGAAGGGATAGAATTAGGGTTTCTGATTAAATCCTAATCAACGGCCCTGATTCATATCTATCCCTCCACTGGGGATTAGGAATTACATTCCTTATCTAACCACAGGAGGATTACATTCCTAATCTGATCCCAGCTGCGCCTATAAATACCCCCCATCCATCTCCATTAAGAGGTAATCAATCTTTTCCCAGTTTTTGCGCTCTCTCATAATCATTCCTGATTACTGACTTGAGCGTCGGAGAGTGCGTCGCTAGGAACAACCCCGGTGTCTCGCACTTTTTGCAGGTGTACGGCGGGAGTCAGCATCAAACTCTGGCGGAACAGGTAACAGGTTTGCTATTTAGTTTTCCTAAGAATCCACAAATACTATCTGTTTGCCCCCACACCAGATTTAGCAGCAACGGATTGGCGCCGTCTGTGGGAAGACTAACGAATAGCAACCTCCCCTCTTCCCGTTGGACAGATCTTCTCCAGCCATGCCTCCTAGGAAAGTCAGATCCAGAGGGTCCAACCGAGGACCCAATCCCGATCAGCAACAGAAAGTTCCCCCTCAGCCCGTTCAACAGCAGGGGCAACTTCCTCCTCAAGCCATGGACCCTCTTCAACAGGAGCTACCTCCTCCGTAGAATCAACAACCTCCTAAGGGTCCCAACCCGCAGAAACAACCTTTCCATCATGACCACGTCTCCATCCACAATGCCTCTTCGGATTCGATGGCCTCCCACAATCCCCAAGTATCCGACCTTCGCAACACCATCCGCAATCGGCAGAAGGATGAGGATCTTCGCCCCCGTCTGGATGAAAAGCGAGCCCGAGAGGGAGCCTCCCGCCAATACCGTCCGGATGAGCGATCTCCTCACCGCCGAGACAAAAGGAGGTCCCCCATCCGAAGGAGGCGGAGAGAATCCCCCGAGCATCACAGAAGAAGACCACACTCCCCTGTAGGTCGGCAACAGCCTAGGAACGATGAGGCACCCATCACCCGTGCCGAGTTCCAGCAGTTCCAAGCGACCGTCCTGCAAGCTCTCAATCTCCGTCCTAACACCAATGCTCCAAAGATTCCCTCTCCTCCTCCTGTCCGAAGTCCTCGCCGAAGGTCCCTAACTCCTGCTCCAGCTCCTAGCAACTCCCGGCATATGCCAAGTCCTCGCCGCTCCAGGAGCTACCGTCGTCGTAGCCCCCGCTCTCCCTCGTACGAAGACGAGTCTAGAGGCTCGGCTGATTACCGTCGAAGGGATGACGCCGTCTACCACCGTCTCCACGAAATAGAGAGGCGCTTGGGTCAGTTAGACCGAGAAGAGGAGCTTAGAGGAAGGACCCTTCGTCCTAGTCGACCTCCTTTTTCCCGAATGATAGGCTTCAAGCCTCCTCAATTTGATACCTATTCCGGGGAGACTGACCCCGTCGATCACATCGAAAGCTTCAAGACCCTAATGCTCATCCATCAAGCTTCCGATGCCCTGCTCTGCAAAACCTTCCCCGCAACTCTCAAGGGTCCAGCTCGAGAATGGTACTCTCGCCTTGCCCCATCCTCGATATTCTCCTTCGAGCAATTCGAGACCCTCTTTGTCACCCACTTCGTGAGTAGCCACCAAACTGAGAAGACCAGCATTTTGCTACTCTACCTCCACCAGAAGAAGGGTGAGAAGTTGAAAGACTATGTGAAAAGGTTCACAGCTGAAGCCAGGTCCATAGCATCCCTCGACCAGTCGGTCGCTGCAGCAGCATTTCAATCCAATATCCTCAACTCTAGCCTGCGCTCTGCCCTCGCCAAGAAGCCCACGCAGAACTTCTCTGACCTCCTCTTCCGAAGTGAAAATTATATTCGGGCCGAAGAAGCCGAGCACCGCCCCAACTTGGAGGGGTCTTCCTCCGGGTCCAAGAGAAAGGGAACAGAAGAGGAGGGAGCCAAGAAGCTCCAGAAAGATAATGCCGACCAGCGCCGACCTCCCCCCAGATTCGAGAAATTTACTCCTCTCACCACCAATGTCTCTACCATTCTAATGGAAGTTGAGAAGGAAGGGATCATACCTCCTGCTCCGAGGATGAACACCCCCGCCAAGAAAAGGGATAAAGAGAAGTGGTGTCGTTATCACCAGGACCATGGCCACGACACCAATGATTGTCGGGCCTTGAAGAATGAGATAGAAGCCCTCATCCAGAGGGGGCAGCTGACCAGGTTCATAAGAAAGGACCGAGTCGACCTTCCTCCCCCGCCTCGGGGGGCTAATAAGCGTCCTGAACGCAATGAAACGCCCGACTTCGAAAAGGAGCGTGTCCTACACCTATCCACGGGGGCCCAATGGGGGGCTCCTCCAACTCCTCTCGAAAGGCGTTCATTAGGAAAGTCAATTCGGTTCGCACCACCCCTCCTCCCAAAGGCCTCGGAGTGCCCGTCACATTCTCAAACGAAGATCTTGAAGGTGTCCGCACCCCTCATTGTGACGCACTCGTCATCAATCTCCATATGGCGAATTTCAAAGTGGAGAGGATCCTAGTGGACAATGGCAGCTCTGTTAACATCCTCTTCCTCGCCGCTTTCAAAGGCCTCAAACTCTCCCGGAACAGACTCAAGCCCGCCGGCTACACGCTTTATGGGTTCACGGGAGTGCCAATGACTATCGAAGGGGTGATCACCCTCGATGTAACCGCTGGCAAAACTCTTACTACCCGAATGGAGCCGATGGACTTCATGGTCGTAGATGTTCCTGCAGCCTACAACGTCATTTTGGGTCGGCCCGGCCTTGCTGACCTTGAAGCCGTCCCCTCCGCCTATCACCTCAAAATGAAGTTTCCCACTCAGGCCGGAGTAGGGAAAGTAAAAGGCAATCAGGAAACGGCCCGCAAGTGCTACATGACCTCTACCCTGGGTCCAGTCCTCTCCCTAGAAACTCTGGAAATCCCCCAAGATGCTGCCCGACCGACGTCCGAGCCGGTGGATGAATTGGAGGAAGTGCTCTTCTCTGAGCAGGATCCAACTCGAAAGTTCTTTGTTAGCAAGACCCTCCCATCCACCTTATGCTCGGACATAGTACAGTGCATCTGAAGGAACCGAGACCTCTTTGCTTGGTCAGCTGCAGACATGCCCGGAATTTCCGAAGAGCTCTAAGTCCACCACCTCAGTGTTGTTCCGGGGTCCAAACCGGTTCAACAGAAGAGATGCAAGTTCGCCCCCGAGAGCCAGCTAGCCATAAAAGAAGAGGTGGACAAGCTCTTGAAGGCCCGGTTCATACAAGAGGTGAACTATCCCGGGTGGTTGTCGAATGTAGTAATGGTGAAGAAGTCCAATGGGACTTGGAGGATTTGTATCAATTTTACCGATCTCAACAAGACTTGCCCCAAGGATCCCTTCCCTCTTCCGAGTATTAACACTCTGATTGATGCCACCTCGGGACATGAGCTCCTCAGCTTCATGGACGCCTTCTCAGGCTACAACTAGATTCGGATGTTCCCTCTGGATATCCTGAAGACCTCATTTGTGACCGACCAGGGCCTCTACTGCTACAGGGTTATGCCCTTTGGTTTGAAGAATGCAGGCGCAACATATCAATGCCTCGTCAACAAGGTTTTCCAAGCTCAAATCGGCCGGAACATGGAGGTGTATGGTGACGACATGCTTGTAAAAAGCATCCGAGGAGCCGATCATGTGACTGACCTACTGGAGGCGTTCGATGTTCTGAGAAAGCACAACATGAGACTCAATCCGAACAAGTGTGCGTTCGGTGTCTCGTCAGGAAAGTTCCTCGGCTTCATGGTCAGCCAACGAGGGATTGAAGCCAACCCTGAGAAAATCAAGGCCATATTGGACATGGCCCCTCCCAAGAATGTTAAGGAAGTTCAGAGGCTAACGGGCCGCTTAGCCGCCATAGGGCATTTTCTCTCGAAGTCCGGAGAGAAATGCCTCTCCTTCTTCAAGGCCCTCAGGGGGGCTAAAGGTTTCGAATGGGGGCAGCAACAGCAGGAGTCGTTCGACCAGCTCAAGGCTTACCTCGTCAACCCTCCTCTCCTCAGCAAGCCCATTCCTGGTGAACCCCTTTACCTCTACCTGGCAGCATCCGAGTAGACCCTCAGCGCCGTTTTAGTAAGGGAAGAAGACCGGGCTTAAAAGCCCATCTACTATGTGAGCAAAGTACTTCGGGATGCCGAGCTCCGCTACCCGAAGATAAAAAAGATGGCTTATGCCCTGGTGATGGCCGCGAGAAAGCTTTGCCCGTATTTTCAGTCCCATTCGGTGGTCGTTCTTACCGACCAACCGCTGAAGCAAGTGCTCCACAAGCTGGAGACCTCCGGCCATCTTATGAAGTGGTCTATCGAGCTGAGCCAGCATGATATAACTTATCAGCCTCGGACCGCGATCAAGGCTCAGGCCTTAACCGAATTCATAGTCGAAAGTACCATCCCCGAGTTCAGCCAAGCGATGAAGGGACCGCTTGTCTGGTCGGTTTATGTGGACGGATCCTCGTGCAATGAGGAAAGCGGAGCCGGGGTCATTTTGGCAGGCCCAGATGACTTCATCCTCCAGTACTCCCTCCGTATCAACTTCAAGGCCTCGAACAACGAAGCAGAATACGAGGCACTCATAGCCGGCCTTGGAATGGCCCACAATGCAAGGGTGCAATGCCTCCGAATCTTTAGCGACTCTCAGCTAGTCGTAAATCAGGTCCTCGGCAAGTATGAAGCACGTGATGACAGGATGGTTAAATACTTAGCCAAGGTTAAGAGCCTCATGGCACTGTTTGAAGAAGCCCTCATCCAACGAATACCCCGGGAAGAAAATGCTCAGGCCGACACCCTCTCCAAACTAGCATCTTCCTCCCTTCAAGGTCTCGAGCAGACCGTCTTGATAGAGGTCCTTCTGAAGCCAAGCATAGAGGACGAAACTTCCGACTCTATGAAGTCGCTGCCTGTCCTACTTGAAGATAACTGGATGAAACCCCTCGTTGAATTCTTGAGGGACGGGCTCCTCCCCGAAGATCCTAAGGAAGCTCGAAGAGTGAGAACCCGAGCCGAGCGTTACACATTAATCGGAGGCATCCTATATAAACGCTCCTTCACACAGGTAGACGACAGGCCCTACCTAAGATGCCTCTCCCCCGAGCAGGCCGACTACGCCCTACAAGAACTTCACGAGGGCATCGGCGGGGCACATTCGGGATCCAGATCCTTAGCCCGCAAAGTGTTGAATTACGGATATTTCTGGCCCACTCTCCTACGAGATGCCGAATGACACGTTCGGCAATGGGGCTCTTGTCAGAAGTACTCCGACATCTAACTCCTTCCACAAGCTCCACTCACTTCCCTATCAAGTCCAATTCCTTTCGCAATGTGGGGGATGGATTTACTAGGGCCATTTCCACCGGCTCCCGGTCAGTTCAAATTCCTAGTCGTGGCAATCGACTACTTCTCAAAGTGGATAGAGGCCGAGCCCTTGGCCACGATCATCGAAAACAAGGTAGTTCAGTTCTTTTGGAAGAGCATAATCTGCCGATTCGGCGTCCCGCGGGTCCTCATAACAGACAACGGAACCCAGTTTACCGGGGCTGCATTCCGAGCTCTATGCGAAGACCTTGCCATCCAACACCGATTCTCCTCCGTTTCCCATCCCCAGTCGAATGGACAAGTCGAGAATGCTAACAGACAGATCCTCTCTGGCATTAAGAAGAGGTTGGATAAATGTTCCAAAGGCTTATGGGTCGATCAGCTCCCCAACGTGCTGTGGAACTACCGCACCACAAAACGGATCCCCACAGGCGAGTCTCCATTCAACCTCACCTATGGGTCCGAAGCTATGATCCTCCTAGAAGTTGGAATACCCTCTCCCTGACTAATGGCTTATGAGGAAGAACAGAATGCCAGAGAACTCCGAGCAAATCTAGACCTGATCGATGAGATCTGAGAAAGAGCTGCCATTCGTCAACAAGGTTACCGAAGAAGGATCGAGTTGGCATACAATAAGAGAGTCCGTCCTACCGACCTCAAAGAAGGGGACTTGGTCCTCAGAAAGCTAGCCATCTCTTTCCCCGGACAGAAGAGCAAACTGGCTCCAAATTGGGAGGGACCCTATAAGATCGCAAAAGTGGTTCGGCCCGGCACATACAGACTAGAAGATCTCGAAGGCAGGGAGATCCCCAGGACTTGGAATGCTGACCATCGCTTAAAATACCAAGAGAGGGCACCAACGCCTCTCTAAGTGTTTTGGGATGTCGAACCGTTCCACTCCTATTACTTGTAATGTTTTTCTTTTATTTCTCTCTTGTAATAACGGTTCGCAACTTTAAAAGCAGCCGACCATTAGTCGTCAATAAAGAAAGCTTTTTCATATTTTACTTGTAAAAATTGTTTACAAGTCCTTGCCTTAGCCCTTCATACTACCGATGGTTTGGAGTCCAACACTTGGCTCGATTCTACTTTGTAAGTTCGCTCGTAAGCGAGCTAGAAGTAGGTCGCCATTCGGAATTGCTCCCACAACCGTTGAACAACCCTACCGATGGTTCGGAGTCCAACACTTGGCTCGATTCTACTTTGCAAGTTCGCTCGTAAGCGAGCTAGAAGTAGGTCGCCATTCGGAACTGCTCCCACAACCGTTGAACAACCCTACCGATGGTTCGGAGTCCAACACTTGGCTCGATTCTACTTTGCAAGTTCGCTCGTAAGCGAGCTAGAAGTAGGTCGCCATTCGGAACTGCTCCCACAACCGTTGAACAACCCTACCGATGGTTCGGAGTCCAACACTTGGCTCGATTCTACTTCGCAAGTTCGCTCGTAAGCGAGCTAGAAGTAGGTCGTCATTCGGAACTATTCCCACAACCGTTGAACAACTCTACCGATGGTTCAGAGTCCGACACTTGGCTCGATTCTACTTTGCAAGTTCGCTCGTAAGCGAGCTAGAAGTAGGTCGCCATTCGAAAATGCTCCCACAACTGTTGAACAACTCTACCGATGGTTCGGAGTCCCGCACTTGGCTCGATTCTACTTTGCAAGTTCGCTCGCAAGCGAGCTAGAAGTAGGTCGCCATTCGGAACTGCTCCCACAACCGTTGAACAACCCTACCGATGGTTTGGAGTCCAACACTTGGCTCGATTCTACTTTGCAAGTTCGCTCGTAAGCGAGCTAGAAGTAGGTCGCCATTCGGAACTGCTCCTACAACCGTCGAACAACTCTAACGATGGTTCAGAGCCCAATGTTCGGCTCGGTTGTGCTAACTCGATCCCCCGAACTGAGCGGATGAGGAACCGACCTCCACATATGGAGAAAAATTCTGCCGAACCGGTTTCACCGTTAGATCACCTCAAAGTCTGTGCTAGGACTTGATGAGCGGATCAGATCGTGCCACATGTCCACAAAATGACAAGATAATGTTTTCTTGGAACTCGTGCCTCCCACCTCGTGATGCGTGCCACGATCATGATCGACCGTCTAGATTGAGCCACGTAGACTGCGTCTAAAATCCGAGCTATCTCACCGCGAAAGTGCAAAGTCGCCTCGGTATACTCCGAGCAAAAAACTAAAGTTCCACAGCTAAAACACTCGAAGAAGATAACTAGGGTTCCTAATGATTGGAGTAAGGCAACTATGGCACAACAAGAGCAAAGCAACATCGATTTTATTGAAATAACGTGATAAATTTACAAGGCAAAGAGTTACAGCGAAAAAATGACTTGACAAATTTACAAGGTATGTCATTACAACAAGGAGAACGACACAAGTCTAAAGCTCGACGCCACTCGCTCAGTGCCTCCTCGGAACAGGGACGTTCCGATTTAGAGACAATCGGGGTTTTCGTCTCTTCACCTCCGAGCTTGTCTCTAGGCCGACGAACTGCAACGCCGCCTCACCGCTGAGCCTAACGGTGGCCCCGACCGAGGCTCCACTCGAACTGACAGCTACTCCGCTTTGTGCGTCGGCTGCTGTCCGACCAATGACTTGAGGACGAGTTGCGAGCTCGTAGAAGCCTCGCTCTCTCTCCTCGCGAGTGCACGAGGTGCTGCAGACATTAGCTCTCACGGGCTGAGGCTTCAGACGAGCCACCTCCTCCTCGAGCTCAACATTCCTATCTTTCACAGTGTCGTCCTTAACCATTATCTTGAATCGAGGGAGTTTCGCCGAATCGGGACATTCAGTGCTATCGGAAATGATACGACGTAAGTTAGTCACCTCGATGCTCTTGTCGACCAAGACCCTCTGCAGCTGTTCGACCTTCTTCGCGAACTCATCTCGCTCGGCCAGCACCGAGGCTAGCTCCGCCTCCTTCGCCGAGAGCTCCTCCTCAACTATTCGGAGATGGTGCACCTCGGCCAGCAGCTCGCTGTTCTTCTTCTCCATGTTGAGCGACACCCTCTTGATCAGCTCGATTTCACCCTCGAGGCGAGCCTCGCGAGATTGCTTAAACAGCTCGGCACGACGCCGAGCTGCTACGGTATTTGGGGGATGTTCGAGGATCTGAAATACAAGAACGTTACAATTGGAAGACTATAGACCGACCCAAACACTTGGACAAATTCGAGATAAAATTTTCATTCATAAAAGAAGAGGCGGTGGCCAGTCCGCAAAAAGGCGTTACATTTTTGAAAAGAAAAAAAAGGAGAAAACAAAATTACAAAAAGACGAGAAGATCAGGGGTCCACCTGTGTCGGCTCGATCACAGGCGCTTCGCCAGACGGCCCCTCATTTCTTGCCCCGGCCTGGGGGACTGTCACCACAACATCAGCGACCACCTCCTCGTCGTCGTCACCCTCTCCCTCGTCACCTTCCTCCGCTTCGCCTTCCTCCTCCTCGCCATCAGATGCGGATCCGGGCCACAGCCTATAGCCGACCCACTGAAAGCCGGGGACGCGGTCCTGAACGTGGTCGAGCGCCCTCTGGTAGGACTTCTCCATGTTCGAGGCCATATGCGCCTTCGCCTCGGCCTCGACCTCGGCCCTGATCTTCGTCGCCAAGGCATCCTTCTCCGCCTTCACCTCCGCCAGGGCCTTCGCTGACGCCGCCAGCTCCTCGGCAGCCTTGGCAGCTTTGGCAGCCTCCTCAGTGAGCTGCCCCTTTACTCGCTCCAGGTCGGCCACAAGGACTGCAACTTGGACTTCCAAGCCCTCGGCTCGCCTCTGCTCTGCTTCGAGCTGCTGAACCGCCTTCACCTTGTCTGCCCTGTCCTTATCACTGGCAGCCTTCAACTCCTTCTTCTGTTCGGCGAACACTTCAAGGAGATGGTTGAAGTGACAAGTGGCCTGCCAAAACAAAACGATAGTGAGAACAAAGTAAGAGCCGAACGGCAGACTCAAAGAAATTCTCAAGAGAAAGTATGCGATACTTACCGATACGAGCGACCGAGCGACCTCATAGGTGTCGTCGCCAACCGTCCCCGCCTTCAACGCGGCTCGGTCCTTCGGGGTCGCCAGATGCTTGACTGCCTGCATGGACATCTGCGGATTCCCGAGGAAGCCATCGTGGTTCTTGACGCGCCAGTTCG
Source organism: Hemerocallis citrina (assembly GCA_017893485.1). Taxonomy (NCBI): domain Eukaryota; kingdom Viridiplantae; phylum Streptophyta; class Magnoliopsida; order Asparagales; family Asphodelaceae; genus Hemerocallis; species Hemerocallis citrina. Next base: position 143,241,903 of record CM030360.1, read on the forward strand.
GGACGAACAGCTGCTTATGCTGCTCGGTCAAGATCACCTCGGCCTGAGGGGTCAACGGCGGAGCGTGGAGCGTCAGTGCCACCGTAACGTCGAAGGTCTCACCGGCCGTGGCAGAGGCATCAGGAACAGAGGTGTCGGTGACAGCAACTACTGCCGGCGAGGGGACCTCAGCAACGGGGGGAGGCGGAGAAATTGCCGAGGCAACCTTGGAAGGCCGACCTGACGAGGCGGTCGGGCTCGGCCTCTTCCTCTTCCTTCCATCGGCAACTATGCCTCGATCGTTCATCATCGCCAAAAAGTCCATCTTCGGCGCTTCTGTTTCAAGCAACAAACAAACAACAAGTTAGTAAAACAAAGCTAAAAACTTAGAAGAAAAAATGTATTGCGAGATGTCAGGAGCGTACTCGGGTCGATCGGACTGAGGCCCGACCCGTGTAGCACTTCCTCGGCCATCTCCCTCCAGCTTAACATCGGGAGCGCCATGATCTTCCCCACCACCTCTTCTTCTTCCGCAGTCAGTACCGGGTCGGCCCTCGAAAACTTTGGCACCTCTACTTTCCACTGAGTCGGAACTTTCAGCATCGAGGGCTCCCTCAACAAGAAGAACTTCTCCTTCCAACCCTTGATCGAGTCCGGGTTCTCTATGATCCGAACGCCCTTCCTCGGCGCCAGATAGTAACGATGCTTGGTCTTGTGCATTCTGTGAACCCGATACATGCTTCGGAAGATCGTCAGATCCGGCTCCACCTGGCGTTATGGCACTGCAGCTGTAGCGCCCCGTTTTCCATATACTGGGAAACCGAGACACGAGCCAGGACCTTTTCATTCAATTAGTCACAATACACAGAAACAAGAAAATTTAAAACTTTTTATTAACATACTATTACAGGCCGAGTGTTTCTACTAATACAATAAGTTACATCAGAGTGTACATGAATAAAAGATAATCATTGCTTTTCCACTTGTAGATCATGTCTCGGCTAGAGTCCTTCTGGTTCGCGATCTTGTGTCCACAACCTATTGAAGTGGGGACGTCAGTATTCACTGACGCTTAAAGGCTGATCATATAGCAGCGGATCTCCAAAACAAACAATATATATAAATAGGGTGAAGTATGTCGGTGTAGTTTAAGTGTTCGTGAGCGCAGTGATTAGAATCTAATAAATGTCAATCAAACTGGAATACCAATGCACTGTCAACTAAACTGGAATACTAATACACTGTCAACTGAGCTAGGATACTCATATTCTAATGCCATGTCAACTAAACCAGCATGCTCATATCCTAATGCCATGTCAACTAAACCAGGATGCTCATATCCTAATGCCAGCAAGTCTCCGAAAGCAACATGCAGCCCATACTACATGCGACCCCATCTCAAGCCGTTTCTCCATATATAGGGATTGAACCCGCGTTATGAATTCTAATTGTACACAACCTGTTCCTGACAATACTCCATGACTCTGTGAGGTTGCAGAAGGGGTCAAGTCCCCCTATGCAGTCTGCTTATGGTGTCTCCGTTTTCCATTACTACCCGGCATGCCGGACCTCACTCGATCCCTGTATATCGGGCATCGTTCCAAAATCAAACCATAGGGTTTTGCAAGCGCAGGGTAGCGCGAAGCCTACCCTGTGGCACCCTCTGGGTTATCGCAAGCGCAGGACTGCCCAAATGCATCCTGTGGCACCCCAGCCACGGTATTTCAGGAATTAACAGAACGAGATACGCAACCCGTGTCCTCAACCTGTGAGACGACACCGTACGTATCCCTTTGACGGGAAGGTACAACCCAATAACACCACCTAAGATCGGCCCTAAAGAAAGGTTTGGTCGTACGGTGCACCCTACTACCAACTCACCTTCTTTCGGGCAAAAGGTTAAGTCACTATCCTAATGAGGTTATTATGTTGGATCCTGTAGGCGAGACAACAAACACTAGAGGGGGGGTGAATAGTGTTAATAAAAAACTGCGGAAATTTTCTCGGTCCAGTCGACTGAGTTATGAATCAGTCGACTGATATAACCAAAATAAAGCAAAAACAATAACTCTGTGTAGTCGACTGATGAATAAGATAGACGACTGAAGACACAATGAAACTACAACTAAAACGACACTGACCAGTCGACTGATAGTGCAAGGAGTCGACTGTCCAGACACTTTTTGCAGAACTTAAATAAACAAGAGTAAATGCAAAATCAAGACAACCAATCACAGAGTACACAAGATATATTCTGGTTCGGTCCTCCCGACCTACATCCAGTCCCCAAGCAACCCACTTGAGATTTCCACTGTTCTTGAAAAAGATTACAAGAATACCCTACGGCGTTACGACAACAACCTTGTCTAACCCGTAGTCCTTTCTCTCAACCAGAGAAAGCAGACCCACTCTACTACCAAGAGTAAAACAAAACCGACTCTACAACCTAGAGTCAAAAACACTCTCCAACCGAGAGCAAAAGAACAATAGAAACTTTACAGTCAACCTATAGCCTTGTTGGTGTTTTTGTATTGTTGCACGTGGCTAAAAACAAGGTTGACTTCTATACTCAGTCCAGAGCGAATTCGTTGCTATACTGGACTGAATGTAGAGAACCAAAGAGTATGAACTTGAAAGCTTTATTTCTCAAAAATATCACTTAGAATTTTTCTCAAGGAATGCTCGGATTTCAAAGAAAGTTCTGTAGATCTGTTCAGTGAGATCTGAACTCTACTTAAAGAGTTTGATCTCCTGGACGTTGGGAGATAGTTACTCCAACTGTCAACCAACGGATCTAAGCTTTTGATTTTGAAAAATACGATTTTGAAAAACAGAAAACGGTCAAAAGCTCTCGAACAGTCGACTGGGTTGCCATATGAGTCGACTGATGAGAGTTTGAATAAATTTAAACAGTTTTGTACTGTCAGTCGACTGGCAGAGGCTTAAGTCGACTGGTACTCAAAGTTAAATTACTTCAAACTGTTTTGACTCTTTTTGGGGGGTTTTTAAAAGACACACATTTATGAAATTTTGAGTGTGTGTGTGACAAGGCTTTATATCAGACTAAGACTCAACAAAAAGTAAGATACAATGTTTTTACAAGACACTACAATTTTGACACAATTGAGCTAAAGGTCTTGAGTCTTGAGTCTTGTCTTGAGTGAAGTCTTGAATCTGTATCCTTTGAGCTTGTTCATTTGTTCAGCTGAAATGTCTTTTGTATGTACAACCTGCAATGTTAGCTGTATAACATAGGCACATGTTGCACTGTGTTGTGATCATCAAAATCAAGAATCAACATTCTCCCCCTTTTTGATGATGACAACACAATAGCTGATAATAACAGATAATATACAAGCATAGTGAAGACATGCTCCCCCTATTAAAAACACAGAATGCATTATCTTAAAAATGTTTCATAAAACATGTATCAGTCGACTTATCAAAATGGCAGGCGACTGATCAGGAAACACATACTTAGAAAAATCATAAGAAGAAAATAAGTACAGATGCAGCAGCAGCAGTCGACTTATATGCCTTTGAGCAGTCGACTGACCAGAGAATTTTCCAATACCCAGAAATAGAACAAAGTTAACAAATAAGAGGATATCAAAACATAAATAACACAGATATAACAAAACATAAATAACACAGATATAACACAGATATCTCTCCCCCTTTGGCATCATCAAAAACACAAAATAACAATCTTTTGTATAGAAAATAAACTAAGATAAAGTCGCATACATAAATAAGTGCATGAAAAAGGAAAATTACATAATAGAAAAATAAAATAAAAAGTCTTCAATCTTCCTCATCGGAGTCTTCATCGTCACCATGAGAAGGAGGATGAAATTGAGAATTGAAGAGATTAGTGAGGTTGTCAAGTTTGGTATCAATGTTGTCTAGTTGGGAATCAAGATTATGAAGTTGGGTATCTACAGTGGCTGAATGCTTCATAAGATAGGAGACACAGTCATATAGAGTACGAGGATCATCATAGTTGGCTTGAAGAATAGGTGGATCAGTAGAGGTAGAAGGTCTAGAGGGTCTAGAAGTAGAACCTAAAGGAGCTTGAGAAAGTGGAGGAGACCTAGGGGGTGGTCTAGAAGGAGGATCAAGAAGTTTCATTCGTGCCAAACTAGCACGATCGAAACACTCATAATGAGTAACAACATTGGTCTCGGAATCGAGATCAATACCAAAAGCTATAAAGACTCTAGTGAGAAGACCACCAAAAGGTAGAAAGTGAGTGTGGTTTTGATTAAATTTAGAAAAGATGACACGACCCCAATTGACAGCAATTTTACCAAAAATCGCATACACAGCTTTTTGTAATTCTAGAGAATACTGGTCATAACTACCCTTTTTGGGAAGGATGTTATAGGCTAGTACTCTAGCTACAAGCTTAGCAATAGGTTTAATATTTTTGCTTGTCATTAGAGGGCCATGATTGGGTAAAAAGATTTTAGATAAAATAGAGGCATCATCTAAAATAACTTCATCAAGATATAATCCTCCGTCATCAATACCAAGTATTTGATTTATCCTAGTGGGTGTGAGTGTCATTTTGACATTCTTCACAGATGAACGGATAACTACATCCCCATCGTATTTTTGTACAACCCTCATATTTGTATAAAACAAATAGATGAGTTGGGGATAATAGTTGGGTTGGTTAGATAAAGAGAGAAAATCATAAAGACTACTATTTTGGAACAAGGGAATAAGATTAAAACGATCAAGGTCATTGAAGTTAACAAATCTTCCAGGGAAGATTGTAATGCTACAAATAAGGTACCATTGTTCAATGAGATCGGGACTTAAGAGAAATTGAGTGTAGTCTTGAGATGAAGAACTACCTTCATGAGATCTCTTGGATCTTTTAGGAGCCATAAAAAGAGAGAGGAAAAAAATTTTTACCAAAGAGAGGGACGAAAAAATAAGACCAGAGATGAGCACCAGCAGCAATTTGAGAGTTGACTTCCTTCTTCTTCACAAATTAGGGTTTGGGAGTTTGGGTGAAAAATTGGAGATCGGTAAAGGTGAGAAAGAGGGGCTGGTAAAGGGGTTTTAACCGAGAATAAACGGCTGAGATCAAAGAGGGAAGAAATCGACGGTAGAGATAAGGGATCACGGGTGAAAAGAGAAGTAAATTTTATCTCAAAAGACGCGATGAATAGTCGCTGAAGACGATTGAGCTCGCGACAGTCGACTGGTAGGGTATATCAGTCGACTGAGTCGAGAAGAAACTATATTTTGTATATCTGCTGATCAGTCGACTGTCATTAGGACCATGCGACTGGTCAGAGAACTAAAAGTAAATAAGTTTAAAGTATAGTATAGTCGACTTACTCAAGAACACAGTCGACTTAACAGAAACAATTTTCAACAAATATCAATAAAATCACAAATTCCAAGTTCTCTTCTTAATTTAATGAAAGTATCTTCTTTAAGGGGCTTGGTAAATATATCTGCTACTTGTTTATCAGTAGAGATAAAGTCTAAAGATATATCTCCTTTTAAAACATGATCACGTAGAAAATGATGTCGAATATCAATATGTTTTGTACGTGAATGTTGAATCGGATTTTTAGATAAATTAATTGCACTGGTATTATCACACATAATTGAGAGTTTCTCAAATGAAATACCATAATCTAATAAAGTTTGTTTCATCCACAAAATTTGTGCACATGCCAAACTTGCAGCGATATACTCAGCTTCTGTGGTTGATAGGGAATACTGAATTTTGCTTTTTACTGCACCAAGAGACTAGGGAATGTCCCAAAAAGTGACATGTACCACTAGTACTCTTGCGATCAGTTTTGCTTCCAGCAAAATCAGCATCGCTATATGACAAAAGTTGAAAATTATCGGTGCGTGGATAAAATAAACCATATTCAGATGTGCCTTTAATATATCTTAAAATTTGTTTCACTGCTTTTAAATGAGACTCTTTAGGACTAGATTGATATCTAGCACATAAATATACGCTGAACATAATATCTGGTCTACTTGCAGTAATATATAAGAGTGAACCAATCATACCTCGATAGAGTTTTTGATCAACACTCTTACCTAATAAATCTTTGTCAAGAGTAGTAGTAGTAGCCATAGGTGTGGATTTACTACTAGTACTATCCATGTTAAAACGTTTGAGTAGTTCCTTTGCATATTTGCCTTGATTGATAAATATGCCATTTGAGGACTGTTTAATTTGAAGTCCAAGAAAATAATTGAGTTCACCCATGTGACTCATCTCAAATTCATTTTTCATGGTATTAGCAAATTCTTGACATAGATTATTATTAGTAGAACCAAAAATTATATCATCAACATATATTTGTATGATTAAGATATCATTCTTAACTCTTTTGATAAACAATGTAGTGTCTACTTTACCTATTTCAAATCCTGTTTCTGAAAGAAAAGTTTTCAGACGATCATACCAAGCACGAGGTGCTTGTTTAAGACCGTATAAAGCCTTTTTCAATTTATAAACATGATCTGGAAATTGTTCATGTTCAAAACCTGGTGGTTGTTTAACATAAACATTTTCCTTAATAAATCCATTAAGAAAAGCACTTTTCACATCCATTTGATAAAGTATAAAATTCATGAAACATGCAAAAGATAATAAAATACGAATAGATTCAAGTCTAGCAACAGGAGCATATGTTTCATCAAAATCTATACCTTCTTCTTGATTATACCCTTGAGCAACTAATCTAGCCTTGTTCCTTACAACTTGTCCTGATTCATCTAACTTATTTTTAAATACCCATTTGGTACCAATAATAGTCTGATCAGCAGGTCGAGGAACTAAATCCCATACATCATTCCTTATAAATTGGTTTAGTTCATCTTGCATGGCATTCATCCAATATTCATTCTCACAAGCTTCTTGTATATTTTTCGGTTCAAAATCCGACAAGAATGCTGTATGAGAGATCATATTAATATGTGAACGTGTCTGAATACCATGGGAGATGTCACCAATTACTAAGTCATGAGGATGATCTTTAACTTCAACAAATGACTTTGGTAAAGTTGAAGATATCACAATAGGATCAGTCGACTTGACTTGTTCTTCAGTCGACTGCTTTACTTCAGTCGACTGGTAGTCCTTATCAGTCGACTTATCAGTTAGATTAGTTTATTCTAAGGATTTAATCACATTATCTAAAGGTGATAAATCAGTTTCATCATCTTTATTTAAGGTTGATGAAGGTAAAGATTCATCGAATGTAACATGCATTGATTCTTCAATAGTCATTGTAGACTTATTGAAAATTCTATATGCTTTACTCCTATTTGAGTATCCTAAAAAGATACCCTCATTAGATCTAGGATCAAATTTGTCTAAATTATCTTTTGTGTTTAGAATTAAAACACTTACAACCAAATGTCTTAAAGTAAGAGACTTTAGGAATTTTGTTAAAAAAATAACTCATAACAAGTCTTCTTTAGCTTAGGTCTTAGAAGAATTCTATTTAAAACATAACAAGCTGTAGCAACAGCTTCAGCCCAAAAATGCTTTGGTAGATTGCTTTCAACAAGCATAGTACGTGCGCATTCTTGCAAAGTCCTATTTTTCCTTTCAACCACTCCATTTTGTGGTGAAGCTCTAGGAAATGCAAATGAATGTGTTATACCATTCTTGTTGCAATATTCTGTAAATGTTTCATTTTCAAACTCTCCACCATGATCACTTCTAATAGTGACTATAGTTAGAGATCTTTGATTTTGAACACGTTTACAAAAATGTGCAAATTCATCAAAAGCATCATTTTTATGTTTTAAAAAGAATGTCCAAGTGAATCTTGAAAAATCATCTACTAAAACAAACACATATCTACTTTTATTTAAAGAAGCAACTCTAGTAGGGCCAAATAAATCCATATGAATTAATTCGAGCGGCCTACTAGTAGAAATTACTTCTTTTGTTTTAAAAGTGGATTTGATTTGTTTTTCTAGTTGACATGCATCACATAACTTATCCTTTTTAAAGGATAGTTTTGGCAGTCCTTTAACTAGGTTATATTTAGATAATTTTGAGAGATTTTTCATGTTCACATGTCCAAATCTTCTATGCCATAGCCAAGATTTATTGTTAGAGGCTATTAAACAAAAATCATTTGAAAAATCAATTGCATTTAAACACAATTCATAAATATTATTTTTACGAAAACCTTGAAAAACAACATTTTGCATAGTGGAATCATAAATCAAGCATGCATCTTTTTCAAAAATTATTTTATACCCTTTATCACATAATTGACTAATGCTTAAAAGATTATGCTTTAAACCACTAACTAATAATACATTTTCTATGGTTGGGTTAGAAGATTTACCGACCATGCCAATACCTATGACTTTGCCTTTGTTGTTATCTCCAAAGGTGACGGTTCCTCCATCTATGCTTTGAATGGTGGATAGTAGGTTGGCATGTCCTGTCATGTGTTTTGAACATCCGCTGTCTAATATCCAGTGTTCTTTCTTGGGTACCTATAAAAAGTTTAAGGTAAATATGGTACCCTTTTTATTGGGTCCAAAACACATTAGTTTGGGGAAAACCAAACCCATGAAGAGTTTGATCTTCCTCCATAAGCAGGAATATAATAAGTAGAATTACACACATTTAACATATATGAGTTAATATAAGCAATTCTATCATTCTGATTTAGTCTGACTGGAACCCATACTAACTTGTTCTGTCCAGTCGACTTAACAGTGTCCCTCAGTCGACTGTTAGTATACATCAGTCGACTGACTGATACACTAGGTCGACTTATAAAAGGTTTTGATCTCGTTGAATAAGATCCAATTCCTCTGGACAGACGACTGGTGGTATGGTTCAGTCGACTTAACCGAATGGTAGTCTTGCTTTTGTCACTAAAATTAACAACCTTAGGCTTTTCAAAGAAATCATACAACTTGTGTGTAACACTAGAAATAGATGCTGATTTATTTTTACTAGTGTTTACAGCAGGAGATTCTTTTACAGAAGATTTTTTAAACCCAAGTCCATATTTTTGACTAGATTTTACTTGATGATGAAGCATATCATTTAAATTCTCTTTGCCTTTGTTAAACTTAGATACGTTCTTTGAAATCTCTTCATAATTCTTTTTGAGAGTTTCAAGATCAGTATCTAAACTTGCAATGCGAGAATTTAAGGATTTTACTTCCTTATCAAGGTTAAGATTCTCTTGAATAAGTGTTTGATTCACTTTCTCAAGATTCTTAACTCTAATCTTTTCTTTCTTTAACTCTTGGAATATTTCATTAAAAGCATCAAGAAGATCTTCGGAATCATAATCATTACTTACATGTTCTTGTGCAACCATGAAACACACATTTGCCACTTCGTTATTTTCATCCGTTTCTTCTTCGGAAGATGAATCACTATCATCCCATGTAGCTTGATAGGCCTTCTGAATATTTGTCCTTCTTGAAGTTGGATGATTTTCCCTTGTTCTTTGCATTTTATAAGGGACAATCCTTCTTCATGTGACCTATTTTATTGCACCTGAAACATGTAGGAGGGTCATTAGAATCTCTAACTTTAGAATTAAACTTACCCTTCTTTAAGAACTTCTTGAATCTTTGAGTGAACATTGCTATCTCTTCTTCATCTTCTTCCTCATCTTCTAAATCTGTCATGGCTTTGAAAGCCAATGATTTCTTCTTTGCTTGGTGTGATTCTATATCCTTCTTTCGATCTTCAAGTTGGACCTCATATGCCATGAGATTCCCAACAAGATTCTCGAGAGAAAGTTGTGACAAGTCATTCGCTTCCTCTATTGCTGTGGTCTTCTTCTCCCATTCTGGAGTGAGTGCACGTAAGACTTTTCTAACCATCTCTGCTTGAGTGTAAGTCTTTCCAAGCGCCACAAGAGAGTTTGTGATGTCTGTGAATCTGGTAATCATCTCGGACACAGTCTCATTATCCTTCATTCTGAACATCTCAAACCTGTGAACAAGAACAAAAATTTTAGACTCTTTTACTTTATTCGTTCCTTCATGTGTTACCTCGAGTGTATGCCAAATTTGATGTGCGGTTGTAGCATTGGATACACGGTTGAATTCTTCCTTTGTGAGTGCACAAAATAAGGCATTCATTGCTTTAGCATTGTTCATAGTCTGATTCTTTTGATCATCATTCCATTGTGCATATGGAATGGTAGGGGCAGTGTATTCCGTCTCTGTCATATGCCATATCTCGTAGTTGATTGATTGGAGGTAGATTCTCATTCGGCACTTCCAATAATTGTAGTTCGTTCCGTCAAATAGCGGTGGTCGTTGTGTAGATTGGCCTTCATGGTACTGATTTTGCTCTCGGTTGGAGAGTGTTTTTGTGTTGTTGCACGTGGCTAAAAACAAGGTTGACTTCTATACTCAGTCCAGAGCGAATTCGTTGCTATACTGGACTGAATGTAGAGAACCAAAGAGTATGAACTTGAAAGCTTTATTTCTCAAAAATATCACTTAGAATTTTTCTCAAGGAATGCTCGGATTTCAAAGAAAGTTCTGTAGATCTGTTCAGTAACTCTACTTAAAGAGTTTGATCTCCTGGACGTTGGGAGACAGTTACTCCAACTGTCAACCAACGGATCTAAGCTTTTGATTTTGAAAAATACGATTTTGAAAAATAGAAAACGGTCAAAAGCTCTCGAACAGTCGACTGGGTTGCCATATGAGTCGACTGATCAGAGTTTGAATAAATTTAAACAGTTTTGTACTGTCAGTCGACTGGCAGAGGCTTAAGTCGACTGGTACTCAAAAGTTAAATTACTTCAAACTATTTTGACTCTTTTTGGGGGGTTTTTAAAAGACACACATTTATGAAATTTTGAGTGTGTGTTTGTGTGACAAGGCTTTACATCAGATTAAGACTCAACAAAAAGTAAGATACAATGTTTTTACAAGACACTACAATTTTGACACAATTGAGCTAAAGGCCTTGAGTCTTGAGTCTTGTCTTGAGTGAAGTCTAGAATCTGTATCCTTTGAGCTTGTTCATTTGTTCAGCTGAAATAGTCTTTTGTATGTACAACTTGCAATGTTAGCTGTATAACATAGGCACATGTTGCACTGTGTTGTGATCATCAAAATCAAGAATCAACATATTATTCCTATGCAATCTTGCATAGTTTCCAATCATGGTCCAACTCGTGGTTCCTCGATCCAAGACTCTGGTAATAATATCTCTCTCACTCATTCCTACCCCTAACTCGGATTCTACCAACACTCTCGGCCCACGGTCAACCTACATTAGTTAAGATCCGTCGACGCCCGAGGTGAGATCTATCCATTTTACTCTAAGGGGGTAGGATGTGGTCTTGATGGTCGATGACCCTTAGGGTACTTGAAGACCCTAAACTAGCTTTTTCTCAAGCTACAACTATTAGCACTTCTCAACCCTTATTGCTATGAATGAAGGGTGCTCATATGCTATGGTTCCATACTAACATTAACTACACCAAGGTAGTTACTCCTACAATTTCCACATGGCTCTTTCTTATTACTTAACCTATGGCAATTCGATCATGGTATGCAATTGCAAGCATCAACCTACCACCACTAAAACATGGTATATATGGCATAACCATCAACTTATAACACTCTTGATTGTGAATGTGTTTTAGCATGCACTTGTAGCGATCCCAAGCATGGATACATATATAACTAGTATGAACATATAACATTCCCAAGCATGCATACATATAACTAGTATGAACATACAACATTCTCAAGCATGCCTATATACTTCTACATCATCCCTAAAATATGGTAAGTAATTTTACATCAATCCAACAACATTCTAAGCATATATATCATTCCTAACATGATAGATATTTTTTTGAATAAATCCTACAACATTCTAAGCATAAATGTCCTTCCTAAAACATGATAGGAATTTTAGAATGAATCCTTTAACATTCTAAGCATAAATAAATTAATCTAAGCATGGTAGGTATTTTTAGAATGAATCCTACAACATTCTAAACACAAATAATTTAATCTAAGCATGGTAGGTATTTTTAGAATGAATCCTACAACATTCTAAACACAAATAATTTAATCTAAGCATGGTAGGTATTTTTAGAATCAATCCTACAACATTCTAAGTATGTATAAGCTAATCTAAACATGGTAGTATTTTTAGAATGGATCCTACAACATTCTAAACAAGAATAGACTAATCTAAACATGGTAGGATTTTTAGAATCAATCCTACAACTTTTGAAGCATGAATATTACTTCTAAACATGATAAGTATTTTTTGAAGGGATCCTACAAAATTTGAAGCATGAATATTGCTTCTAAACATGATAAGTATTTTTAGAAGGGATCCTACAACATTTGAAGCATGAATATTGCTTCTAAACATGATAAGTATTTTTAGAAGGGATCTTACAACATTTGAAGCATGAATATTGCTTCTAAACATGATAAGTATTTTTTTAGAAGGGATCCTACAACATTTGAAGCATGAATATGGCTTCTAAATATGATAAGTATTTTTTTTAGAAGGGATCCTACAACATTTGAAGCATGAATATTGCTTCTAAACATGATAAGTATTTTTAGAAGGGATCCTATAACATTTGAAGCATGAATCTCATCCCTAAATATGATATAATAAATTCCACATCTACTATTACTACTTTAATGGAAACATACACATCTACTATTGCTATTTAAATTGAAGCATACATATCTACTACTACTACAACTTTATTAGAACATATATATCTACTACTACTACTATGAGCATCAATTAAAATTTAGCATGAACATCTGCAACTAAATTACTACAAAAAAAAGAGATCTTTATTAGCATAGGTTTCTTACTAGTGGACATAAAAGAGATCTTTTTGATCTTTTTACAACTAGTGTTTAGAAAGAAAAGATCTTTTTATTTATTTATTTTACCACTAGTGATTTAGCTAGTTTCTTTTTCATACTTTAAGATTAAAACTAAACAATAATACAACAAGTAAGAACACTTCATTTTTGGGTTTAATCAACATATGTTCTCTTTTAGTCCAAGGTTCAACATAGGTCCTACAACCCAAATGGTTGTAAACAAATTCATATGCCTTATGTATGGTCTCACATTCAAGTCCTACAACCTTACATGGTTGTATGCAAAAGTTTATGTGCATGTATCCTTTTAGTCCAAGTAGTTAACTCTTTATCATACAACAACAAACAAAAGAACTCTTTTTAGATGGTTCATACTACAACATACAATATAAGATTTCACATAATAACCACACCAAAAAGAAAGGTAAACAAGAGGGTAAGAAGAAGAAAAACATCAAAACCATCTTTCAAATAACAAGCAAACAAACAATTAATCAAACACAAACCTAGGAGAAACCCCCACCTTGTTTCTTTTCTTGATGGAAGACTAGACTACTCTCCTTCTTTCTCCTAGAACTCCTACCAACCTACAAATAAAAACTCTCAAGTTAGTTCACTCATTCTTTTCCTTTCTTTCTTTCTTTTCCTTTCTTTCTTTTAGATCTTTCTAAAATGAAACCATGGTGAAGGAAGGGGGTATTTATAGGAGGAGAGAAGGGTGGATATTGCAAATGTGCACCCACACAATTGCACAAAAACCCCTCCTTCTTTTGGGGCCGGTTTCATCTAGTGGAGGGAAGGGTGATGTGGAGGTATGGTGAGGGTATGGGTCTTTGGTGAGGTGGAGGGTGATGTGGAGGACAGAGTTGTTCTAGAAGAATTCTTAATCCTTATGTCTTTGTAACCCTAGGTTTAGCTACAACAATTCCTAATTATTCATTAGATTGTCATGGCTAAAAGATAACACAATGGTGGGAGAAAAATAAAATAATCAAGTAATCGGACGCTAATAAAATAATATTATTAATAGTCGATCGGGATATTACAATACTCCCTCCTTAGAATAGTTCTGTCCTCAGAACTGTACTAAGTGGGGCGATGAGAAACAGCGATACTCAAAATAACTCGGGAAAAGAGAGCTTCATCTGGCTTTCCGTCTCCCAAGTGGCTTCTTCCACGAGTTTGTTCTTCCAAAGAACCTTGACCATTGGAATAGTCTTATTTCTTAGTATTTTATCCCGACAATCGATGATTTTCACCGGCCGCTCCTTATATGTAAGGTCCACTTGTAGGTCTTCAGGGATATCTGGCAGCTGGTGACTTGGATCTGGTACATATTTCTTCAGCATTGAAACGTGGAATACATCATGTACCTAGGACAATTCGGCTGGTAGCTCTAGTTTGTGTGCCGTCTTCCCGATCCATTTCAAAATTTGGTAGGGTCCAATATATCTTGGTGCTAGCTTGCCACCTCTTCCGAATCTGACCACTCTCCTTGTAGGTGAGACCTTCAGGAATACCGAATCACCTTCCTCGAATTCTAGGTCTCGCCGGCGGTTGTCAGCATAGCTTTTCTGTCTAGTTTGTGCTGCTTGCATCCTTTTCCTGATTAGTTCGATCTTTTCGGACGTTTGTTGCACTATTTCAGGTCCGAACATTTTTCTTTCACCTACTTCAAACCAGCACACAGGGGTCCTGCATCTCCTTCCATACAACGCTTCATATGGAGCCATGCCAATACTTGCTTGGTAGCTGTTGTTATATGCAAACTCTACCAATGCTAAATATTGTTCCCAGCTCCCTCCGAAGTCCATTATGCACGCCCTTAGCATGTCCTCGAGAATTCTGTTAACTCTTTCTGTCTGCCCATCTGTTTGCGGGTGGAAAGCTGTGCTAAAATCTGGTCTTGTTCCCAAGGCCTCTTGCAGACTCTGCCAAAATCGGGATGTGAACCTGGCATCTCGGTCGGAAACGATTGACACTGGCACCCCATGTAGCTTCACAATGCTTTCTATGTAGACTTCCGCTAGCTTTTCCACCGACCAAGTTGTCTTTACTGGGAGAAAATGTGCGGACTTTGTCAAGCGGTCCACTATTACCCAAATCGAGTCGTTCCCTTTTGAATTCCTGGGCAGTCCCGTGATGAAGTCCATGCTGATGTTCTCCCATTTCCATTCTGGAATGGGTAGGGGCTGTAGCAGACCTCCTGGTCTCTGGTTCTCCGCTTTGACTTTCTGACATGTAAGGCAATTTGGCCACAAATTCTGCCACATCTCGTTTCATTCCAGCCCACCAAAAATGTTGTTTTATATCCTTATACATCTTTGTGCTTCCTGGGTGGACTGTGAGTAAGGTGGAGTGTGCTTCCTTCATGATTTCTTCTCGCAATTCGTTGATTCTTGGCACACACAACCTGCTCCCAAGCCAAAGCGTCCCTTCCTTTATACTGAACTCGGGGGTTTTTCCTTCGTTGACTAGTATTTTTTGTGCTTCAATCTCTGCATCACCCCATTGAGCCTTCTTGACTTGGTCATTCAGACTCGGATGTATCTCTAGATTTGCCAAAATGGCACTTAAATCTTCAACAACGAGTTCAATGCCGGCTTGTCTGATCTCATCTCGTAGCTCCCGTCTCATCACAGTGAGCATGGCTACAATTCGTTTTCTGCTGAGCGCATCGGCCACGACATTGGCTTTTCCTGGGTGATATAGAATTTCTGGTCTTATGTCTTCCAGAACCTCCAACCATCGCCTTTGCCTGAGATTCAGATCCTTTTGTTGGTAGATATACTTCAGGCTTTTATGGTCGGTAAACATTTCCACCTTCGATCCATAGATATAGTGCCGCCACAACTTCAGAGCAAAGATTATTGCAGCCAATTCCAAGTCATGTGTCGGGTAATTCTTCTTGTGTGGTCGAAGTTGCCTTGATCCGTATGCTATGACTCTTCCCTCTTGCATCAGAACACAGCCGAACCCCAAAAGCGAAGCATCACTAAAGATTACGTATCCCTTGTCTGGTTGAGGCAGAACCAAAACTGGTGCAGTAACCAGTCTATTCTTCAGCTCTTGGAAACTATCTTCACACTTCTCAGTCCAATCAAAACTTACGTTCTTCTTGGTCAGGGCAGTAAGTGGCACGGCAATTCTGGCATAGTTCTGGATGAACTTCCTGTAGTACCCGGTCATGCCTAGGAAGCTCCTGACCTCCTTCACAGTTCTCGGCTGAGGTCAATCTTTTACTGCCTCTATCTTCTGCGGGTCCGTTGCCACTCCCTCCTTAGAAAGGACGTGACCCAAGAATGCCACTTCTGACTTCCAAAATTCACATTTTGTCAGTTTGGCGTATAACTGGTGCTCTCGTAGCTTGACCAATACTGCAGTTAGATGCTCAGCATGATCCTCTTCTGTTTTTGAATATACCAAGATGTCGTCTAGGAAGACAACTACGAAGGAATCGATGAATGGTCGCAAGATGCGGTTCATCATGTCCATGAAGATTGCTGGAGCGTTTGTCACCCCGAATGGCATTACTAAAAACTCGTAGTGACCGTGTCGAGTCCAGAACGCAGTCTTGGGTATATCTTCTTCTCTGACCCGAACTTGATGGTAGCCTGAACGCAGGTCTATCTTTGAGAATACAGCCGCTCCCTGAAGCTGATCAAACAGGTCATCGATCCTGGAAATGGGGTACTGATTCCGAATTGTCACATTGTTCAACTCCCGATAATCGATGCACATTCTTGAGGTTCCATCCTTCTTCTTTACTAGTAGCATGGGTGCTCCCCAGGATGAGGCACTTGGCCTGATGAATCCTCTTTGCAGAAGTTCTTCAATTTGCTGCTTTACTTCCTTCTGCTCTACTGGTGCAATCCGATAGGGTGTTTTTGACACTGGTGCGCTGCCCGGCTGGATAGTAATGCTGAACTCAACATCCCTATGTGGTGGGAGTCCAGGTAATTCTTCCAAAAATACGCGGGGAAATTTTCGTACGATTGGTATTGCCTTGACTTCACTTGGCACTAGCACCTCAGTTGCAGCTGTAAGAATTTCCACATTGTGCTTCTTCCTTCCTTGGAACACAAGCTCCCGTCCCCCGGATGGGGTAATGGTGACCCTCTCCTCCTTGCAATCGATGCTAGCAATATGCTTGGACATCCAGTCCATTCCGATAATCACGTCCGTCCCTACAAAGCCCAACTCTAGCAAGTCTATACGCAGGGTCTCTCTTTCAATCCTAAGATTGCATCCCTTGTAGCATGAATTTGCAGGGAGAGTTGCTCCAGACGGGGTACCTACTAGCAAAACTGATTCCGGAGTTGCCTCCTGGGTGCGTTTTAACTTCTTAGAGAATGCTCCACACACAAAGGAATGAGATGACCCACTATTAAATAAAACAGTTGCCTGGATTTCATTTATATTAATCCAACCTGTTTACAAAAGTGGTTACATCAATACTAACTTATGCCAAAATATTCAAAATACTACAAAAGCTTAGTCATACTCCTTCACCTACCGGTGACAACTCCCTCGTCTTCATTGGCGTCTCCCTCTGTGAGTGCGAATACCCTCCCTTGGCGGTTTATCCCCCTTCTATTTGCCTTGGGAGCCGGCCCTCCATCGCCCTTTTGAAGTTGGGGACAGTTTGGCCGGATATGGCCGACCTTCCCGCAATTGTAACAGGAGCGGGCATCATTCAGAGGATTCCCATTCTTGGGGCACTGGCTCTTGAAATGCCCTGGCTCGCCACATGTGAAACAGCTCCCTGGCTTGATGTTGCTGGTGTTGCTAACCCTCTTCTGAAATTTTTGGTTCCCACCCTGGCTTCTGAATCCTGACGCTGGTGCATGCCTCTTTCCCTTGTTCCACCCTCCAGTGTTTCCTTGCAGTTCTGGCCCCTTATTCATGTCTAACTCCGTCGTAGCTGCTCGACGGACTAGCTTCTTGAACTTCCGGATGCAAAGCGGTATCATCTTGGTCCTAAGTGCGGGCCTGAGCCCCTGCTCAAACCTCTTGGTCTTTTTGACTTCATCTTCGACCATTTCCGGAGCATAGCGGGAAAGCTGGGTGAACTTGGTCTCGTATTCTCGAACCGTCATGCTTCCCTGCTTTAGGTTGTGGAACTCCATGGCTTTCTCCTCTTGCACGTCTAATGGGAAATAGTGTTGCCTGAATTCTGCCAGGAAATCCTCCCAGGTAATAGGCCCTTCACCCATGCCTCTCTTTACTGATTGCCACCAGACTCCGGCATCTTTTTCTAGCAGAACGCTGGCTAACCTGACCATGCTGTCCTCTGGCATTAACATCACCTCAAACACTGTCTCGACTTGACGAATCCAGTCGTCAGCCGCTGTCGGGTCTGCCTTGCCTTCAAAAACAGGCGGCCTCATCCTTCGGAATGATTCGACCATCTTAATAGGGTCGGTAGCTGCTGCTCCCCGATTACCTTCGGGTGCTCCTGGTTGCTGTACGTGGTTTCGGCTTGCTTCTGCGAGGTCACCCAAGGCCTAGTACATACGAGCAAATTCTGTCTCCAAATCAAGACCTGTACCATTGCCTCCACTGCCCTCGCCTTCCAGATTGTCTGTCCTACCACTCCTGGTCCTGCGTGACATCTGGTAGAAGAGAGTAACGGAATACACAGGGCATCATATTTGTTACAAAAATAGTAATAATAACCTCCATCCCATTTAACATGCACATAAGATTTGCAGAAAACATAAAGCTAACTTCATTATATCATAACCCCAGGTCTTACATAGTCATTACCTTCCTTACATTTATATCATACAGGAGGAAGCAAAATATCCAAAATAACAAAATAGCCTAGGGCACCTAACTGCCTAGTCAGTACTACTAGAGGTCCCGTCCCCTTCGCCAGGTGGTGCCAACAATGTAAGTAGCTGTGAGACCTGTGCCTGCAGCTCCGCGCATTTGCGCTCCAGGCCCACAAATTGCACACGGTGGGTGTGCTTCAGGATTACTATCTTGCAGTCTACCCTTGCCCTTGCCCTCCTTAACTCCGCTATTTCTTTCTCATTGTTGAGGACTACGAACTCACATGAGTCCATCCTGTTTTCCAGGCAGACATGGCACCATCCCCATGTCTCCAGATTCTGAAAGACCTGGTCAAAAGCTTGCTGTACCGGGTTAGGCGGGGGAGGTGGTGGTGGTGGTGGTGCTGGGTTCTGGCCATTGGCAGGGGCACCCCCTGCTGCGGCAGCTGCGGTGCCTCCATTGGCCAATCCTACTCCAACCGGTGACTCGTCCCCATCTGTGAGGGGTTCCAAGTCCGAGTCCACCTCGATTGCAACTCCGTGCGTCACTCCATTTCCTGGGAGAACTGCTCCGTTCGACATCCTGTATGGAGTGGATACGGAAATTAGCATAGATATAGAACATCATAATACATAAGTTGAAGGAACAACAGTATGAATTATAATTGTCTACAACCAGCTAAAAGGAAGCCTAACCCCTACGAGGTTCCTAAGTGTATTTTCCTTCTATGTTTGGACTATAAATTGAAGTCGGCTCTGATACCACTCTGTAGCGCCCCGTTTTCCATATACTGGGAAACCGAGACACGAGCCAGGACCTTTTCATTCAATTAGTCACAATACACAGAAACAGGAAAATTTAAAACTTTTTATTAACATACTATTACAGGCCGAGTGTTTCTACTAATACAATAAGTTACATCAGAGTGTACATGAATAAAAGATAATCATTGCTTTTCCACTTGTAGATCATGCCTCGGCTAGAGTCCTTCTGGTTCGCGATCTTGTGTCCACAACCTATTGAAGTGGGGACGTCAGTATTCACTGACGCTTAAAGGCTGATCATATAGCAGCGGATCTCCAAAACAAACAATATATATAAATAGGGTGAAGTATGTCGGTGTAGTTTAAGTGTTCGTGAGCGCAATGATTAGAATCTAATAAATGTCAATCAAACTGGAATACCAATGCACTGTCAACTAAACTGGAATACTAATACACTGTCAACAGAGCTAGGATACTCATATTCTAATGCCATGTCAACTAAACCAGGATGCTCATATCCTAATGCCATGTCAACTAAACCAGGATGCTCATATCCTAATGCCAGCAAGTCTCCGAAAGCAACATGCAGCCCATACTACATGCGACCCCATCTCAAGCTGTTTCTCCATATATAGGGATTGAACCCGCGTTATGAATTCTAATTGTACACAACCTGTTCCTGACAATACTCCATGACTCTGTGAGGTTGCAGAAGGGGTCAAGTCCCCCTATGCAGTCTGCTTATGGTGTCTCCGTTTTCCACTACTACCCGTCATGCCGGACCTCACTCGATCCCTGTATATCAGGCATCGTTCCAAAATAAACCATAGGGTTTCGCAAGCGCAGGGTAGCGCGAAGCCTACCCTGTGGCACCCTCTGGGGTATCGCAAGCGCAGGACTGCCCAAATGCATCCTGTGGCACCCCAGCCACGGTATTTCAGGAATTAACAGAGCGAGATACGCAACCCGTGTCCTCAGCCTGTGAGACGGCACCGTACGTATCCCTTTGACGGGAAGGTACAACCCAATAACACCACCTAAGATCGGCCCTAAAGAAAGGTTTGGTCGTACGGTGCACCCTACTACCAACTCCCCTTCTTTCGGGCAAAAGGTTAAGTCACTATCCTAATGAGGTTATTATTCCTATGCAATCTTGCATAGTTTCCAATCATGGTCCAACTCGTGGTTCCTCGATCCAAGACTCTGGTAATAATATCTCTCTCACTCATTCCTACCCCTAACTCGGATTCTACCAACACTCTCGGCCCACGGTCAACCTACATTGGTTAAGATCCGTCGACGCCCGAGGTGAGATCTATCCATTTTACTCTAAGGGGGTAGGATGTGGTCTTGATGGTCGATGACCCTTAGGGTACTTGAAGACCCTAAACTAGCTTTTTCTCAAGCTACAACTATTAGCACTTCTCAACCCTTATTGCTATGAATGAAGGGTGCTCATATGCTATGGTTCCATACTAACATTAACTACACCAAGGTAGTTACTCCTACAATTTCCACATGGCTCTTTCTTATTACTTAACCTATGGCAATTCGATCATGGTATGCAATTGCAAGCATCAACCTACCACCACTAAAACATGGTATATATGGCATAACCATCAACTTATAACACTCTTGATTGTGAATGTGTTTTAGCATGCACTTGTAGCGATCCCAAGCATGGATACATATATAACTAGTATGAACATATAACATTCCCAAGCATGCATACATATAACTAGTATGAACATACAACATTCTCAAGCATGCCTATATACTTCTACATCATCCCTAAAATATGGTAAGTAATTTTACATCAATCCAACAACATTCTAAGCATATATATCATTCCTAACATGATAGATATTTTTTTGAATAAATCCTACAACATTCTAAGCATAAATGTCCTTCCTAAAACATGATAGGAATTTTAGAATGAATCCTTTAACATTCTAAGCATAAATAAATTAATCTAAGCATGGTAGGTATTTTTAGAATGAATCCTACAACATTCTAAACACAAATAATTTAATCTAAGCATGGTAGGTATTTTTAGAATGAATCCTACAACATTCTAAACACAAATAATTTAATCTAAGCATGGTAGGTATTTTTAGAATGAATCCTACAACATTCTAAACACAAATAATTTAATCTAAGCATGGTAGGTATTTTTAGAATCAATCCTACAACATTCTAAGTATGTATAAGCTAATCTAAATATGGTAGTATTTTTAGAATGGATCCTACAACATTCTAAGCAAGAATAGACTAATCTAAACATGGTAGGATTTTTAGAATCAATCCTACAACATTTGAAGCATGAATATTACTTCTAAACATGATAAGTATTTTTTGAAGGGATCCTACAAAATTTGAAGCATGAATATTGCTTCTAAACATGATAAGTATTTTTAGAAGGGATCCTACAACATTTGAAGCATGAATATTGCTTCTAAACATGATAAGTATTTTTAGAAGGGATCCTACAACATTTGAAGCATGAATATTGCTTCTAAACATGATAAGTATTTTTTTAGAAGGGATCCTACAACATTTGAAGCATGAATATTGCTTCTAAACATGATAAGTATTTTTTTTAGAAGGGATCCTACAACATTTGAAGCATGAATATTGCTTCTAAACATGATAAGTATTTTTAGAAGGGATCCTACAACATTTGAAGCATGAATCTCATCCCTAAATATGATATAATAAATTCCACATCTACTATTACTACTTTAATGGAAACATACACATCTACTATTGCTATTTAAATTGAAGCATACATATCTACTACTACTACAACTTTATTAGAACATATATATCTACTACTACTACTATGATTATCAATTAAAATTTAGCATGAACATCTACAACTAAATTACTACAAAAAAAAGAGATCTTTATTAGCATAGGTTTCTTACTAGTGGACATAAAAGAGATCTTTTTGATCTTTTTACAACTAGTGTTTAGAAAGAAAAGATCTTTTTATTTATTTATTTTACCACTAGTGATTTAGCTAGTTTCTTTTTCATACTTTAAGATTAAAACTAAACAATAATACAACAAGTAAGAACACTTCATTTTTGGGTTTAATCAACATATGTTCTCTTTTAGTCCAAGGTTCAACATAGGTCCTACAACCCAAATGGTTGTAAACAAATTCATATGCCTTATGTATGGTCTCACATTCAAGTCCTACAACCTTACATGGTTGTATGCAAAAGTTTATGTGCATGTATCCTTTTAGTCCAAGTAGTTAACTCTTTATCATACAACAACAAACAAAAGAACTCTTTTTAGATGGTTCATACTACAACATACAATATAAGATTTCACATAATAACCACACCAAAAAGAAAGGTAAACAAGAGGGTAAGAAGAAGAAGAACATCAAAACCATCTTTCAAATAACAAGCAAACAAACAATTAATCAAACACAAACCTAGGAGAAACCCCCACCTTGTTTCTTTTCTTGATGGAAGACTAGACTACTCTCCTTCTTTCTCCTAGAACTCCTACCAACCTACAAATAAAAACTCTCAAGTTAGTTCACTCATTCTTTTCCTTTCTTTCTTTCTTTTCCTTTTTTTCTTTTTGATCTTTCTAAAATGAAACCATGGTGAAGGAAGGGGGTATTTATAGGAGGAGAGAAGGGTGGATATTGCAAATGTGCACCCACACAATTGCACAAAAACCCCTCCTTCTTTTGGGGCCGGTTTCATCTAGTGGAGGGAAGGGTGATGTGGAGGTATGGTGAGGGTATGGGTCTTTGGTGAGGTGGAGGGTGATGTGGAGGACAGAGTTGTTCTAGAAGAATTCTTAATCTTTATGTCTTTGTAACCCTAGGTTTAGCTACAACAATTCCTAATTATTCATTAGATTGTCATGGCTAAAAGATAACACAATGGTGGGAGAAAAATAAAATAATCAAGTAGTCGGATGCTAATAAAATAATATTATTAATAGTCGATCGGGATATTACAGCAGCAAGAAGGCGTTCACATGGCGCCAAGTGTTTGGCATGAACTGAGTAGGCGCGAGGCAGTACCACCCGAGGACCTGAAGAACGAAGGGGTGTAGAGGAAAGCACAGCCCCGCATTTAGCGAGTCGTAGTCGAACATGCACATATCCGACAACGACAGTTTGAAGTTCGCTCGCATCCCAGGGCCGGGGAGAATCAACCTGTACTCCGGAGGGATGGCGAACCCTCTTCTGATCCGGAGCAGGTCCCTCTCGGATAACACCGTCGCAATCTCGTCCGCCTCAGTGGTTAGAACCGGGTTGTTCTCCTCGTATACCTCCGACTGACCTAGGATCGCCTTCTTCATAAGGTCGCCCTCGTATTGCCTAACCCCAGCATGCCCGGACAGTACACAAGGGTACCGGCCCAACGCAGGGGCTTGCCTCGGTGTCAACACAATCTCCTCGACTACAGGAGATTGGCCCACTATCCTCTTCTTCTTCTTCTTCGCCTCGGCCACGGATGGCTCGGCCACTTGCTTCCCTTTCCTTCGAATCTCCATCTGCCTCCTCTCCTCGGCACCACTGTCGCCCGAGGACGAGGCCTCACTCCCCGAGTCCACCCTTGACATCTCTAGAAAAAAGGCTAAGGCAAGTAAACTGACCTTGAAGTGACGTTCACGGTCGGAATAAGTTCGCCGGAAATTTCTTGGCCCACGCGACAGCTAACGCAACCACCTTGGAGCAAAAATCGCCGCTAGCAGAGAACGTAGAGAGTAAAAGTGAAAGTTTGGAGTAAAAAGTGAGAAATGAGCTTGGGGGTGGGGGAGTGGGAGCTTATAACCCCAGTCTGATGTTGGGCTTCCTTGGGAATCTAAAAAGCCCACTAAGAATCCAAAGCACCAAAGCGGAGAGTTGCGACGTTTCGAAAACGAAGACTCCTCAAATCACTTATGTCCACGACTCGGCCACCGGTCGGCCAAGCCGAGCTATTGAACAGCTTGGCTGAGCAACCGAGCTACTGAGTACCTTCAAAACGTCTAACTCCATACCTCGGCTAACGGCACCGAGCCTCCGAACCGAGGGGACAAGGAACCGACCCTCATATATGGAGAAAAATCCTTCGAGGCTGAATCACCAACGGATCTCTCCAAAATTCATGTCAAAACTCGATGAACTGTTCAGATTGCGCCACGCCCACAAAACGACAAAATAACGTTTTCTCGTGATCTGAACCCCGTCCTCGTGATTCACACAATGATGGACGCTCCAGATCTGACCACGTGTACCTTCCGAGCTTCTTGCTACCAGTCTGCCTAGCCGAGCTACTGAATAGCTTGGCTAAGCTGCCGAGCTACTGAGTCGGAGGGTGGCGACGCTCCAGAGCCAGGACTCTTCAAAACATCTAACTCCATACCTCGACTAACGACACCGAGCCTCCGAACCGAGGGGACGAGGAACCAACCTTCATATATGGAGAAAAATCCTTCCGAGGCTGAATCACCGTCGGATCTCTCCAAAATTCGTGTCAAAACTCGATGGACTGTTCAGATTGCGCCACGCCCACAAAATGACAAAATAACGTTTTCTCGTGATCTGAACCCAGTCCTCGTGATTCACGCAATGATGGACGCTCCAGATCTGACCACGTATACCTTCCGAGCTGCCGAGCTACAGAGTCGGAGGGTGGTGACGCTCC
The DNA here is from genome assembly GCA_017893485.1 of Hemerocallis citrina. NCBI lineage: Eukaryota > Viridiplantae > Streptophyta > Magnoliopsida > Asparagales > Asphodelaceae > Hemerocallis > Hemerocallis citrina. The sequence goes on from CM030360.1 coordinate 143,266,969, forward strand.
AGAGCCAGGACTCTTCAAAACATCTAACTCCATACCTCGGCTAACGGCACCGAGCCTCCGAACCGAGGGGACGAGGAACCGACCCTCATATATGGAGAAAAATCCTTCCGAGGCTGAATCACTGTCGGATCTCTCCAAAATTCGTGTCAAAACTCGATGGACGGTTCAGATTGTGCCACTCCCACAAGACGACAAAATAACGTTTTTTCGTGATCTGAACACAGTCCTCGTGATTCACGCAATGATGGACGCTCAGGATCGTGCCACGTAGTTTAGCTGATTCCGAGCTAGGTGTCGAGCGGCCGAGCCGAGGGGACAAGGAACCGACCCTCATATATGGAGAAAAAATCTGCCGACCCTCCTCAGCCATTGGATCTTCTCGAAAAACGTGCTCGTCGTGATGGACGGCCCAGATCTTGCCACGTTCGCTAAATGAAAAGATAGCGCTTTTTGGGGATCCGCGCTGAGATGGACGCTCAGGATCACGCCACGTAGTTCGGCTGATTCCGAGCTAGGCGTCGAGCGGCCCAGCCGAGGGGATGAGGAACCGACCCTCATATATGGAGAAAAAATCCGCCGACCCTTCTCAGCCGTTGGATCTTGTCAAAAAACGCGCTCGTCGTGATGGACGGCCCAATCTTGCCACGTTCGCTAAACGACAAGATAGCGCTTTTTGGGGATCCGCGCTGAGATGGACGCTCAGGATCACGCCACGTAGTTCGGCTGATTCCGAGCTAGGTGTCGAGCAGCCGAGCCGAGGGGACGAGGAACCGACCCTCGTATACGAAGAAGCTATCTGTCGAGGAATGTGGATCGTCCGATCGCCCAGAAAATCGCGATCGACGCTGATAGAGGGCCCAGATCGCGCCACGCCATAAATAGGTATTGAAAATTAGTTGTTATTTATTTTAATCGTTTTATTTATTTAAAAATTGCGAAAAAATTACTAAAAATTCGGGAAAATTAACTAGAAATTCTAGAAAATAATTATAAATTCGGGGGAATATTTTTGAGCCCCTGAACAAACAATTATTGCCTAGAGTGTGTTCTTAAGACCCCGAACGACTGGTTAACACATCGCAAAATTAAATAAACAATCCGAAAAAATAGATAAAAACCGCTGGATATCCAGAGAAGCTGAAGAGCAGCTTACAGCTTGAAAAATCACCTCACTACCCCCTTCGAGATTCAAAACTCTCTATTTGGACTCCGATACAACTCCACTAGCCATTAAAACAGTTAAACTACTCCTCAAAGGCTGATCAAACTCAGTCTTTAGGAGTGGGGGGCTCGTGATATGGCTAAAAAAGGGGGTTAAATCGGAACTGTCCAAATCGGGCACGAATCTTGAAGCCTAGGGGTAAAATGGTAATTTCACCTATCAACGGGTCTGAAGCGGGTACTGGTTCTCTTCCCCGAAGACCCACTTACCCGCAAACGGATCCGTCTCAACTGGGTGCGGGTTCCCACCCGCAACAAACCCCTGTCCAGAAGGGATAGAATTAGGGTTTCTGATTAAATCCTAATCAACGACCCTGATTCATATCTATCCCTCCACTGGGGATTAGGGATTACATTCCTTATATAACCACAGGGGGATTACATTCCTAATCTGATCCCAGCAGCGCCTATAAATACCCCCCATCCATCTCCATTAAGAGGTAATCAATCTTTTCCCAGTTTTTGCACTCTCTCATAATCATTCCTGATTACTGACTTGAGCGTCGGAGGGTGCGTCGCCGGGAACAACCCCGGTGTCTCGCACTTTTTGCAGGTGTACGGCAGGAGTCAGCGTCAAACTCCGGCGGAACAGGTAACAGGTTTGCTATTCAGTTTTCCTAAGAATCCACAAATACTATCTGTTTGCCCCCACACCAGATTTAGCGGCAACAATACTATTGGAAATATGGACTTTTATTTACAACTAATTATTGTTTACCTTTTTAAACTTGAGCTACATAATTGTTGTTTTACTATTTACAAGACTTTCATATACTGTATCGTTCCGAATACGTGCCATAGGCACGTGGCCACGGGCAAATCTAGTATGTATATAAATCTGATACATAGATAAGCCTTTTACTGAGGTGAAGTACTTATATGTATATATATAATATATATATAGAAATCCTTTTACTGATTTGAAGTGAAACATATACAGATATAGAAGAAGCCCTTCTTGAAAATAAGCATATGTGTTTATATAGAAGATGGTTCATATGCAGATATATAGAAGATGGACCATATTGAATTGAAGCATGTGCAGGTTATAGAAGATGTACAAAAAAAATCCCTTTCACTGTTATGCAGTATATGCATGATGTAGAGAATGCCCATAATGCACACCAAAAGAGACTACCAAACACAATACTTACAACTACTACTTAAAAAAGATACTGGATGTGGATGCAAAGGGTGAAATCTTGATTATGTGTGCACATACACAGGAATTGTAGCAGAAGCATCAATCCGCAGTTAGAAAAAAAAAGAATCTGATGCACAACAAAACCCAAACACTTACTAATTAATTGAAGACATAGGACTAAATTTCTTGGGGGGGGGGGGGGGGGTGACAAATCAAAATAGGACTTTTGAAAGCATCAATGAACTTACTCTAATATGGTTAACTATATATATGGATATATACCCCTACAGGTATGAACAGTAACCTGCTACTCAGCATACCCTATATTGAGTCTAAGATTCCTCTTAATGATGAAAGCAGTGTATAGATGCATATAGATCAATAATATAATAGACATACTTTACCCAGTAATTCATACTTCGACAAAAAAAATTAACCCTACAAGAGCTTTTATTCAAAGTATTAGTTTTGAAAAAAGAAACCCAACCTGCACGTGAAAAGATGAAGAATTCATCTTTGAGACCTGATGTCCTCCCAAAGTTTATTATGTGTCACTGTCAATTTCATACACAAATAGTTCCATCATCTCAGTCCTCATTTTTGCCGAAATCCATCAAAACATGCACAACACAAACCCGAAATACAATAACCCTTCTTTCACTTCAAACTTGTTTCTTTTAGTTCAATAACTAGTTATTTACGTACCCCAATCATCTACATCAGTTTATCCATGATTATGAACAATTATAGTGACTATTCAGCAAGTTTCATGCATCAACAGTGTGTGTATTTTTATATCAACAGTAACAGATCCCCTCCTTGTTCAAACTTGTACATCATACAACATATATGATTGTTATAACCAACAAATCAGCTTGCCTATAAATGAAAGCAACCTACTCATAATTTCTATTTGGTTCTTTAATAATCGCAAGTCATTAAATTAGGGTTTTATTTATCAATAGTATAGTTTCATGAAAAGTTTCACTTTTTAATTCATCTATTCTTCCAAACTCATTATATCTTCATACCATCATCTAACATGCTTTCTAATAGATAAATCATCACATAAAACATGCTTAGAACAATAAGAAAACAAATACAAGTCACTCACCTTATTGAAGAATCAACCGAAGATAATTAAGAATAAGAAAAATCCCTCATTTCACGAGAAAACCAAGATCCTCTCTTTAAATCTCCAAGAAAATAAGAGTAAGAAATCCCTTTGTGTTGTGCAGCAAAGAGACGGCTGCACCTCACCCTATATAGGCTGAGATTTGATGTATCCAGGGTTTTTTGAATAGATTTGCTAAATATCCCTTTTAAATATACTTTTACATATATAAATCCTTATACTTGAAAATTGAATAAAACCAACTTAATTGAGTTTTAAAAATCAAAAATAGCCCCTCTTGTATCAGCCGGCACTGTTTGAAAACCCAGAAAAACAAAATTGCATTTTTGCCCTCTAAGTGACAAATTTGCAAAAAGACCCTTCTTCATCAAAACTTGCAAAATAAACTAAATTTATTAAAACAAAAAGTAAACCTTTTACCTTTGAGTTGACTAAGCATCATGCCCAGCCCAAAAAATCCAAAAATTTGGAGTTTTTACTCCAAGTGGTAATTTTGCACAAAGTCATTCTTTTTGTAATATTTGCAAATAGGTCAAATATTTAACAGAAAAATCCAGAAAATTCACAAATAATATCTAATAACAAATAATGAGTTTCCCCAAAATAATTTTTGATTTTAAACTTCCCCCAAAAAAATTTGCACGTGTTTTGCACGTGTAAAACGGTAAATTTTCAGGAAAATATTTATTAAATCACCAAAATCATTTTAATTCATTTATTAATCTTAAAAGAATTGTTTAAAAAATTTGGGGTATTACATTTGTGTTTCTCTATGATTGATGCTTTTTCTTCTCCCTTCCTAATGATGGCGAATCACCACGACCCAGCAGACGATGACGAGTGGCACATAATTGAATAGGACTACTACTCCGGACAAGGAGATTCCGAAGAAGAGGAAGAAGATCCCGAAGAATATGAAGGAGAATGGCCCAAGTACCGAGAGACCACCCCGCCTCCGGACTCATCAGATGATTCATTCGACGAGGAAGAACCAGTTCCAAAAGATCGCATCGAATCTCTTTAGAGTCAGGTGGAGACTCAGAAGGAGAAAGCAGACCAATTGCAGGCCCAGTGTACAAAGTTCAAGGAAAATATTGCAACCCTCAGCCATCGAGTTTGGGAACTCGAGAAGAGAAAGAATATGCATGATGTGATGAAGGAAGAGATTGCAGAACTACGGGAAGAGCTTAGGAAAGCCAAGAGGAACCGTAGGGATTAGAATTTTGTATTATCTCAATGTTCTTCGCATGAATGCCAAACGATATTTTAAATTTGAATGTACAAAGTTTGAATTCAATGAAATGAAAAAGTTGATTTAAATTCATATTTTTACTTCAAATTTAATGGATCTTATGAATCAGAATATGGCTGGAAGAAGAGCAAGGAGTGGAGAAGGGCCCAGTTGTGGACTCGACCTAGAGACAGAGTTGTCCAGGATCTATCAGACCATTAACGCTGTAGCCATGAACCAAAACCCTAGGGGGATGCATGCAGTACCAGTTCCTGAGGCGATCAAACTTGTGGAGTCATTCAAGAGGATGAAGCCACCGGTGTTTGAAGGGAAGTCGACCCAGATGCAGTTGACAACTGGATTAGGCAAGTTGAGACTATTTTTGAGGTCTTGGAAAATCCAGAAGGTAGCAAGGTGAAGCTGGCTACATTGCAGCTTGAGAATGACGCAGGTGTATGGTGGCAGCGCATGAAGCGGGCTATGAGAAATGGTGCTATCGGTTGGGAGGAATTCAGAAATTCAAGATGTTTTGGAAACTAGAAAGATAAGGCTACAATTCTTATTCAGAAAATTATTCACTTTAAGATCGTTAACTGGGTCAAAAATAGCAGACAACATACAGCTAGCAAGTAAGATACATGTTTTAGGGTATTTTTCAAGAAACAATTAAGTAAACATGATGGATATCAATTCTATTAGTCAATAACTTCATAATCAGCATGAGGGGTAATAAAACATGATGAATAAAATTAAAACACATACATACACTAATTTAACATCAATCAAACAACAATCGATCAATCAAACATATAACCAAGCAATTGTTTCTAGAATAGATTCGTTGTGTGACAATTATATGAAAAACCCTATTATCAATTCTATATGCACACATGAAAGAATCAATCTTTGGAGTCAAAAGTGGCACGAAGTCAAGACTATTGGGGTTAACTCGTGTAAACCCTCAATATACCCAACGAAAGATAGTCAGTACAATGATATGATAACGAATAAGATCTACTTGCGGAGCTTCAATAAAATTCTTGAATTTGATACAATTAGCAATTCAAGAGGGAAAGTGACTTGCCTTATGGACGAAGAAATCAATAGTAATTCAAGAGGGAAAGTGAAATTGGGTTTTAGGGTTCAACAAGAGATGGATTTGAAGACAATAGGGTTCAAATAAAATAATCACAATACAATACAATAAAATTCACAAGATACATGGCCCATCAAAAAAAAGAAAATAGTTCATGAACAAAAATTTTAATCCAATTAGATAGATGAATAACACAAATGCAAAACAATATCAATCGGGCTTGAAAATTGACTGAAATTCGCCAGGAAAATATGAACAAATAAAATAATAAAATAATTCAATAGATGGATTTTAAATAGATTAATCAAGAAATAACAATTGATTATTATAATTATAAAAATAATAATATCATACAACAAAATAATATTCGGGTTTAACAATTTCATTAAACTAATCCAATAATAATAATATATTAGATTTTAGGCTCAAATATAAATAGTCGATCAATAGAAAATAGAAGTAAGATTAAAATACATCGTTATTCAAAATGAATATAATTTTTGATTAGAAAACACTTTAATAAAAGATCCGAAAAGAATTTAGCACAAAATAAATTTATAAAAATCAAATTATAGAAAACACACGGAAAATAATTATTATCGGGAATGGGGGTTACAAACGTCCAAGTGGTTCCGGGTTAGCCAATCATTGGCCCCAAACGTAAAGAAAACGATCATTGAGTGCATCCGCCGGAACTCCGACCTCTTTGTCTGGACGTCATCCGACATGCTAAGAATATCTGAAGACATCATAATGCATCGGCTGAGCATCCATCTGGACTCAAAGCCTGTCCAGCAGAAGAGGCATAAGTTTGCCCTCGACCGACAACTGGAGGTAAGGGAGGAAGTCGGCAAGCCCTCTTGGCACAATTCATTCAGGAGATCAGCTAACTAGAGTGGATGGCTAATGTGGTAATGGTGAAAAAGGTGAGTGGCACATGGAGAATCTGCATTGATTTCACATACCTCAACAAGGCCTGCCCCAAAGATCCATTCCCGCTACCGAACATCGATGCCCTCATAGATGCGACAACGGAGCACGAATTGCTGAGCTTCATGGATGCCTTTTCAGGCTATAACCAGAAAAGAATGTTCCCTCCATACATACCAAAAACCGCCTTTATGACCGACCAAGACCTTTACTGTTATCGGGTCATGACCTTCGGGCAAAAGAATGCCAGCGCCTCATATCAGAGGCTTGTCAACTGGGTTTTTAAGGACCAGATAGGGCGGAACATGGAGGTATATGTGGACGATATGCTCGTCAAGAGCCGTTCGTGTCAAGATCATGTGGTCGACCTCGAAGAAGCTTTTGGGGTCCTGCAATCCCACAATATGAGGCTCAACCCCTCCAAGTGTGCTTTCGGCATCTCCTCCGGGAGGTTCCTCGGATTCGTGGTTAGCCACTACAGCATCGAAGCATATCCTGAAAAAATTCAAGCCATGCTCGGTATGGCTCCCCCTAGAAACACCAAGGAAGTACAAAGTCTCACGGGATGGCTAGCGGCCATCAGCCGCTTCCTCTCCAAATCTAGAGAAAATTCGCTTCCATTCTTCGAAGCCCTTAGAGGTGCAAAAAGCTTCGAGTGGGCAACCTCCCAGCAGGAAGCATTCGACCAGCGGAAGGCATACCTTACTAACCCACCGCTCCTCAGCAATCCGGAGCCGGGCGAGCCCCTATTCCTATATCTGGCTGCCATTGAACACGCGCTCAGCGACGTGTTGGTCAGAGAGGAGGATGGATCGCAAAAGCCCCTCTACTATGTTAGCAAGATCTTTCATGACGCGGAGGTCAGATACCCAAGGACGGAGAAAATCGCCTATGCACTAGTAATGGCAACAGGGAAACTCCAACCCTACTTTCAGGCCCACTCCGTCCACGTCCTTACAGATCAGCCTCTCAAGACAGTCCTTGAAAAGCCCAGAAATTCCGGCTGCCTCGTCAAATGGTCAATCGAGCTCAGTCAGCACGACAACAGCTACCACCCTCGGACAGCAATCAAAGGCCAAGCTCTCGCGAAATTTATTACCGAATGCACCATCGCCGAGTCCCCAGAAATTCAGGAGGATGCCCCGACCTGGGACGTCTATGTCGACGGTTCGTCCTGCGATGAAGGGAGCAGCGTGAGCATCTTCCTCAGGGGCCACAACGACTTCGTCCTCCAGTATTCTCTTCGGCTTAATTTTCCAGCCACAAACAACGAGGCAGAATATGAGGCTCTGATCGCAGGACTTACACTGGCCTACTAGGCGGGGGCGAGGCAAATACGAGTCTTCAGTGACTCTCAATTCATGGTCAATCAGATCACCGGGGAGTACGAGGCCCGTGACAACTGAATGACCCAGTACATAGCACGTGCGAAGCAGCTCCTGCAGCACTTCGCATAGGAGGATGTCCTGCGGATCCCAAGAGAACAAAACTGTCATGCTGACTCCTTATCTAAACTCGCATCATCTTCCTTCGGAGGATTAGACCACACAATCCTAGTCGAGGTCCTTCTTAAACTGACTATCGAAGAGCCTAAAGTGTTTTTCCTTGCCAACGGTGATTCCACTGAGACATGGATGAGCCCCTTACACAGATTCCTGACAACCGGCGAGCTGCCACAAGACCTGGCCTCGGCACGAAGTATTCGGGTGCGGTCCAAAAGGTTCACCTTAATTGAGAACGTGCTCTTCAAACACTCCTACACCAAGTCAGATAGGAGACCCTATCTTCGCTTCCTAACACCAGACAAGGCCAAGTACGCCCTAGAAGAACTGCATAAAGGGATCGGGGGATGTCATATGGGTAGCAGGTCGCTGGCCCGAAAAGCAATAAACCACGGCTACTACTGGCCAACTATGCTGCAAGATGCAAAAAACCTCGTCCGAAGCTGTGGCCCCTGCAAGTGTGTCACGCCCCGCTTCCCAAAATGCAGAACACGAGTACGTAATGTAGGCCCAGCGAATGATGTAAACATCATCCATAAGTTGTACAAGACTAACTCAGCAATATGAACAACAAAGTACAACCACGCAAGAAATATAACCACATGAATCAAAGATAAATTCGAATAATAAATGAAATAATCCAACAATATAAATATCCAACATCTGGGATCAAAAAAAACTTTGGGTCATAAAGCCCAAAACAAAGTATAAGGTATAACAATATTCGAGAAATAAAACTAGTAGTAAATAAATTTAAGCAGCACAATATGATTCCATCTTTAGAAACGTTGCTCATCAGCACCTGTAAAACCTTGATCTAAAAAGAGAGAAAAGAGTGCCCTTTGAACAAGTCGTGGGCAGCAAGTAGAGAAAACAGAGGATAAAGAATGCATGAATATCAAAGAAAAAGAACAGGATCAAAGTCAAAGAACAAAGCAAAGACAGGCAATAATATCAACAGTTTACAATAATTACGCATGTAATGAGAGATGTCAAGTCAAGATCAAGCATGAGATGTATGTTATTAATTATTTTATTAATCTATCCAGTGCACGTACTATTGCATAAAATAGAAAATCTGAATCTGTCGGAAGGTCTAGAAAGTAGACTTCCACACGGTTCCAGCGAATATAATTAATGAATATAAAAGATACAGGAACTAGGGTGAAAACTCTATTCTATTCAGGTATTATGTTCAGGTAGCATGCAGTAAGTTGTGTTCAACGAATTATTTCAGGTCAGAGAACTCATTAATAAAATCTATAAAAATTCTGGTTGATTACTACATGTGTCTAGGTTTAACTAGATTTATTTTAGATTTCTCTTTTACTGTTAGCATGGTCAATTAAATTAAGAAACAGCAGGTTACGCATGCATTTGTGAATCTGGAATTTCTAACATGGCTGTACTAAAATGATGATATCTAACAAACCACACATCGGAAATCACATCCGCAAAAAGGAAAAGTGAACTAGACATCCGGGGCTACAATTTATGTTCAGCAAGTTATTTCAAATTATGACATTAACGTGGTTGAAAATCTGATTTAAAATGAAACAACTAGCAGTCCAGAAATTGTTTTAACAAAAAAGGGCAATAAATAAACCATATAATCACATGTAGCATGCAAATTGGTAATCAAAGTGATCCTAAGTGTCAACATGCAAATTTCTAAGTTTAAGATACAATTATCACAGGCATGGTATAAATTCATCGATCAATCTTCAATCTAGCACATACAATTTAACATGTCCAACGTATCAAGTAGTCCTATGCATGAATCTAGCTATTTAAATGTGCATATGTATGAAACAATAGGGACTAGGTTTTAGATCAAAGAGACGGCACAATATTAAGAGTATGTCGGGTTAGCTCGTGTAAACCCTCGATAAACTTAACGGAATTGTCAAAGCAGTATGATAACAAATGGGACTGGATCTACTTGCAGAGATCAGATAAACTTGAACAAAACCAAAATATTAGTTCAAGAAGAGACTTGCCTGTTAATTTGCAGATTCAAATAATAAGAATAGCGGGATCGAAATCCTGGGCGAAAATCCCAAAAGTGCACGTGCGAAACCCGTGCGAAGAATCAACTAGCAAAGCAATGGCAATAGCAACTCTCGGGAAAAGTCCACACCGGATCGGCCCAAAACAGCAAACAGTGATCTTGGATCCGCTGTGTGTCAAACACAGAACAGCGAAATCACCTAATGGGCTCTCGGCTTCAACCTTCGGCAGACACAAAGAGAGAGAGAGAGCACGGCGAGATTGGTGGCGAGGTTTTGGATGACGGCGATGACTGTGGGAAGGTCGACGATGACCACAGCGGCGATGCGGTCGGGAAGCGACGGCAACGGCTAAGGTGACGTGAAGTAGACTCTATTTTCGCTCGAAAACAGAGGAAGACGACGTCGGGGCTTGCTTAGACGACGACAACGACCGCACTAGGGGGTCTTCGGTGGATGCAAGGGTGAGCGGTGAGGGACGGCGAAGGCACTTGGGACATGCAGATGAAGGATCTGCGGCGGCAAAGCGACAGGCAATGGGTTACGGCGAGATGGCGATGGGTTGGATGAAGGCGACGAGGACGGGGCTAGGGTGACGAGGGCGAGGGGATGGTGATGGAGACGATGATGGTGACCATGGTGGAAGGCCATCGGAGAAGGCAACGGGGTAAGGGGTGTTCGATTTGGGTTTGGGTGCAACAAAACAGAGAGAGGGAAAGAGAGTTTGGGATCGAGGAGAGAGAAAATGGCCAAGAGTGAGAAAGTGGAATAAATTAGGGTTATTTAATTGGGTATATATAGGGGATTAAGAATTGGAATTTTGGGTTGAGATTTTGTGGGTTTTGGGTATCGGTTTTGGCTCCAAAAAGAAAAAAATAAATGCATTGAGATGAGACGAACATAAAGGAGCACAAATTAGACTCAAAATAGAAAGAGCAAAATTTGCAAAGAGAACAGAATCCAACAAAAGAACATAGATCGATCAAGAGGGAATAAAAGAACCAAAGAAAAGTCAAAATATAATATAATAAGGGAATCCAAATACAATAATCAAAAGAAAACAAAATACAGTAAAATCCAAAAATAGGGCTTACAGATCCTACCCACCTTACAAGAAGAATTTCGTCCTTAAAATTCATACAAGAGGCACATAGGGCAAACCCCGAAACAAACAAAACAAAACAAAACAAAGCAAAACACGCACTACTCAAACAAATGAGGGAACCTCTCCCGAATCTCTTCCTCTAACTCCCAAGTAGACTCCCCTGGCGAGCGAGGATCCCAAGAAACTCGGACCAACTTGATGACTCTATTCTTTAGCACATTCTCTTGACGGTCTAAGATAGAGACTGGTCAAATTTTACAGGACAAATCCGGCCTCACAAATAAGTCTGAGTAGTCAACCACATGACTGTCATCTCTGTTGTATTTTCTGAGCTGAGAAACATGGAATACATCATGGACACCTGCTAAAGCTGGCGGTAGTGCGAGTCTGTAAGCTACCTTGCCCACACGTTCCACAATATCGAATGGACCGATGAATCGAGGACTCAACTTGCCTCCACCTCAAAAATGGATAACACCTTTCCAAGGCGATACCTTGAGGAACACATGCTCGCCTGCCTCAAACTCTAGAGGTATCCGACGACAATCAGCCCACCTCTTCTGTCGGTCCTGAGCGGCTTGCAAATGCTTGCGGATCTGAGCCACAGCATCAACTGTCTTCGTGATCAACTCAGGACCTAAAAGCTTCCTCTCGTCGATATCATCCCAACAAACTGGCGATCTACACTTGAGCCCATGCAAAGCTTCGAATGGAGCAGCCTTGAGACTCACCTAGTAACTGTTATTACAAGAGAACTTGGCCAAGTGAAGATGATCCTCCCATGAACCTCCAAACTGAAGAACACAGGATCTCAACATATCTTCTAGGGTCTGAATTGTCCAATCTGACTGCCCATCCGTCTGAGGATGGAACGATGTACTGTAGCTCAACTTAGTACCCAAGCACTTCAGCAAGCTCTCCCAGAACTGAGATCTGAATCTCGTATCTCTATCCGATACGATGCTGACAGGAACTCCATGTAGACGAACAACCTCCTGAACGTACTGCTCGGCCAAACTCTCCGTGGACTGACCCACATGGAAAGGAATGAAGTGAGCACACTTCGTCAGCCGATCCACTATCACCCATATAGCATTATGACCTTTAGGACTCCTTGACAAAGCTGTCACAAAGTCCATCGTGATATTCTCCCACTTCCATTCAGGGATAGGAAGGGGTTGCAAAAGTCCTGCGGTCCTCTGATGCTCTGCCTTCACCTGCTGACTGATTAGGCACTGGGAGACGAATCTAGCCACATCCCGCTTCATACCATGCCACCAGAAATGCTACTTCAAGTTCCTATACATCTTGGTACCACCAGGATGAATAGAATACGAGGACCGATGAGCTTCCTCGAGTAGCTTCCGCCTTACTTCTCCTCTAGGTACACACAACCTAGAGCCAAACCGAAGCGACCCATCAGCATGAACGACCAAATCAGATCTCAAACCAGCTTCTACCTCACTCCGAATCTCCTACAATTGCTGATCACTCCCTTGGGCTGCCTTGATCTGCTATACCAAGGAAGACTGCAACTGCAACAACATGAGCTGCCGATATGATCCGGGAAGCAACACATCCAACTCCAACCTCCTTATGTCCTCTATTAGTTCCCTCTGCTGAGTGAGGAACATAGTGGCAGGCCTCCGACTCAAAGCATCCAGCACCAAATTTACTCTGCCCGGGTGATACTGCAAATTGATATCAAAGTCTACCATCAATTCCAGACATCTCCTCTGCCTCATGTTCAACTCCTTCTGCGTGAACACATACTTGAGGCTCTTGTGATTTGTGAAAATCTCAACTCTATCCCTAAGCAAATATGGCATCCACAACCTCAAGGCAAAAATCACAGCTACAAGCTCCAGATCATGCGTAGGATAGTTCTTCTCATGAGGTCTCAACTGTCTCGATGCATAAGCAACAACCCTGCCTCGCTGGATCAGCACTGCTCCAGACCTCTCCCCGAAGAATCACAATGGATCACAAAACCACCAGAACTGTCGAGTATAGTCAGCACAGGCGCTAACATCAACCGACGCTTCAACTCTGCGAAAGCTTCATCCCAGACAAACTTCTGCTCCTTCCTGGTCAAACTGGTCAAGGGTCCAGTGATCTTGGAGAAATCCTGAACGAACTTCCGATAGTAACCAACCAAACCAAGGAAACTCCGCACCTTAGGAACAGACTTCGGAATAGGCCAATCCTTGACCGCAGAAATCTTCGACGGATCCACAGAAACACCAGCACCCGAAATAATGTGCCCAAGAAAAGCAACCTGATCCAGCCAGAACTCACACTTATTGAGCTTCCCATACAGCTGGTTCTCCCTCAAGGTCTGCAGAACCACCTTTAGATGCTCAGCATGATCTGCCCTGTTCCGCGAGTACACCAATATGTCGTCGATGAAGACCACGACAAACTGATCCAAGAACGGCAAAAATACACTGTTCATCAGACTCATAAACACAGCCGGTGCATTAGTCACTCCGAAAGGCATCACCAAGAACTCGTAATGCTCGTACCTCGTTCGGAATGCCGTTTTCGGAACATCCTCTGACTTGATGATACCCGGAACGAAGATCCAACTTTGAGAACACTGAAGCACCTCCCATTTGGTCGAACAAATCGTCAATCCTCGGCAATAGATACCAATTCTTGATAGTAACATTGTTCAACTCACTATAGTCAATGCAAATCCTGCGGCTTCCATCCTTCTTGCTGACAAACAGAACTGGGACTCCCTAAGGTGAAACACTAGGTCTGACAAAACCCTTATCAAGCAGCTCCTAAACTTGCACCTTCAGTTCTGCCAATTAAACCGGTGCCATACGATACGGACTCTTGGAAATAGGGGTCGTACCTGGCTGAACATCAATGCTGAACTCCACATCTCGGACTAGCGGCAGACCAGGCAATTCCTCGGGAAACACATCGAGGAAATCCAGCACAACTAAGGGTGCAACAACCCCATCCGAACCCAGTGACACAAGAGAAACAGCCTTGGGGTCCATCGAGTTCTTGACACGTCCAGACGGTGTCTCACCCGCATGGAAAACAAACTCTGGTTGACCAGAAAGCCTGAAAGTCACCTTCTTCTCCCGGGAAACAATCACGGCACAAGAAACACCCAACCAGTCCATATCCAGAATGACATCAAAACCAGAATTTCGAATCACAATCAAATCAGCCGAGAAAACCACACCACCAATCAGCAACGGGCTCTACTTGCAAACCCTAGAACAGACAATGACACCTCTATCTGTGGTGATGTCCCAAGCTGCGGACATAACATCGCTAGCCAAACCATGCTGATTGACAAAGCGAGAAGAAATGAAAGAGTGGGTAGCACCCGAATCAAACAACACATGAGCTGGAAGAGAGAAGACTAAAATCACACCTAGAAGAAGATCAAACAAAAGAATAAGGTGCTAGCAGGATATATACATGAATAATTGTACAAAGGAAGGAAAATAACATGCAGAAAACTGAAAGAAAGAAAAGAAAGTGCAACTACTGTGATATACCTGCAACCACTCCAACAGCAACTTCTGCTTCCTCGGTTGTCAGGTTATAAGGCTGACCACGACCTCCAACCTGACCTCCTCTAGGAGCCACAAGCCTCTGATCAAAGACTTGCCTCTGCGGGGAAAGAGGCGGCCTACCTTGACCACGAGTTGGTGCTCCTAGCTGAGCACCACCAGCAACCGGCGTAGGAGCTCTATTCCTCGGACAGTCACGAACCATATGCTCACTGCTCCCACACACTAAACACAGTCGGTTGGCCATCATGCAGTCTCGCTGTGAATGCCCAGTCTTATGGAAGTAGCCACAAGTCTCAACATTCCTTGGGACAACAGGTGCGTACGGCTGTACTCTCGCGGGAGGCGGCAAAACTGGCCTCCGAATAGGTCCTCCGGAAGGCCGAGCTGCAACAGGGTGTGAAACAGTCCACTGGGGAATACTAGACCTGCTGAGAGTCTTCTCTTGGATCCGAGCCGCATCCAGAACATCGGAATAAGCACGAAGCCGAAGAGCAGCCAAACGATCCTAAAGGGGAAAACTCAAGCCCAACTGAAATCGACTAGACCGAGCCTCATCAGTGGCAACGAGGGTAGGGGCGAAACGACTGACCCGAGTAAACTCTGCAGCATACTCGTCCACGGAACGGTTTCCCTGATTAAGATAATGCTCAAATTAATACCGTCACAAGTGAAGTAGGCAACAACAAATGACATTTAAGAACATTTTCTAGCTGACCTGAGTTAGGGAAATAAATTATCGCTCTATCTCTGCCTTGGTGACACTGGGAAAGAACTTCGCCATGAAGCTCTCAGAGAAAGTGGCCCACTCAATGGGTCGCGGCATCCTTTCAGATTCAACCCACCACCAGATGTGAGCGAGATCCACCAATTGGATGCAAACCACATCCACACGATCCGCCTCAGCAACGTGAGTGGCGACCAGCAGTTGCTTCGTCCGGATAAGTCACTGCTCGGCCTCCAACAGGGACTCAGTACCCAAAAACTTATCCGGGTGCAGCCTCATGAAATCCGCTACCGTACGGGGCCTAGGTGGCAGTGGCCCAGGTGCAGGTCCAGCGACATTCCCATTGGCTTCCAAAGTGGCTCTCATCAATTCATTGTGCTCCTGCTGAAGAGCCATCATCTGCTGAATCGTCTAGAGAATGACAGCGTTGTCCGGCTGCCCATCTCCCGGACAGGAAGAAGAATTCCAACGAGCCATATCCTGAAAAACAATCAAAGATAGTCAGTACCCAGATTATATGTTGGTTATTATACAAGTATTCATGTGATTATCGTGGTGTGCAAATTAATGAGTTAACCTGGCTAGGAAACCTTCACAAATTCGATCACATTTGACTGATATATTATCCAAAATCTGGGCTCTGATACCACTAAAAACTCTGTCACGCCCCGCTTTCCAAAATATGAAACACGAGTACGTAACTTAGGCCCAGCAAATGATGTAAACACCATCCATAAGTTGTACCAGACTAACTCAGCAATATGAACAACAAAGTACAACCACGCAAGAAATATAACCACATGAATCAAAGATCAATTCCAATAATAAATGAAATAATCCAACAATATAAATATCCAACATCTGTGATCAAAACAATCTCCGAGACATAAAGCCCAAAACAAAGTACAAGTCATAACAATATTCGAGAAATAAATCTAGCAGCAAATAAATTTAAGCAGCACAATCTGGTTCCATCTTTAGAAACGTTGCTCACCAATTCCTTCGGGGATCGATCCCTCAGCACCTGTAAAATCTTGATCTAAAAAGAGAGAAAATAGTGCCCTTAGAGCAAGTCGTAGGCAGTTAGTAGAGTAGAGAAAACAGAGGATAAAGGAAAGCATGAATATCAAAGAAAAATGACAGGATCAAAGTCAAAGAACAAAGTAAAGACAGGCAATAATATCAATAGTTTACAATAATCACGCATGTAATGAGTGATGTCAAGTTAAGATCAAGCATGAGATGCATGTTATTAAGTATTTTACTAATCAATCTAGTGCACGTACTACTGCGTCCCATTCCACAGATTCGGTGGAAGCACAGCAATCGTTTTATACCGATGGTGAATTCACGAATCGTGTACTCGGCATTGAAAGCAATAATTTACATGCAAGAATCAACAATTAATCACTGCAATCAATACTCCTCCTTCCATGTCAAGTATTCATGCGAGCGAGAAGGCATTTACCGAGTACATTTTTCCGATCGTTCACTACCAAGTCTACCCATAATACCCTGGCTTGTTAATGTTTATTTTCATCCTATGTGAGCATGCAAGAGGGTGTCAATGTTGTATAATACTAAGTGTGTCTAATTCTACGCGTTACAGACAAAGCAAAAGTCAAACAAATCAAATAAGCACAATTCACATAACCAGGATAGCATGACCTTGCTGTACCAAAATACTGATTGCAGCGACTATAAAATAGAAAATCTGAATCTGTCGGAAGGTCTAGAAAGTAGACTTCCACACGGTTCCAGCGAATATAATTAATGAATATAAAAGATACAGGAACTAGGGTGAAAACTCTATTCTATTCAGGTTTTATGTTCAGGTAGCATGCAATAAGTTGTGTTCAATGAATTATTTCAGGTCAGAGAACTCATTAATAAAATCTAAAAATTCTGGTTGATTACTACATGTGTCTAGGTTTAACTAGATTTATTTCCGATTTCTCTTTTACTATTAGCATGGTCAATTAAATTAAGAAACGGCAGGGTACGCATTCATTTATGAATCTGGAATTTCTAACTTGGCTGTACTAAAATGATGATATCTAACAAACCACACATCGGAATTCAAATCCGCAAAAAAAGAAAGTGAACTAGACATCTGGGGCTACAATTTATGTTTAGCAAGTTATTTCAAATTATGACATTAACGCGGTTGAAAATCTGATTTAAAATGAAACAACTAGCAGTCCAGAAATTGTTTTAACAAAAAAGGGCAATAAATAAATCATATGATCACATGTAGCATACAAATTGGTAATCAAAGTGATCCTAAGTGTCAACATGCAAATTTCTAAGTTTAAGATACAATTGTCATAGGCATGGTATCAATTCATCGATCAATTTTCAATCTAGCACATACAATTTAACATGTCCAACTTATCAAGTAGTCCTATGCATGAATCTAGTTATTTAAATGTGCATATGCATGAAATAATAGGGACTAAATTTTAGATCAAAGAGCCGGCACGATGTTAAGAGTATTTCGAGTTAGCTCGTGTAAACCCTCGATAAACTGAACGGAATTGTCAAAGCAGTATAATAACAAATAGGACTGGATCTACTTGCATAGATCAAATAAACTTGAACAAAACCAAAATATTAGTTCAAGAAGAGACTTGCCTGTTAATTTGCAGATTCAAATAACAAGAATAACGGGATCGGAATCCCGGGCGAAAATCCCAAAAGAGCACGTGCGAAACCCGTGCGAAGAATCAACCAGCAAAGCAACAGCAATAGCATCTCTCGGGAAAACTCCACACCAGATCGGCCCAAAACAGCAAACAGCGATCTTGGATCCGCTGTGTGCCGAACACAGAACAGCAAAATCACCCAATGGGCTCTCGTCTTCAACCTTCGGCAGAGAGAGAGAGCACGGCAAGACTGGAGGCGAGGCGCTGGACGACAGCGACGACTGCGGCAAGGTCGACGATGACCATGGCGGCGGTGCGGTCGAGAAGTGACGGCAATGGCCAAGGTGACGTGATGCAGACTCTGTTTTCGCTCGGAAACAGAGGAAGACGACGTCGAGACTTAGACGGCAATGACGACAGCTCTAGGGGATCTTTGGTGGATGCGAGGGTGAGTGGTGAGGGACGGCGAAGGCACTGGAGCACGGAGACGAAGGAACGGCGGCGGCGAAGCGACAGGCAATGGGTTACGGCGAGATGGTGAAGGGTTGGATGAAGCCGACAAGGACGGGGCTAGGGTGACGAGGGCGAGGGGATGGTGATGGAGACGATGATGGTGACGGTGGTGGCAGGGGATCGGAGAAGGCAACGGGGTAAGGGGTGTTCGGTTTCGGTTTGGGTGCAATGAAACAGAAAAAGGGAAAGAGAGTTTGGGATCGGGGAGAGAGAAAATGGTAGAGAGTGAGAGAGTGGAATAAATTAAGGTTATTTAATAGGGTATATATAAGGGATTAAGATTTTGGGTTGAGATTTTGTGAAATTTAGGTATCGGTTTTGGCTCCAAAAAGAGAAAAATAAATGCAATAAGATGAGACGAACATAAAGGAGAACAAATTAGACTCAAAATAGAAAGAGCGAAATTTGCAAAGAGACCAGAATCCAACCAAAGAACACAGATCGATCAATAGGGTGTAAAAGAACCCAAGAAAAGTCAAAATATAATATAATAAGGGAATCCAAATACAATAATAAAAAAGAAAACAAAATACAGTAAAATCCAAAAATAGGGATTACACAGTGGTTCTCCCCCATTAAACACTCGCCCCAAGACGAGCTGAAGTCGCTCGACAGTCCGACTCCCTTCGCCATGTGGGGAATGGACCTGGTCGGCCCCTTTCCACTAGCGACCGGCAAAAGGTAATCCCTCATCGTGGCCATTGACTACTTCACTAGGTGGGTAGAGGCGGAGCCGCTGGCTACAATTACTGAGCATCAGGCTCAACAATTCTTCTGGAAACACATAGTTTGCCGATTCAGGATCCCACGCGTGCTAATCACCGATAACGGAACCCAGTTCGCTGGCAAAAGTTTTTGGAAGTTTTGTGATGACCACGGCATTTAGCAGCTCTTCTCGTCAATCTCTCACCCACAATCGAACGGCAAAGCCGAAATACCAACCGTCAAATTCTCTACGGTCTGAAAAGGCAGCTGGACCAATCACCCAAGGGTCTGTGGGTCGAGGAATTGTCAAGCGTCCTCTGGTCACATCGGACAACCAAGAGAATTGCAACCAGCGAATCCCCTTTCAATCTGACATATGGGACCGAGGCGGTCATCCCTCTGGAAGTCGGCCTCCCATCACCAAAATACATGGGCTTCACTGAAGAATCAAACTCAAGTGACCTCAGGACCAACCTGGACCTCGCTAACGAGGTACGAGAAAGATCCAACATCCGATGGGCCATTTACCAACAACGAGTAGAGAGGCTCTACAACAAGAAAGCCTATCCAACCAACATCAAGGAAGGGGATCTCGTGCTACGAAATCTAGTAATCTCCCAGCCCACCGCCAGAGGCAAGCTCGCCTCCAATTGAGAGGTCCCATATAAGGTCTTCCAAGTGGTACGTCCCGGCACGTACTGCCTCGAAGACCTGGAGGGAAAGATGGTTAAGATGCCCTGGAACGCGGAGCACCTCATCAAATTTCAAGAGGGAAAGTGAAGGAGATTCCACTGTTGTAAGCGCTATGCGCCAACTCACTTGTAAGCAAATTCCCATGGTATAAAAGCAGCATATTTTTGTTCAGAGTTCGTACAAATCACTTCCAACTTTTTAACAAGCTTGGACGCCCGACGCTCGGCATGTATCTCGAGCAAGGCACCAGCTTTCTCACAAGCTTGGACGCCTGATGCTTGGCATGTCTTTCGAGCAAGGCACCAGCTTTCTAACAAGCTTGGATGCCCGACACTCGGCATGTATCTCAAGAAAGGCACCAGCTTTCTAACAAGGTTGGACGTCCGACACTCGGCATGTATCTCGAGCAAGACACCAGCTTTCTCACAAGCTTGGATGCACGATGCTCGGCATGTCTCTCGAGCAAGGCACCAGCATTGGACACCCGATGCTTGGCATGTATCTCGAGCAAGGCACCAGCTTTCTCACAAGCTTGGATGTCCGATGCTCGGCATGTCTCTCGAGAAAGGCACCAGCTTTCTAACAAGCTTGGATGCCCGACGCTCGGCATGTATCTCAAGCAGGGCACCAACTTTCTAACAAGCTTGGACGCCTGACGCTCAGCATATATCTCGAGCATGGAACCAGTTTTCTCACAAACTTGTACGCCCGATGCTCGGCATGTATCTCGAGCAAGGCACCAGCTTTCTAACAAGCTTGGACGCTCGACACTCGGCATGTATCTCGAGCAAGGCACCAGCTTTCTCACAAGCTTGGACGGTCGACGCTCAGCATGTATCTCGAGCAAGGCACCAGCTTTCTCACAAGCTTAGACCCTCGGTTCAGACGTCACACGCTCATGTCCTCGCCACTCGGTGTGGACTTCGAGCACCCACTGGGGATTCTACAATCCCTCAACTCCTAGCCACTCGCCTCGGACGTCACACGCTTACGTCCTCGCAACCCGGCAGGGACTTCGAGTGCCCACAAGGGATTCTACAATCCTTCAACTCCTAGCCCCTCGGCTCAGATGTCACACGCTCACATCCTCGCCACTCGGCGTGGACTTCGAGTGCCCACTGGGGATTCTGCAATCCCTCAACTCCTAGCTCCTCGGCTCGGACGTCACACGCTCACGTCCTCACCACTTGGCATGGACTTCGAGAATCCACAAGGGACTCTACGATCCCTCAACCCCTTCGAGCACCTAAAGGTGTTTCATCAAAATTTCCTAAGTCTTAAACCTATGGTCGGGACTTCGGCTAACCCCCCGACACAAAATTTTTGCTTGGATTTACAGCCCTCGCCAACAGCGAAAGACACCGGGCCCCGAATTACGGAGCGACCCACCTTTCACCTGCTGGCAACTGGGGGTAAGCGACACTCATAGCTGTTATGCCCAATTGTCAGAGAATGGCAGGAGAGCCACCGGTCAGGGCTCCCGAACAAAAGCCTGATTTTGGTGACACTCGCCTACGTCAAACACCCCGAGTCCTGCCCTCCGGGATCGACTCCCTTTCACCCGCTGGAAGCTAGGGATAAAGCAGCAGTCATCGTCGTTACCTCTAATTGTCAGAGGGTGGTAGGAGAGTCACTGGCGGCGAGGACTAACGGTGAAGTGGGAAATAAACCGATGAGAGGGTGGGGGTTATATAGCCCTCAAGGGAGGCGCATTTATGACGTGGGAAGGAAAAACGTCTAAATGACCATTAATGTTCTTGGAAGACGAAACATCCTCCATTACCAAGCTTTCAGGATCTCTCACTATCGTTTTCACCTTCGGATCGAGCCCCTCGCTCGGCTCAAATGCCGAGGATCTTCCCTCAGAATTAACCACAAGATAGGAAAACAGCTAAAGCAAGACAAACGTCTTCTCATTATTATTTCATCAAAGGAAATTGCGTCGTTACAAAGAAAAACTTTGTTACATTGGTAAAACCTAGCCTAGGGCTCCTGTGTCGGAGCCACGGGATTGAGGCACGAGCTCTAGTCGGGTCGACCAAGTCGGCTCCTTCACCAGGTCTCCCAGTTTTGCCAAGGTGGACACACTGGCGACTGAGCTCTACGCATCACAAGGCCTCACCAGACCAATCCTTGGGGTCGGCAACGAAGCACCATCTGGGGGACGGGGGTAGTGAAGGAAACAGACCGAGACCCAAACATCCCTAGAATTATCTTGTACCATTGCACCTCCAATTCCTTCTCCACAATAACCTCTCGGAGGAAAGACTCAAACAAAGGCTGCTGGGCAGAGGTACTAGCCATCGAAAACGAAGCTCCAGTGGGGTCCAGGTCACGGTCGGATAACAACTTCTTGAACCACGCCTGCTCCACGCTGAGCCCTTTGGACTTATCCATAAAGTATTTGACGGCAGCCTCACGATCATGAGCCTCCTTACGGTATCGAGTCAAAGAAAACTTCATAGCCAAGATCTTACTTTTCAGTCAGCTCACCTCCGAGCCACCGAGGTCCCTCACTGGGGTCACTGTCATCTGCCAGAAAACATTGAAATATCACTCCGAGCTAAAAACACTCGGCTAAAAAATTAAGCCAGAAATCCAAATTCATCCAAGATAAGAGGTTCGGCCAAAAAGCTTTTCATTGCTCAAAAAGGGAATTTTACAAAAATGTGGTGGCCAGTCCGCATTCGGCTATTACAAACAGTGCAAACAAAAACAAAACAAGGAAAAGAAACAACAATGACTACTGCTGTCCCACCTCTTCCTCGGCCTGCTTTTCAGGGTGGGGCTTGTCGTCCGCGGCATCATCACCACTCCCGGGGGTCAGCGGGAGCTCAGGTACGACCAATTCGTAGTGAAAGCTGCTTAGGTCCAGCTCCGAATGAAAGTGCATGACATGCCAGATCGCCCTGACTTAGACCACGTCCTGGGCCTCGATCACTTTGTCCATCCTGGCTGTCCTTATTTCCTTCATGCGCACGTCAGCCTCCTTCCTCAGATTGGCCATTCTTCTCTTACAGGCATCCTCCTGGTTCGCCAACTCCGCCTGAAGAGCCTGGATCTGGCCCTCGAGGTCCGTCTTCTCCAGCTTGAGCTCTTTCACCTCCCGCTCCCAACGCTGGGTATTCCTCGTCTCGTTCGCCAACTCCTTCTTGTGCAGCTTCATCAGCTGAATGCCTTCCACACAGGCATACACCTGAGGGAGATATACTTAGAAAATGGGCCAAAAAGTATGAACACAACCCATTGCCACGTTACCTGCAAGCTGGCCAGAGCCCATTTCATGTACGAGGATTCAACACTGTCGCACTCCCGGGCCTTCTGATCTCGGGGAGGAGCGATCTTCTCAACCATCTCGATGGCCACCGGCCCATCCGAGATGGTATCCTCTATCTTGACAGCCCAGTTCAGTGCCCAGGGTAGCAGGCCCACCTCGTTAACGATCTGGTTAGCTCTCGGAGCGATTGGAGGGAGCCCCGCCTTCACCACCGAGGTGACCTTCTGGCTGCTGGAGTTGGGGCCCAATTTTGAGCTCTTATGCTTCTTCGGCATCAGGATAGGGCTCTCTCATGCTTCTTGTTGCTGGGTCGGTCAGCCTTCTCGGACACCTGTTTCTTCAGCAATGCCCTCATCGCGGAAATCACATTATCATCCATGTCTACAAAAAGGAGAATCACATAAAACGAGCGAAAAAACTTGAAAGAAAACTAGATAAAAAAACATACTGATAGGAGTAGCGCTCAGTTTGATCCAAGCCAAGTGCCTCTTCATTACGTTCGGCCAACCAATGCTATTGCCAGAATATATATTCTCAACAACCACCCATTCCTTGGCCGTCAAATCCGACTTGTGAGGACCTTTCAATTGGGCTTGTAGAACCTCCAAGCCGTGGGTATCACCCATGGGGTCAGGGTCCATACGATAAAGTACTTCTCCTTTCACCCTTTGATGGAGTCCGGGTGCCCGTGCATAACCATTCTCTTTCGTCTCGGCGAAATATAGTACATCCCCTCGTATTCGTCGAACGAGCTAAGGCCAAGAATCGCCAGGAAGTACTTCAATTTTGGGCGGACCCCCCGTTTAGTGCAGAGCAACATGAAGCACACTATCTACTTCCAGGAATTGGGCCCATACTGCATTGGGCTAAGGGACACCCAATTCAATACTTCCATAATGAACGGGTGGAGCGGCAACCGTAAACCAGAACAGAAGGCATCAACAGGGAACATGCAAAGTGGGGCGCCAGTTTGTTCGTGGGACGGATCCCGGGGCTGGGGTCAGCAATTCATACTCCTCACCGATAAAATAATTTGCACGAATGACGGGAAGGTGGTTCGCTGTAAGGATGATCAGCACCTTGTCCATTGAAATTTTCTACCTACTGGGCGAGGAAGCCTCCACATCATCGTCAACACCTCCCCTATATCGGAGCAACTCCTTAACATCCTCCGAATACATTCGGATAGAGCGCGGATAGACCTTAAACGGGACCTCAAGGTTGACCACAGGAGCCATCTTGTTCGGGATGTCTGGATGAACCCACTTCGTCTTCCTACGTCGAACTCGAGGACCCTTCGGGGCAGATGACATCGCCAAAAGGCCCAAGTCGTCATCCTCGGACAAGTTATTATTTACTCCACCTTCACCTTCCTCGGCCGTTACAACTTGCTCTTCCTCCCCCTCAATCAAAGAAAGATGGGAAATGAAAAGGGGAGGGGGGATTTACAGCAAAACCAATGGCACCACGTATTCTGCAAAAAACATGACGTCATTAATTACACATGTCACCACCCTATTAGCCCACCAATGGTCCAAATCCCCAAAAGCCCAATGCTCGAAGCATGAAGTACACTTCGTACACACAAAAAACCGAGCACCCCCCAACGTTTTTCCAACAAAGCTGACTCACAAAGGCTATGTCTGGGGGGCTTGGCGCTCGGCAAGTACCGCGAGCACCCACCTAGATTTTTCCAACAATGCTGCCTCTCAAGGCTTCAGGGCTCGGCGCTCGGCAAGTACTGTGAGCACCCACCTAGCTTTTCCAAACAAAGCTGCCTCACAAAGTCTGAGTCTGGGGGGCTCAGTGCTAGGCAAGTACCGCGAGCACCCACCTAGCCTTTTCGAACAAAGCTGCCCCTCAAGGCTTCAAGGCTCGGTGCTCGGCAAGGATTCCGAGCACCCACCTAACTTTTTCCAACAAAGCTGCCTCTTAAAGCTCAGGGCTCAGCGCTCGGCAAGTACCGCGAGCGCCTACCAAGATTTTTCCAACAAAGCTGCCTCACAAAGGCTAAGTCTAGGGGGATCGGTGCTCGGCAAGTACCGCGAGCACCTACCTAGCTTTTTCCAACGAAACTGTCTCTCAAGGCTTCAGGGCTCGGCGCTCGGCAAGTACTGCGGGCACCCACCTAGTTTTTTCCAACAAGCGACCTCACAAAGGCTAAGTCTGGGGGATTCGACACTTGGCAAGTATCGCGAGCACCCCCGTAGCTTTTTCCAACAAAGCTGTCTTTCAAGGCTTCAAAGCCCGGTGCTCGGGAAGTACTGCGAGCACCCACCTAAATTTATCCAACAAAGCTACTGCTCAACGCTTCAAGGCTCGGGGCTCGGAAAGTATTTCAAACACCCACCTACCTTTTTCCAACAAAGCTACCTCACAAGGCTTCACCACTCTGTGCTCGGCAAGTACTGCGAGCACCTGCCTAACTTTTTCCAACAAAGCTGCCCTTCAAGGCTTCAGGGCTCGGCGCTCGCCAAGTACTACGAGCACCCACCTTGCTTTTTCCAACAAAGCTGTTCCTCAAGGCTTTAGGGCTCTGCACTCGGCAAGTACCGCGAGCAGCTACCTACCTTCTTCCAACAAAGCTGTCTCTCAAGGCTTCAGAGCTCGGCGCTTGGCAAGTACTGCGAGCACCCACCTTACTTTTTCCAACAAAGCTGCCTCACAAAGGCTAAGTCTGGAGGGCACGGCACTCGGTAAGTAGCAGAAGCACCCACCTAGCTTTTTTCAACAAAGCTGCCTCTAAAGGCTTCAAAGCTCGGCGCTCGGCAAGTAATGTGAGCACCCACCTAGCTTTTTCCAACAAAGATGCCTCTCAAGGCTTCAAAGCTCGGCGCTGGGCAAGTACTGCGAGCGCCCTCTTAGCTTTTTCCAACAAAGCTGTCTTTCAACACTTCAGGGCTCTGCGCTCGGCAAATGTTGCAAGCACCCGCCTTACTTTTTACAACAAAGGTGCCCTCAAGGCTTCATGGCTCGGCCCTCGGCAAGTACTGCGAACACCCACCTTACTTTTTCCAACAAAGTTGTCTCTCAAGGCTTCAGGGCTCAAACTCGGTAAGTACAGCAAGCTCCCACCTAACTTTTTCCAACAAAGTAAACTCTTAAGGCTTCACCGCTCAGCGCTCAGCAAGTACAGCGAGCACACACCATGCTTTTTTCAACAAAGCTGCCTATCAACGCGTTAAGGCAGGACACGGCAAGTATTGCGAGCACCCACCTACCTTTTTCTAAGAAATCTGCCACTCAACGCTTCAGGGCTCGGCGCTCGACAAGTACTGCGAGCACCCACCTAACTTTTTCCAACAAAGCTGTCCCTAAAGGCTTCAGGGCTCGGTGCTCGACAAGTACTGGAGCACCTACCTAGCTTTTTCTAACAAAGCTGCCTCACAAAGGCTATGTCTGGGGGGCTCGGCGTTCGGCTAGTTCCGCGAGCACCCACCTAGATTTTTCCAACAAATCTGCTCCTCAAGGTTTCAAGGCTCGGTGGTCGGCAAGGACTGGAAGCACCGACTTAGCTTTTTCCAACAAAGCTACCTATCATCGCTTCAGGGCTTTGCGCTCGGCAAGTACCGCGAGCGCCCACCTAGCTTTCTCCAACAAAGCTGTCTCAAAAAGGCTAAGTTTAGGGGGATCGGCGCTCGGCAGGAATCGTGAGCACCCACCTAGCTTTTTTCAACAAAGCTGCCTCACAAAGGCTAAGTCTAGGGGGATCGGCGCTCGGCAGGTATCGCGAGCACCCTCCTAGCCTTTTCAACAAAGCTGCCCCTCAAGGCTTCACCGCTCTACGCTCGACACGTACTGCGAGCATCCACCTAGCTTTTCCAAATAAAGCTGCCACTCAAGGCTTCAGTGCTCGGCGCTCGGCAAATACTGCGAGCACCCACTTAACTTTTTCCAACAAAACTAGCTCACAAAGGCTAAGTCTGGGGGCCTCAGCGTTCGGCAAGTACCGCGAGCACCCACCTAGCTTTTTCAACAAAGCTCTCTCAAGGCTTCAAATCCTGGCGCACGGCAAGTACTGCTAGCACCCACCTAGCTTTTTCGAACACAGCTGCCTCTCAAGGTTTCACCGCTCGACTCTAGGCAAGTACTGCGAGCACCTGCCTAGCTTTTTCTAACAAAGCTGCCATTCAAGGCTTCAGGTCTCGGCGCTTGGCAAGTACCGCGAGCACTCACCTTGCTTTTTCCAACAAAGCTATCTCTCAAGGCTTCAGGGCTCGGTGCTCGGCAAGTACTGCGAGCACCTACCTACCTTTTTCCAAGAAAGATGCCTCTCAAGGCTTCAGAGCTCGGCGCTCGGCAAGTACTGCGAGCACCTAACGAGCATTTTCCAACAAAGCTGCTTAAAAAAAGCTAAGTCTGGGGGGCTCGGCGCTCAGTAAGTACCGCGAGCACCCACCTAGCTTTTTCTAATAAAGCTGTCTCTCAAGACTTCAAGGCTAGGCGCTCGGCTAGTACAGCGAGGACCCACCTAGCTTTTTCCAACAAAGCTGCCTCTCAACAGTTCAGGACTCTGTGCTTGGCAAGTACAGCAAGCACCCGTCTAGCTTTTTCCAACAAAGCTGACTTCAAGGCTTCAAGGCTCGGCGCCCGGCAAGTACTGCGAGAGCCCACCTTGCTTTTTCCAACAATGCTGCATTTCAAGTCTTCAGGGCTCGACGCTCGGCAAGTGTAACGTCCCGAATCCCAAATACACTGAATTCGAGATGTTCTACAGGATCTTTTCACTTTCTTCAGTACAACTTTACAAGGAATTTAAATTTTTCACTTTACATCAGAGTTTACATCATATATTACACTTTTCATTTGCACAGCGGAAGTAAAAATTTACAACATTTACATAAATGTACAACAATATGGTAAAATCTTTATGCATCCATTCCTCTTTAACATGTAATTTATCCTGCATACAAAACTGTGGGTACGTCAGTTTATTCAACCGACGATAATTATACATGGCCATCATCTCTATGCCAGAAACAGTATAACGATTCTCATTTCTTAACAAATCACAAACTTGTTCACATTCAAAAAATAAAAGAAAAGAGGGAAATCTTAATGATGTCGTGTTGTGATTGTGCACTTAATCCTTAATGCAATTATTTAATTTACATGACACTAATGCACACTTGTTCGGATTCTATGCATCCCATACTAAATAGGTCCGAAGGCAAGCCTCTTAATTGTTCTTCATTTTTGTAGGGTTCAATCCCTCGCCATGACTTAATCTACTACTGTAATTACGGTAAGTATCCTAGATATTTTTCGACCTACGAACTCATGTCTAGGCACTCTGGAGGGAATCCCATCGCTGACATGACTCATCATGCAGACATCCTGTGGTAATTCAGCTCTCACCATAGACATGACACCACCCGTAGTCTTCAAACATCCCACGAGCGTCGCCACTGGAACGGTACTCTGGAGTAGTATCCTCACCCAGACTCATCGTGGGAATTCCTGCGATACGCTCTCGCCGCTACCCAATAGCCCCCATACTCAATGTTTTTCTCTTACTTTCATCACATCTCCACTATGTACTAGTCCTTATTTTAATAGAATAATGAATAAAAATCAAAGTTCTGGAGTTAGCCTCTCCACTAAACCGGACTTATTCATTCATTTCAATACATGACCAACCTTGGTCTTTAAATTCTCATTTTTCATTTCATTTCCATTGCCGGGGGAGACTTAGCTACTCCTTTGTTCAATTTCCAATTCACAACTTCCACTTTGAGCAATTCTAACTCATGAATTCATTTTCATTGCCTCAGCATATCATGTTCTTAATTTTCATATTCATGCAATTCTTGATTCAAAGTATGACTCATTTCATGTGAATTTCTCAATTCAAACTATGATTCATATAAATTCATACAGCAATAGAAAGAGTTCATCCACATCAATCATAAAGTTCACAACTCTTAGCAGTAATCAAAAAATGAAATCTCTGTCATATCAAAATCTACTCTGTACAGTCGACTTGGAAAAAGGACCAGTCGACTTGTTCAGTCAATACAAGTTCTTCCTAAACACTCGGGAGAGTCGACTGCTGCACATGGCCAGTCGGCTGTCCCGCAACTTTTCATATTCAAAATGTTATTCACGTGACAGTCGACTGTCAAAAAATCAGTCGTCTGTCCTGGTCTCAACAGTACATTTTCATGTTCAGCTCAGTCGACTTGCTACTCGCATTAGTCGACTGGACAGATTCGTATTTCAAATTAAGGGTTTATCTTCCTTACAGTTCTTACATGCACTTACATCATGATGTCAATTTACAGTATACATACGTTCATGTCTCATAAATACAAAGTTTCTTACGGTTCAGTAACATCGCAACATGAAATTTCAAGTCACTAATATTGTCTTTTCTTCAAGGAAGTGTTTTAAACATGCATTTATACTTATTCATAACTTTCTTACAGAGGTGAAAATATTAATCTCAATCCATTACACTAGAATAACACAATGGAAAAATACTTCATTTCATGAAACTACTGGATTATTCATAGTTTAAACGAAGCATCGGTCGACTGTTCATAACACCAGTCGACTGTACAGATCATTCTTAGTTTTGTTAATCATCACTAGTTCTTTTTCCACAGGCTCATGGCTCCTCAGTCATGTATATCATGAAGAATATGAGTTTAGCCTTACTATTTCATTTTAATTATACACATTTATGACATGAAACTTCTACTAAAACATGTAACAGATGTCTCGTACCAGTCGACTTATCCAAACGGCAGTCGACTGTACTGACCTAAATCGTCATTGTTTGCAGTGCTATTATTTCACTAATAGTCTTCCACAATTATCATCATAAATATACTCAAGCAATTCTAGTACGTTTGAATTTACTTCTCATGAGCATAGTAACAATCATCACAAATATGGCATATTTTCTACTTTAGAAGTCCTGAGAAACACCCACCTTATTGACGAAGTAATCGAAGTCCAGAAAAGCTCCTTAATGCAACGCACCTTCCTTGTTCCTTGCTCCTTGCTCTTTGCCAAAGATCTCCAGATGATGATGCTCGGTCTCCACACACAACTCTCTCACAATAATAATCTCATAAAATAATCTTAGTGTAAAGAACAATGGATGAGAGGGGGTATTTATACACCAAAAGGAGTGAGATGGAGGGCCAGGATTCAGTAGATGGTTATAGGATCAAAGGCTAGGATTGACTAGGGGGTTGTGATAACCACCCACACTCCAAAATAACCACCCACAATCATGCCCACTTCTCCACCCAAAACCGGCCAAGATTTGTGCTTTATGCACGTGTACATAGAGTGCACGTGCACACACAAACCACCCTACAAAATTTTGTACATCAAATAACAAGTCTTTTAAAAGAAATGTTACACATACAAGTTGTAGAAAAAATAGTAAAAGGGATTAAATCCATGGGCTTAAATTAATTGGGCCAAAATAATTATTTTAAAGGAAAGATAAGTAAATTAACATTTGGGCTTTGGTAAAATAAAAATGCTTTATAGAACAATATTCTTATTCATCATGTTGAAAATAATAGCCAAAATATTACACGTGCACACCATATATAAAAATAAATAATCTTTCATATATTCAAAAATCAGGGTATTACAACACTCCCTCGTTAGAATAGTTCCGTCCCCGGAACTACAGTCAAGAGCGAGAAAAACAAAGATACAACACAACACAAGAACAAAAGAATACAAAGATACAATCAAGCAAAAAGCTCAGGATAGTCCTTCAACATCCTCTCCTCAGACTCCCAAGTAGCCTCTTCAACCAAGTGGTTTCTCCAGACTACCTTGACCATCGGTATCGTCTTATTCCTCAAGACTTTCTCCCTATGGTCAACAATCTCGACAGGAGACTCGATGTAATTCAGATCCAACTGCAAACCTTCCGGCACTTCAGGCAAATGATGACTCGGATCTGGAATATAACCTCTCAGCATAGACACATGGAAGACATTGTGCACCTGAGACAATTCTTCCGGTAATTCAAGCCGGTAAGCAGTTTTCCCGATCCTTTTCAATATCTTATACGGGCCTATAAACCTCGGGGCTAACTTCCCGCCTTTGCCAAATCGAACCACACCTTTACTGGGTGATACCTTTAGAAAGATGAAGTCACCAACCTCAAACTCAAGGTCCCTTCTCCGGTTGTCTGCATAGCTTTTCTGCCTGCTCTGAGCTTCCACCAACCTTTTTCTGATCAGAACAATCTTCTCAGAAGTTTGCTGCACAAGCTCAGGACCAAACAACTGACGCTCCCCAACTTCATACCAACAAACAGGAGTCCTGCACTTTCTGCCATACAAAGTTTCATACGGCGCCATCCCAATACTAGCCTGAAAACTGTTGTTGTAGGAAAACTCTACCAAGGGTAAATGCCTTTCCCAACTGCCTCCAAAGTCTAGTATACAACACCACAGCATATCCTAGAGAATACGGTTGACTCTCTCGGTCTACCCATCGGTTTGCCGATGAAAGGCAGTGCTGAAATCTGTCTTGATACCCAAAGCTGTCTGAAGACTCCTCCAGAAATGCGAAGTAAACCGCGCATCTCGATCAGACACAATAGTTGAGGGAACACCATGAAGCCGGACGATCTCGCCAACATGCAACTCAGCCAACTTGTCCATCGAAGCAGTGAGTTTCATTGCCAAAAAGTGAGCGGACTTGGTCAGTCGATCGACTATAACCCAAATCACATCATTGCCTTTAGGACTCTTAGGCAATCCCGTAATGAAATCCATACTGATGTTATCCCACTTCCATTCCGGAATAGGTAACGGCTGTAATAGACCTCCGGGTCTCTGATTTTCGGCTTTGACTTGCTGACAAACCTCACACTTCGCAACAAAATCAGCCACATCCCGCTTCAAACCTGACCACCAGAAATGCTGTTTGATGTCTTTACACATCTTAGTAATTCCAAGATGTACAGACAGAAGAGTAGCATGTGCCTCCTGAAGAATACTCTCTTTTAGGTCCGCCTGATTTGGAACACACAGCCTATCTCCGAACCACAGCACTCCATCCCTGGTTTGAAATCCGGGCAACCTGCCAGCTCCAACCCACTCCTTCATCTCCAAAATATCAGCATCAAGCTCCTGACTTGCAATAATCCTTGCATTCAAAGTAGGCTGAAGCCTCAACTGAGCCAAAGATGCTCCCAATCCTTGCAAGACAACCTCAATACCTGCTCGATCCAACTCCTCAATCAGATGCCTCTGAGTTGTGATCAAACTGGCCAAACTGCTCTTGCGACTAAGTGCATCAGCAACAACGTTAGCCTTTCTAGGATGATACTTGATCTCAGGTCGCATATCCTCAAGCACTTCCAACCATCTTCGCTGCCTCAGATTCAGATCCCTCTGCTGATATATATACTTCAAGCTCTTGTGATCCGTGTAAATGTTCAACTTCTCACCGTACACGTAGTGCCTCCATTGCTTCAGGGCAAAGATAATCGCAGCCAACTCCAAATCATGAGTCGGGTAATTTTTCTCATGTGGTCGTAGTTGCCTAGACCCATAAGCGATTACTCTACCTTCTTGCATTAAGACACAACCAAGCCCACGATGTGAAGCATCGCTATAAACATCATACTCGACACCTGCTCCAGGCAAAGCCAAAATAGGTGCAGTAGTCAGCTTCTCTTTCAACTCCTGAAAGCTCGCCTCACATTGCTCGGTCCACTTGAAGCTCACATTCTTCTTGGTCAGTCCAGTAAGCGGTACAACTATCTGAGCATAACCTTGAATGAATCTCCTGTAGTATCCAGTCACCCCAAGAAAACTTCTAACTTCATTCACTGTAGTAGGCCTAGCCCAATCTCTCACTGCCTCTATCTTCTGAGGGTCAGATGCCACTCCCTCCTTAGAAAGGATGTGACCTAGGAATGCCACTTCAGATTTCCGGAAATCACACTTGGATAACTTGGCATACAACTTCTGCTCTTCCAACTTCTGCAAAACTGCTGCCAGATGCTCGGTGTGCTCCCCCTCTGATTTGGAGTACACGAGAATATCGTCGATAAATACCATGACGAAAGAATCAATGAACGGCCTCAGAACTCTGTTCATCAAGTCCATGAAGATGGCGGGTGCATTCGTTACTCCGAATGGCATAACTAAGAATTCGTAATGCCCATGCCGAGTTCTAAATGCAGTTTTGTGCACATCTTCAGCTTTCACTCACACTTGGTGGTATCCTGATCGAAGATCTATTTTGGAGAATACAACTGCTCCTTGTAGACGATCGAACAAATCATCAATTCGAGGAATCGGATACTTATTCTGAACAGTGACCTTATTCAGCTCTTGGTAATCGATACACATTCTCATCGATCCATCCTTCTTCTTTACCAAAAGTACTGGTGCTCCCCAAGGTGACACACTAGGTTGAATAAAGCCTTTCTCCAACAGTTCCTCAATCTACCGTTTCACCTCATCCTGTTCCACTGGAGCCATCCTATACGGTGCCTTAGAAATTGGTGCACTTCCCGGTTGAACAGTGATGCTGAACTCTACATCACAATGTGGAGGTAACCCAGGAAAATCTTCCAAGAATACAGTCGGATAGTCCCGAACCACAGGAATCCCTTGCACTTCCACAGGAGTCTTTTCCTTGCGGATAGTTGCCACCAGTTTAGAACACTTCTGCTTCCCTTGGAAATTGACTTCAGGTCCTCCTGGAGCCTTCACTGTTACCGTCTTGGTCTTGCACTCGATGCTTGCACTGTACACCGACATCCAATCAATGCCAATGATAACATCGACTCCCAAGATAGTCAGCTCGATCAGATCAATGCCAAAGACTCGATCTCCAATCACAATCTCGCAATCAGCGTAATACCGATCAGTGGTCAAAGTTTCCCATGACGGAGTAGCTACTGCTAAGATCTTGCCTGGAAAAATCTTCGGTTCAACTCCCAACATTTTAGCAAATCTAGGAGACACAAATGTATGAGAGGATCCAGTATCGAACAATACAACAGCTTTCATTCCATTAAGATAAAGTTCGCCTGTTACATAATACACACCATTACATAACAGTTTTACAATATGAACGGGAAGAAGAAATGATAAAAACCACTAAACATCAGCCCTCGTACCAGAGATGACCTGATCTGCTTCCTCAGCATCAGCTTCCGTCAAGGCAAATACTCGCCCTGGCTGGTACGGCCTCTTCCCAGTCTGCTGTATTGGCACATTGTGATTGCCAGCCCGTGGTTTGAGACATTGAGATTTGTAATGTCCCGTCTCACCACAGTTGTAGCAAGTGATTGCAGAAGGTCTCACCACATTGTTCCCGGGCCCTCCAGCTACACTGATAGCGTTCGCCCCTGTCGGTTTGAACCTTTGTGCAGATGGTTGTCCCTTGAAACTCCCAGAATTGGTGGGCCTCTTCCCGGACTGCCAGTTGTTCCTCTGGTTCTGAGCAACATGGAACTGCTCCATATCCGCCTCCGTTGCTGCCGCCCTCTTGACCAGCTTGTCAAATCGCCTGATACCAAGAGGTATCATCCGGGATCTCAAGCTTGGCCTCAGTCCATGCTCGAACTTACGGGCCTTCTTCGCCTCATCCATCACCAGTTCTGGAGCATACCTGGAGAGCTGAGTAAACTTAGTCTCATACTCCCTTACTGACATGCTGCCTTGCTGAAGTGACAGAAACTCCATTGCCTTCTTCTCCTGAACATCGGAGGGGAAATAATGACTGCGGAATTCTTCCAGAAATTCCTCCCAGCCAAGCACTATACCTCCCATGGTCCTCCTCATCGACTGCCACCAAACAGCCGCATCCTTCTCCAGTTGCAAAGTTGCCAATTTGACCTTGCTGCCCTCCGGTGTCTCCAACACCTCAAAGATTGTCTCCACTTGCCGAATTCAGTTGTCAGCTGCATCTGGGTCTGACTTTCCCTCGAATACAGGTGGTTTCATTCTCTTGAATGATTCCACTAGCTTAATCGCCTCGGGCACTGGATTCACTGGCCCCCTTCCTTGGTTCATGGCCACTGCATTAAGCGTCTGGTAGACCCTTGCAAGTTCGGTCTCCAGATCCAAACCTTCCCCATTCCTAGCTCCTCTTCTCGACATATTCTGATGCAAAAGATCCATTAAATTCGAAGTATAAGACAAGAACTTAAATCAACTTGCATTTCATTGAATTCCAAAGTTTATACATTCGAATTAAAACATTTCATTAACATCAGAATAAAAGAAATAGAAGCTACAACAATCTAACTCCTACGGTTCCTCTTCGCTTCTCGAAGTTCTCCCCGTAGTTCATCAACTTCATCCTTCAGCACATCTGTCAGGTTCTTTCTCTTCTCAAGTTCCCATACCCGGTGACTGAGAATAGAAAAATCGTCCTTTCGCTTCGCCAGTTGAGCTTCCAATACTCCAACTCTCTCTCGCAGGGTTTCCACCTGCCTCTGAAGAGAAGCCACAGTGCTACTCAGAACTGGTCCCTCTTCTTCATCAGAAGAAGAATCGTCAGACGAGTCTGGAGGTGGGGTAATCTCTCGAGATTCAGGCCACTCCTCCTCATCAGAATCTGCTTGCCCAGGGTGATACTCATCCTCAGAATCAGCCTGTCCAGGATGGTACTCTTCCTCAATGATATGCCAGTCGTCGTCTCCAGCAGGGTCGAAGTGATCAGCCATCTTAGAATATAGAGGAAGAAGCATAAGTCATAGAGCAACACAAATGTAAGTCACTTACATTTAAATCTCTAAAGTCAAACACACACTCTAATGTCTACTTCTAGGGTGTCGTTCCTTATAAAGTTGTACAAGTGTAGAAAGCGTAGAAAGCGTGGCTCTGATACCACTCGTAACGCCCCGAATCCCAAATACACTGAATTCGAGATGTTCTACAGGATCTTTTCACTTTCTTCAGTACAACTTTACAAGGAATTTAAATTTTTCACTTTACATCAGAGTTTACATCATATATTACACTTTTCATTTGCACAGCAGAAGTAAAAATTTACAACATTTACATAAATGTACAACAATATGGTAAAATCTTTATGCATCCATTCCTCTTTAACATGTAATTTATCCTGCATACAAAACTGTGGGTACGTCAGTTTATTCAACCGACGATAATTATACATGGCCATCATCTCTATGCCAGAAACAGTATAACGATTCTCATTTCTTAACAAATCACAAACTTGTTCACATTCAAAAAATAAAAGAAAAGAGGGAAATCTTAATGATGTCGTGTTGTGATTGTGCACTTAATCCTTAATGCAATTATTTAATTTACATGACACTAATGCACACTTGTTCGGATTCTATGCATCCCATACTAAATAGGTCCGAGGGCAAGCCTCTTAATTGTTCTTCATTTTTGTAGGGTTCAATCCCTCGCCATGACTTAATCTACTACTGTAATTACGGTAAGTATCTTAGATATTTTTCGACCTACGAACTCATGTCTAGGCACTCTGGAGGGAATCCCATCGCTGACATGACTCATCATGCAGACATCCTGTGGTAATTCAGCTCTCACCATAGACATGACACCACCCGTAGTCTTCAAACATCCCACGAGCGTCGCCACTGGGACGGTACTCTGGAGTAGTATCCTCACCCAGACTCATCGTGGGAATTCCTGCGATACGCTCTCGCCGCTACCCAATAGCCCTCATACTCAATGTTTTTCTCTTACTTTCATCACATCTCCACTATGTACTAGTCCTTATTTTAATAGAATAATGAATAAAAATCAAAGTTCTGGAGTTAGCCTCTCCACTAAACCGGACTTATTCATTCATTTCAATACATGACCAACCTTGGTCTTTAAATTCTCATTTTTCATTTTATTTCCATTGCCGGGAGAGACTTAGCTACTCCTTTGTTCAATTTCCAATTCACAACTTCCACTTTGAGCAATTCTAACTCATGAATTCATTTTCATTGCCTCAGCATATCATGTTCTTAATTTTCATATTCATGCAATTCTTGATTCAAAGTATGACTCATTTTATGTGAATTTCTCAATTCAAACTATGATTCATATAAATTCATACAGAAATAGAAAGAGTTCATCCACATCAATCATAAAGTTCACAACTCTTAGCAATAATCAAAAAATGAAATCTCTGTCATATCAAAATCTACTCTGTACAGTCGACTTGGAAAAAGGACCAGTCGACTTGTTCAGTCAATACAAGTTCTTCCTAAACACTCGGGAGAGTCGACTGCTGCACATGGCCAGTCGGCTGTCCCGCAACTTTTCATATTCAAAATGTTATTCACGTGACAGTCGACTGTCAAAAAATCAGTCGTCTGTCCTGGTCTCAACAGTACATTTTCATGTTCAGCTCAGTCGACTTGCTACTCGCATTAGTCGACTGGACAGATTTGTATTTCAAATTAAGGGTTTATCTTCCTTACAGTTCTTACATGCACTTACATCATGATGTCAATTTACAGTATACATACGTTCATGTCTCATAAATACAAAGTTTCTTACGGTTCAGTAACATCGCAACATGAAATTTCAAGTCACTAATATTGTCTTTTCTTCAAGGAAGTGTTTTAAACATGCATTTATACTTATTCATAACTTTCTTGCAGAGGTGAAAATATTAATCTCAATCCATTACACTAGAATAACACAATGGAAAAATACTTCATTTCATGAAACTACTGGATTATTCATAGTTTAAACGAAGCATCGGTCGACTGTTCATAACACCAGTCGACTGCACAGATCATTCTTAGTTTTGTTAATCATCACTAGTTCTTTTTCCACAGGCTCATGGCTCCTCAGTCATGTATACCATGAAGAATATGAGTTTAGCCTTACTATTTCATTTTAATTATACACATTTATGACATGAAACTTCTACCAAAACATGTAACAGATGTCTCGTACCAGTCGACTTATCCAAACGGCAGTCGACTGTACTGACCTAAATCGTCATTGTTTGCAGTGCTATTATTTCACTAATAGTCTTCCACAATTATTATCATAAACATACTCAAGCAATTCTAGTATGTTTCAATTTACTTCTCATGAGCATAGTAACAATCATCACAAATATGGCATATTTTCTACTTTAGAAGTTCTGAGAAACACCCACCTCATTGACGAAGTAATCGAAGTCCAGAAAAGCTCCTTAATGCAACGCACCTTCCTTGTTCGTTGCTCCTTGCTCTTTGCCGAAGATCTCCAGATGATGATGCCCGGTCTCCACACACAACTCTCTCACAATAATAATCTCATAAAATAATCTTAGTGTAAAGAACAATGGATGAGAGGGGGTATTTAGACACCAAAAGGAGTGAGATGGAGGGCCAGGATTCAGTAGATGGTTATAGGATCAAAGGCTAGGATTGACTAGGGGGTTGTGATAACCACCCACACTCCAAAATAACCACCCACAATCATGCCCACTTCTCCACCCAAAACCGGCCAAGATTTATGCTTTATGCACGTGTACATAGAGTGCACGTGCACACACAAACCACCCTACAAAATTTTGTACATCAAATAACAAGTCTTTTAAAAGAAATGTTACACATACAAGTTGTAGAAAAAATAGTAAAAGGGATTAAATCCATGGGCATAAATTAATTGGGCCAAAATAATTATTTTAAAGGAAAGATAAGTAAATTAACATTTGGGCTTTGGTAAAATAAAAATGCTTTATAGAAAACAATATTCTTATTCATCATGTTGAAAATAATAGCCAAAATATTACATGTGCACACCATATATAAAAATAAATAATCTTTCATATATTCAAAAATCAGGGTATTACAGCAAGTACTGCGAGCGTCCACCAAGCTTTTTCCAACAAAGCTGGCTCTCAAGGCTTCACCTCTCAGCACTCGGCAAGTACTCCGAGTACTCAGCTAGCTTTTTTCAACAAAGCTACCTATCAACACTTCAAGGCTAGGAACGGCAAATACTATGAGCACACACCAAACTTTTTCCAACAAAGCTGCCACTCAACGCATCAGGGCTCGGCACTCGAAAAGTACTGCGAGCACCCGCCAATCTTTTTCTAACAAAGTTGCTCCTCCAGACTTCAGGGCTCGGTGCTCGACAAGTACTGCGAGCACCCACCTAGCTTTTTCCAATAAAGCTGTCTCACAAAGGCTAAGTCTGGGGGGCTCGGTACTCGGCAAGTACCGCGAGCACCCACCTAGCTTTTATCAACAAAGTTGCACCACAAAGGCTTCAACGCTCAGCGCTCGGCAAGGACTGCGAGCACTCACCTAGCTTTTTTCAACAAAGCTGCCTCTCATTGCTTCAGGGCTCGGCGCTCGGCAAATACCGCGAGCGCCCACCTAGCTTTTTCCGACAAAGCTGCCTCACAAAGGCTAAGTCCAGGGGATCGGCGCTGGGCAACTACCGCGAGCACCCACCTAGTTTTATCCAACAAATCTGCCTCGCAAGGCTTCAGGGCTCGGCGCTCGGCAAGTATTGCGAGCACCCTCCTAGTATATTCTAACAAAGCTGCCCCACAAAGGCTAAGTTCGGAAGGCTCGGCGCTCGGCAAGTACCGCGAGCACCCACCTACACTTTTCGAATAAAGCTGCCCCTCAAGGCTTCAAGGCTCGGTGCTCGGCAAGAACTGCGAGCACCCACCTAGCTTTTTTCAACAAAGCAGCCTCTCATTGCTACAGGGCTCGGTGCTCGGTAAGTACCGCGAGTACCCACCTAGCTTTTTCCAACAAAGCTGCCTCACAAAAGCTAAGTCTAGGGGGATCGGCGCTCGGCAAGTACCACGAGCACCCACCCAGCTTTATCCAATAAAGCTGCACCACAAGGCTTCAAAGCTCGGCACTCGGCAAGGACTGCCAGCACCCACCTAGCTTTTTTCAACAAAGTAGCCTCTTATTGCTTCAGGGCTCGGCGCTTGGAAAGTACTGCGAGCGCCCACCTAGATTTTTTCAAAAAAGCCGCATCACAAGGGCTAAGTCTGGGGGCTCGGCTCTCGACAAGTACCGCGAGCACCCACCTAGCCTTTTCGAACAAAGCTGCCCCTCAAGGCTTCAAGGCTCGGCACTCGGTAGGGACTCCGAGCACCCACCTAACTTTTTCCAACAAAGCTGTCTCTCAAAGCTTTAGGGCTCGGCGCTCGGCAAGCATTGAGAGTACCCTCCTAGATTTTTTCAAAAAAGTTGCCTCACAAAGGCTAAATCTGGAGGGCTCGACGTTCGGCAAGTACCACGAGCACCCACCTAGATTTTTTCAACAAAGCTGCACCACAAGGCTTCAAGGCTCAGCGCTCGGCAAGGACTGCGAGCACTCACCTAGCTTTTTTCAACAAAGCTGCCTCTCATTGCTTCAGGGCTCGGCGCTCGGCAAGTTCCGCGAGCGCTCACCTAGATTTTTCCAACAAAGCTACCTCACAAAGGCTAAGTCTAGGGAGATCGGAGCTCGGCAAGAACCCGAACACCCAATTAGCTTTATCCAACAAAGCTGCCGCTCAAGGCTTCAAGGCTCGGTGCTCGGCAAGTACTGCGAGCACCCACCTAACTTTTTCCAACAAAACTGCCTCACAAAAGCTGTCTAGGAAGCTCGGCGCTCGGCAAGTACCGCGAGCACCCACATACCTTTTTCCAACAAAGCTGTCTCTCAAGGCTTCAAATCCCGGCGCTCGGCAAGTACTGCGAGCACCACCTAACTTTTTTCAACAAAGCTGCTGCTCAACGCTTCAAGGCTCGGCGCTCGGCAAGTACTATGAGCACCCACCTAGCTTTTTTCAACAAATCTGCCACCCAAGGCTTTACCGCTCGGTGCTCGGTAAGTACTACGAGCACCCGCCTAGGTTTTTCCATTAAAGCTGCCCTTTAAGGCTTTAGGGCTTGGCGCTCGGCAAGTACTGCGAGCACCCACCTTGCTTTTTCTAACGAAATTGTCCCTCAAGGCTTCAGGGCTCGGCGCTCGCAAGTACTGCGAGCACCTACCTACCTTTTTCCAATAAAGCTGCTTCTCAAGGGTTCACCTCTCAGTTCTTGGCAAGTACTGCGAGCACTTAGCTAGCTTTTTTCAATAAAGCTGCCTATCAACACTTCAAGAGGTGGGCACGGCAAGTACTACGAGCACCCACCAAGCTTTTTCCAACAAAACTACCCCTCAGGGCTTTAGGACTCGGTGCTCGACAAATACTGCAAGCACCCGCCTAGCTTTTTCCAACAAAACTGCCTCACAAAGGCTAAGTCTGGGGGGCTCGGCACTCGGCAAGTGCTATGAGCACCCACCTAGCTTTTTCCAATAAAGCTGCCCCTCAAGGCTTCAAGGCTCGGAGTTAGGCAAGGACTGCGAGCACCCACTTATCTTTTTTCAACAAATTTGCCTCTCAACGCTTCAAGGCTCGGAAGTCGACAATTACCACGAGCGCCCACCTAGCTTTTTCTTAAAAAACTGTCTCACAAAGGCTAAGTTTAGGGGGACCGGCGCTCGAAAAAGTACTGCGATCACCCACCTAGCTTTTTCCAACAAAGCTGCCTTTCAAGGCTTTAGGGCTCGGTGCTCGGCAAGAACTGCTAGCGCCCACCTAGCTTTTTCCAACAAATGTGCCTCACAAAGGCTAAGTTTGGGGAGCTCAGCGCTCAGCAAGTACCGCGAGCACCTACCTAGCTTTTTCCAACAAAGCTGTCTCTCAAGGCTTCAATGGTCGGCGCTCGGTAAGTACAACGAGCACCACCTAACTTTTTCAATCAAATCTGCAGCTCAACGCTTCAAGGCTCGGTGCTCGGCATGTACTGCAAGCACCCACCTAGCTTTTTTCAACAAAGCTGCCTCTCGAGGCTTCACCGCTCTGCACTCGGCAAGTACTGCGAGCACCCGTCTAGCTTTTTCCAACAAAACTGTCTTTCAAGGCTTCAGGGCTCGACGCTCGACAAGTACTGCAACCACCTACCTTGCTTTTTCCAACGAAGCTCTCCCTCAAGGCTTCAAGGCTCGGAGCTCGGCAAGTTTTGCGAACACCTATCTACCTTTTTCCAACAAAGCTGGCTCTCAAGGCTTCAAAGCTCGGCGCTCAGTAAGTACTGTGAGCACCCCCAAAATTTTTCTAACAAAGCTACCTCACAAAGGCTAAGTCTGGGGGCTCGGTGCTCGGTAAGTACCGCGAGCACCCATCTAGCTTTTCTCAACAAAGCTGCCTCTTAAGATTTCAAGGCTCGGCACTCGGCAAGTATTGCAAGCACCCACCTAGCCTTTTCCAAAAAAGCTGCCTCTCAACGCTTCACGGCTCGGCGCTCGGCAAGTACTGCGATCACCCACTAAGCTTTTTCCAACAAAGCAGCCTCTCAACACTTCAGGCTTCTGCGCTCGGTAAGTACTACAAGTACTCGGCTAGTTTTTTTCCAACAAAACTGCCTCAAGGCTTCAAGGCTCGGCGCTCGGCAAGTACTGCGAGAACCCAACTTGCTTTTTTCAACAAAGCTTCCTCTCAGGGCTTCAGAGCTTGGCGCTTGGCAAGTACTGCGAGCGCTCACCTTACTTTTTCCAACCAACCTGGCTCTCAAGGCTTCACCGCTTAGCGCTCGGAAAGTACTGTAAGCACCCACCTAGCTTTTTTCAACAAAGCTGCATACTAATGCTTAAAGGCATGACACGGCAAGTACTGCGAGCACCTACCTAGCTTTTTCCAACAAAGTTGCCACTTAATGCTTCAGGGCTTGGTTCTCGACAAGTAATGCAAGCACCCGCCTAGCTTTTTCCAATAATGCTCTCCCTCAAGGCTTCAGGACTCGGTGCTCGACAAGTAGTGTGAGCACCCACCTATCTTTTTCCAACAAAGCGGTCTCACAAAGGCTATGTCTGGGGCTCGGTGCTCGGCAAGTTTTGCGAGCACCCATCTAGTTTTTTTCAACAAAGCTACCCCTTAAGGCTTCAAGGCTCGGTGCACTGCAAGGACTGCAAGCACCCACCTACCTTTTTCCAACAAAGTTGCCCTCAGCACTTCAGGACTCGGCGCTCGACAAGTACCGCGAGCGCCCACCTAACTTTTTCCAACAAAGCTGCCTCACAAAGGCTAAGTCGATGGGGATCGGCGCTCGGCAAGTGCCGCAAGTACCCACCTAGCTTTTTTCAACAAAGCTGTCTCTCAAGGCTTCAAGGCTCGGCACTTGGAAAATACTTCGAGCACCCACATAGTTTTTTTCAACAAAACTACCTCACAAAGGCTAAGTTTAGGAGGCTCGGCGCTCGGTAAGTACCGCGAGCACCCACCTAGCTTTTTCCAATAAAGCTGCCTCTCAAGGCTTCAAGCCTCGGCGCTCGGCAAGGACAGCGAGCACCCACCTAGCTTTTTCCAACAAAGCTGCCTCTCAACGCTTCAAGGCTCGGCACTCAGCAAGTACTACGAGTGCCCACCTATGTTTTTCCAACAAAGCTGCCTCTCAACACTTCAAGGCTCTGCACTCGGTAAGTACTGCAAGCACCCGCCTAGCTTTTTCCAACAAAGCTGTCCTTAAGGCTTCAAGGATCGGCGCTTCGCAAGTACTGCGTGCACTCACCTTGCTTTTTCCCACAAAGCTATCTCTCAAGGCTTCAAGGCTCAGCGCTCGGCAAGTACTGCGAGCACCCACCTAATTTTTTCCAACAAAGCTGGCTCTCAGGGCTCACCACTCAGTGCTCGGCAATTACTGCGATCACCCAC
This sequence comes from Hemerocallis citrina, assembly GCA_017893485.1. Taxonomy (NCBI): domain Eukaryota; kingdom Viridiplantae; phylum Streptophyta; class Magnoliopsida; order Asparagales; family Asphodelaceae; genus Hemerocallis; species Hemerocallis citrina. The sequence continues at coordinate 143,311,096 of CM030360.1, forward strand.
CTAGATTTTTTCAACAAAGCTGCATATCAACACTTCAAGGCTGGGTACGGCAAGTACTGCGAGCACCCACCTAGTTTTTTCCATCAGTGCTGCCACTCAACGCTTCAGGGCTCGGTGCCCAATAAGTACTGCGAGCAACCACCTAGCTTTTTCCAACAAGGCTTTCCCTCAAGGCTTCATGGCTCGGTGCTCGACAAGTACTGCGAGCACCCACCTTAATTTTTCCAACAAAGCTACCCCACAAGGCTTCAGAACTTGGTGCTCGGCAAGTACTGCGAGCACCCACCTAGGTTTTTCCAACAAAGTTGCCTCTCAATGCTTCAGGGCTCATCGCTCAACAAGTACTACAAGCAATTACCTAGCTTTTTCCAACCACGCTGCCTCACAAAGGCTAAGTCTGGGGGGCTCGGGGCTCGGGGCTCGGCAAGTATCGTGAGCACCTTCCCTGCTTTTTCCAACAAAGCTGCCTCTCAAGGCTTCAAGGTCCGGCGCTGGGCAAGTACTGTGAGTATCCACCCAGTTTTTTTCCAACAAAGCTGCCTCTCAACGCTTCAAGGCTCGATGCTCGGCAAGTACTGTGAGTACCCACCTAGTTTTTTCCAACAAAGCTGGCTCACAAAGGCTAAGTCTGGAAGGCTTGGAGCTCGGTAAGTACCGTGAGCACCCACCTAGCTTTTTCCAACAAAGCTTCTTTTCAAGGCTTTAAGGCTCGACACTCGGCAAGTGCTACGAATACCCACCTAGCTTTTTCCAACAAAGTTGCCTCTCACCGCTTCAAGGCTCGACGCTCGGCAAGTACTGTGAGCACCCATCTAGCTTTTTCTATAACAAAGCTGCCTCTCAACGCTTTAGGACTCGGCGCTCGGCAAGTACTGAGAACACCCGCCTAGCTTTTTCCAACAAAGCTACCCCTTAAGGCTGCAGGGCTCGGCGCTCGGCAAGTACTGCGAGCACCCACCCTTGTTTTCCCAGTAAAGCTGCTCCTCAAAGCTTCAGGTCTTGGCACTTGGCAAGTACTACGAGCACCCACCTAGCTTTTTCCAACAAAGTTGCCTCTTAAGGCTTCAGGGCTCGACGCTCGGCAAGTACTGCGAGCACCCACCTAGCTTTTTCTAACAAAGCTGCCTCTCAATGCGTTATGGCTCGACGCTCAGCAAGTACTGTGAGCAACCACCTTGCTTTTTCCATCAAAGCTGTCCCTTAACGCTTTAGGGCTCGGCGCTCGGCAAGTACTGCGAGCACCCACCTAGCTTTTTCCTAACTAAGCTGCCTCACAGGACTTCAAGTCCCGGGGTTCGGCAAGCTGTGTTCGGAGCTCTGCATTGACTTCGAGCTCCCACTCAGCTTCTCACTGAAGTTGCCTCACTTGAAGCTCTCCGAGCAGACCCTCCAAGCTCGGAGCTCGGCAGTGACTTCGAGCACCCACTCAGCTTCTCACTGAAGTTGCCTCACTTGAAGTTCTCTAAGCCGACCCTGCAAGCTCGGAGCTCGGCAGTGACTTCGAAAACCCACTCACCGAAACTCCATGCTCAGAGCTAGGCAGTGATTGCGAGTACCGACCTGGCTCCTCTCCCTAAGCGCCCCTCTCAGAGTGCTCGACACCTATCTGACATAGTTGTCCCTCGACATTCGACCTTTGGCCTTCGGCCTAAATTGTGCGCAATTCTAGAAAACCCCCAAAACACCCCTTGGGGATTCAAAGTAATAAACCTTCACCAAATACTCCCCTCCTCTCTTTCCACAAAGACAGACTACTCCTACACGGCTGGGTTACACATCCCTCCAGGAGTGAGGGGCTTATGATATGGTATAAATTACGTAGCCCCATCAGATCTCCTCAAGATTCCACTCTCCTGTGATCATGAGGTCAAACAAGTCAAATGGACTTCAACTAGCTCAGGCCCATGGGCAAACGGATCCTACCCGGCCCGTTGGGATCTCAGACCCGTTTATCCCCTTCTCACTTTCTAAGGTAATCAATCTTTCTCCACCTGAACCCTAGATACTGTTTCTTTCTCAGTGACTGACTAGATCGTCTGAGGGCCTGTCTCCGGGAACTCTCCAGGGGTTTCTAGGCATTGTGCAGGTACGAGGATACGAGCCGAACTACGAAGATCTGAGCCGAGCTATGAGATAGGAGCCGAGTACCCATCCTCTACCTCTCTCCTGCTACTCCTGAGCCGGTCCTACAGCTGAGGATCGGATCAACGCCAGTGTCACACCTTCCGCTTCACAAAATTACAAGAACTCATACATGTTTCCCCCACACCCAAAAACAAGTAGCATCAGGGCCGAAGGTCGAAGGCCGAGGGACAACTTCGTCGGACAGGTGACGAGCACCCCTAGGGGATTCAAAGTAATAAATCTTTGCCAAATACTCCCTTCCTCTCTTCCCACAAAGACAGACTAATCCTACACAGCTAGGTTACACCGCCCTCCAGGAGTAGGGGGCTTATGATATGGTATAAATTACGTGGCTCCATCTGGGCCATCAGATCTCCTCAGATTCTACTCTCCAGTGATCATCAGGTCAAACATGTCAAACGAAGGTCAACCAGTTCAGGCCCACGAGCAAATGTGTCCTACTCGGCCCATTAGGATCTCAGACTCGTTTACCCCTGCCTATAAATACCAGACCCCCTCCTCACTGTCTAAGGTAATCAATCTTTCTCCACCTGAACCCTAGCTACTGTTGCTTTCTCAGTGACTGACTAGATCGTTGGAGGACTTGTCTCTGGGAACTCTCCCTGGGTTTCTCGGCATTGTGCAGGTACGAGGATACGAGCCGAGCTACGAAGATCTGAGCCGAGCTACGAGATACGAGCCGAGTACCCAGCCTCTACCTAGCCTCTACCTCTCTCCTGATACTCCCGAGCCGGTCCTACAGCCGAGGATCGGATCAACACCAGTGTTACGCCTTCTGCTTCACAAAATTACAATAACTCACACTTGTTCCCTGCACACCCAAAAACAAGCAGCATTAGAACTTGCAGCTTGGGAATGACTGCAAATTTCTCTTTTCCAAGAAGGGAAATTTTCTTTGTAAACAATAATATCGGTTTCTTTATGTCAGATACTGATTTACATTTTTTCTCCTCTTCTAATTCTGTTATGGTCATTATATTCTGTGCGGAAATGTAATATGTAATGATAGCAGTACAATTAGGATGACTCCGAAAGCCTAAAACCAAGGTATTTACCCGATGATCAATGTTTACTGTGACCTTCTTGTTCAGTCGTTTTTAGCTAGATCTTAGTCATTCATTCGGATCAGACATCTGAATCAAACTTAAGGCCATTTCAGCAAAGCAGTTAACCATACTTCAATCTGTCTCTTACTCAGCTAATTTTTGCCTGCATTTGGGACCCATGTATGTATTTATATACATTATTGTTTTGCTAAGCATTTAGCAAGCATAAAAGATGTGCATTGAAAGTGGTTTGACAAATAATATGTCCAAAACTTCTACCATAGACTGCCACTATTTAAATTGGCAATATGTTCAGCACTGCGTATGTATATATACACTCAAATTTGCAACCCACATGACATGAGAAAGTTATAGAAATAATGGCCAGTTAGCTTCTCTAAAAAGCACATGCTAAACTTCATTGGATTTGATAAATGATATAGGGATTAGATTTGGATAGTTTAGTTCTCTTGCTGTCTTTTAGCATGAACAGGAATCACTCGTAGCTAGAATTCCCTGAAAAAGATCAAGCTCATCTATGGAGAAAACTGAAACAAAGAATTAAAAAAGGGTGAGGGGCTATGACATGTTTGCAAGGGGGACACCTTCAATCAGTGTTGTGAAAACGGGATAGGCCAATTGGACCGGTTACACCCGGTGTTAGGATTTGCAAAAACTCTGATACCAATTGTTAGGATTTCATGTTGAGTTTATGAGACACGAACACTAGAAACCACCTAGCAAAATAATAGAAATAGCCAAACAAACAAAAGCACACAATTTTGTCCCGATTTGGACGAACCCTAATTCGGAAGAGAAATAACAGAGATGATATTTAACTAGAGAAGATAAGAAAATTACAACTCTCACCTCGACCCTCTCTCAAGCCTCACAAGAAGATACTAGTTGTTTACAATTGAAAAACCTCTCAAACTCTCTTCAATGAAGTATTCACTTTTACATCTCAAAGGAAGCCAATTACAATAATATATAGAGATCTAGAGAAACCCTGAATTGATATCTTCATACAATAGTTGTCTGATACTCCTAAAGAGATAATCATACGATAAGAGTTGTACGATCTAACCTGGAGCAGAAGTTGGGCTTTAACTGAATCCCCAGAACCCGACCCAACTCGCTGCCTTCAGTTGTCGACAGTCGACTACCCAAAGTGGAAGTCGACCGCATGAACCCCAAGTCCATCCAGAGAAGAATTGCAGTCGGCTGTTAATTCTTCTTCATTGTTGATGTTGCTGATATTTGCTACTTCTTTCTTCCATTGACACTTCGAACTCCTTCTCTTCACCATCTTCTTTTCACATGAATATGCACGACATAAACCCAACAATCTCCACGTTACATTGCATGGTCATGAACCCACACTTGTATAATTTAAACTCTTCTAAACTCTTTCTGTTTCCTATTGTAAACAACTCGATCGGTTCAGTGGTTTTTTCTACTAGTTGAATCGACCTCCCTTTTTTTTTCCAATTGGTATGCCCCTAAAGGCACACACACCCCAATAGGCATTTACATGAAGGCGCCACCATCCGCACGATCTCCATCTACCCCGAGGCACTCTCCGCCTTTCAATGATATTCGAACATCGTAGTCTCGCTTCGGTAATTCCAGTGGCAGCAAACTAGATAATGCTTTAGCAACGTGGGGCTTCAAATCACTTGTGCAAGAATTTCTGTTCCCATAAAACTGGTAGAGGTTATACTGACTTTGCCCATTCCTCCTCTCACCCTTCATCACCTTATGAAGACTTTCCCAAACTGATAGAACTCTACCTTGAGCTGTGTATCTGCAATCCCGTGCTTCCAGAGTTCTCCCGGATATCAGGCTCTATTTCTACAAAGAAATATGCATGGCATTCTCTAGTGTGTACCCCTTTCCGTCTGTCACCTTCGACTCAATTGTTCTCTTACCCATTACTTCACAAATCTCACCTACCCTCGTTCTCACACAATGATCTGATATTGACTTGTAAGTACTATCTCCCTCTCAGGAAAAATATGAGAAGAACTACCCAAATCAAAAGAACAACCGGAATCCACATCTAAATAACTTAAAACAAGCAGACAATCTAAGTTATCACATGATTTAATAGCGCTGACCACGTTGGTACCCCTCTAACTCAACTACTCGCAGCAGTCTCTCCTGTAATACTCAATCCATCTGCAATGGTGGAAACGGACCCCACCCATACCTGAACTTTTCCTTCCAATCGGAGAACCATCCATCGCCAATCAATTGACAAAAGTAGGCGGCAATTTCTTATTCTCCTTCCTAAGTGCATCCTTCTTCAAACCCTCGATCACACCTGCTACTAAAAACTTCTCCACGGTAGATTTCCCATCTACCATGATGGTTAACAAGTTGGATAAATTCGGTAGTAAATATATCAAGTTGGAAACTTTAAGCTCATTGGCCTCATCGCCTTTATTTCGGGTTACTCTGTATTGATCACCACTATGTGATCTTGAAGAGCCATAGCTTCATTCATTGAGAAACAGTACAACTTTCTCTTCCATTGACGACGATTTCATATAGTTCGTTTTGAGTCTCGCCTAAAAACTCGCCGCGCTTATCTCCTCAACAGGCTTGCACCTGACGATGCTCGTCAATGACAGTCGGATTACAACCAATGCTTCTTAATAAATCTCCTCTCAATTTTCCTGTTTTGTGCCATTGGTCTCCCTTTATTTCCTTCTAGGGCTAGATCCAAGCCATGTTCAACCGAAGCGTCGTGCATATCCACCTTCCAAAGATCAAAGTTGATCTTACCGTTGAACTGCTTAATCTTCGTGAATTGATTTGTTATCTCCATGGAATTCGAGCAACTATTGAACTGTGAAAATTTATGACCTAACGCTCTGATACCAATTGTTAGGATTTGCAGAAGCTATAATACCAATTATTAGGATTTCCTGCTGAGTTTATGCAACACGATCACTACAAACTACCAAGAAAAATAATAAATTAAACCAAACACACAAGCACGTACACAATTTTGTCTCGGTTGGGTGTACCCTAATCCGGGAAGAAATAACCAAGATGATATTCAACTAGAGAAGATACAAGAGTTACAACTCTCACTACGATTCTCTCTCAAGCCTCACCAGAAAATACTAGTTGTTTACAATTTGAAAACCTCTCAAACTCTCTTCAATAATGTATCCACTCTAACCTCTCAAAGTAGACAAATTAAAATAATATATAAAGATTTAGAGAAACCCTAGTTTGATATATCTTGATACAATAGCTGTCTGATATTTCTGAATATATAATCATGCTATAAGAGTCGTACGATTTAACCTAGAGTAGAAGTTGGGCTTTAATTGAATCCCCAAGATCCGACCCAATTCACTGCCTTTAGCCTCGGCGGTCAACTGCCCAATGCGGCAGTCAATCACATGAACCCCAAGTCCATCTAGAGAAGAATTGAGGTTGACTACGCAATATCGCAGTCGACTGTCAAATCTTTTTCTCTGTTGTTGTTGCTGTTGTTGCTACCTGCTACTTCTTTCTTCAATCGATGTTTCGACTTCCTTCGCTTCACCGTCTCTCTTCACATTGAACATAGTATGTAAGACATAAACCCAACATCCGGAACCTAAAATAGTCGGTTTTTATGGAAATCCAGAAATGTTGAAAAGACCGGCAAATTGAACTGAAACAACCACCTGGTTCAGCCTTGGTCGGTAAGAGAGATGTTGTACTCACTAACCAAGCAAGTTTGTAACATTGTTATATCAATATGTACACTGTATGTGTAAGAGTGTCTAGTTGAAGTAAACCTTTTTCTGTTGAACCCGATCCAATCCAAGTTGAGCAGCTTGAGCACGGTTGACCCTAGAAAAACCTGACTGGTAGTCTCTTCAGTTCAATCGACGACTCAGTTGTTAAAACATTGCTTCAATACTTAACATATAATCCTATTAAGTAACAAATCAAATGGAAAAAATATAGAAGATATGAGTTTGAAATTTAAGGGAGTTCAGGGTATATTAGAACAAATTTGGTTGAAGACAACTTCCTAAACAGGTGTTGGATGCAAATAAAATGTCATGCATATAGTTAAGAGATGAAATTAATATAATTTCACATAATTAAATTGAAATGAACCTTAGCTGCAAAATGAAATATATAAATAATCATATTATTCAATCATATCTTGTGATAGAAACTATCCTAATAAGGTTGTATATAGTATCCCAACACATCAGTTTAGAATTATGTTGATCTTTAGATTAAACTCTATGCATGCATAGGAAAGAATCTTATGTAAAGCTCTGATACCACTTGAAAAGATCTGATACAACTTGTCAGAGAAATCTACTTGCAACTCGTAGTGCTAATAACGGAAGTGCACCACACGCAATAGAAACTCCCAAGAAATAGATGAACCAAGAACAAGTCACCACAATATATGGATCTCACAAGAACACAACCAATATGCAGAAATAACCAATATTTCTTATTCTCAAAGAAATACAAAGATTACAAGAAAGATTACAACTCTCAATCTCTCTCTCTCATATTTGAAACACTCGGCACAATCTCTCTTGAAGTTGAATAATGATCACGGCATACTAAATATATAGCCCCCAAGCAAACCCTAAAAGATACACACAAATATAGCAAATTGGGTCTTTCTCTCGTAAGCCCAAAACAATCAGCCGGTATTGTCGGTCGACCGCACCCCTAGTGACGGTCGACTGCAATGTGTAGAACCAACCCAGAGAGCGGACCGGTCGACTGCACTCCCAAGGTTGGTCGACCGTCCTCTTCTCTGTTGGACACCTACACTCGAAGAACCCCCAGTCGACTGGGTCGGTCGACCGCACCCCTAGTCGGTCGACCGCAACCCTCCAGACTTCTCTTCTTCTACTTGCTGCTTGTCTTCCCTTACTTCTTTGTCTTCTCCTCTTCTTCTCCAACTTCAAGTACCCCGTGCCTACGTGTATTTGAGGCCACAGTTCCTAACATCTTACACCATGTTGTATATAATATTAATAAAATTGGAGGAGATTCATAACATGATCTCCTCAAAATCATTGCAGTATCTCCTCTAAGATCAAGAAGATCATTTACGAAGCAATATTAGCAAAGGGATCTAGTATCCTTTATGTATGATATCACATACATCATTGCATACATAATCTTTTCTCCAAGTGCATGCTTGTTACTAGCCAAAATCATAGCACTTTCTGTTGCTGCTTATTTTGGTGTGGAAGCAAACATATAGTGAGTTTATATTTTGAAGGAAAATATTAAAAATCTAACATTTGATCATCGCCATAAAAAAAGGTGAGAGCTCCTGAGATTGGATCTGAATGGTTGAAAGAGCATCTTGATCCAGATTCGATGGTTGTTGACACGACCGATGGACCTACAAAAAGCCTGAAACACCGGGGTTGGCCCCGACGACAGATCCTTCGATGCTCAAGTCAGAACTATAGAGAAAAAATGCATCTGAGAGAGAAATTTTTGATTACCTTCTAACTGAGGAAGGGATGAGAGTATATATAGACCTGAGAAACAGTTAGAAGATTGATACAAATTTGTTATATTCTGTTGACAACATCTGCTAGTTAGACTACTTATAAGAATCAGTTACTCTTTTGATGGGACAAAAGATTTGACTTACAACCCTTATGGGTTGGATGTCTCTCTTGGTGGACTCAGTCGCTTTTAATGGGCTTGAAAGTGGCTCAAGTCTTGTTAGTGAGCCTGACGAATACCCAGACCGACGAATACCCAGACCTGTTAAACATGTCCCTTACTGTTAATCTAGCTGTAGAAGTTTTAAAATTTGTGCTGAAATTGTACGGCTCTGATTTGCTGCTATTTTTACCATCGTCACTTTCTAACTAAAAAAGACAAATGAATTAACCGATTCCAACCACTTCTCCTCAATCAGTGAAGATGTTTAAAAGGGGAAGCTAGGCTAGTGAGAACTTCCGCTTCACTTTTCTCTCTCTTTGTACATGTTCTTTGTATAAGTTTGGATGCCTAAAAACTACGGATTAAACTACAGGAACCTGTCGATTATCGTCTTTCTTCTCTAATTTGTAGCATTTAAACCCTACAAAACACTGAGTTTATTTGACAGTTCACTATTTTGCACAGGTTCCATTTCCCTATACAATTAATGTTACTAGTATTATACACGTGCACACGTGCACGTGGTAAAAACTGTAGGGATAATGAGTAAGGTAAAAAAGAAAATAATTTCCAAACTGATCCACTTTTGAAATATATTTACCAACCTGGTATGCTTTCGAAAATATTTACCAAAGTTAGGCCATAACCCAAAAGAAAATAATTTCCAATCTGATCCACTGCCAAAAATATTTACCAAACTGGCCCACTACCGAAAATATTTACCAAATTGGGTCATTTTATCAACACGTGCGCTGCACGTGCTGTCTTCAAAATGACAGTCGCTGACACTAAGGCCCTTTCCCATTATAATAGTAGAGATGTTTGTTAGAGCATCTGTACTCGTTCAATTTTAAATTTTGGATATTTTACATATAGGAAAGAAATTTTTGGGTTTATACTGCAGTCGTTCGAACTTAAATTTTGGATTTTCATAATTTAAAATCGACATACGATAGATAATTTCTCGTCCCACCAAAAAACTAATTGTTTAAAAAAAAAATAGAAATTAAGCGGACGGTGTATGATTTGACGAAAAATAATTTACCGTCCGTCGATTAATTTCAGCTAATTTAATTTAAATTAATAATTAATTTATTTCTAATTTAATCTTATTTAATCTTAAATCTTAATTAAATCATAATCTGTATGCATAATAATTCTATAGACATACTTCTATAGATTTTTTTTTCAAAATTTTGGCACCATATCTCTTGGACGGGAAATCATTTCCCGTCCAATTTTTTTTAAAAAAATTAAAATCGATCGGACGGGGAATGATTTCCCGTCTGATCAATTTTTAAAAAATAAAAAATTGGAATGGAAAATGATTCCCCGTCCGTTATTTTAAAAAAAGAAAAAAAGTTAAGCAACGAAAGATCATCTTTTGTCTGATTGAACGGGGCTATTTTTTCCAAAATCCTATATCTCCTTCCAAATATAGCAGACAACTATTCACCCAAAACTCAAATTTTGGATATATAGCCAATGAGTGCAACTCACTTTTTTCTATTTTTTTCCAAAAATCGGGTATATAGGCATAAATGCCATGGTTTTTGTGTACAAAAATGACAATGAGATCATTAAGGAAATAAATCTTATACACAGCATCAAAAGATGAAATTCAACCTATCAAACCTTATACTTAATATGAAACTTCCCTATGTAAAAGCTTGCTATTCCTATTGATGTCCTATGGAATTAGTCTCTTTCCGCGGTTTAATTGTATTCTGTCACTAGTTCACTCGCTTCACTGGCTCTTGCTACCTATTGGGGATTTACTACTGAATACACAAGACTAATTTTAGCGAACACAGGAACGTTAATGCATTTTAGGGCATAGTGCTTCCTGTATATGCTTTTCCCACCTTGCAAATTAGGTCTTTATCGGTAGTAGATAAAATGCAAATGGGTAAAAGGGATATAAGCAACTTGCTCATTTAGTAAATGAGCAATTGATTATGTGGCATACATGTAATTGGACAATCTTTAAAAGGGTTAGTTGTCCAATGTATCACATGCATGCCACATAATCAATTGCTCATTTACTAAATGAGCAAGTTGCTCATATTCCTTTTACCCAATGCAAATATATAATAAATTTAATTATACAAAACGAATTACTCTATAAAGAAGCACAACTAGTAAAAAAAAAATAGTGGAGGAATAAAAACCACTACTGCAAAATTGGTTATTAGTATCGCTCAGTCTGAAATGACATTGCTAATGTCTAAACTTGTTCCAAATCAATTATTCATTCTTTTTTCTTTTGATGAAATAGATAGAATCTTGTAAGGATTCCAGCCAATATATATAAACCAAAAACCAAAATATCCAACAAAAAATTTGAAGATCAAAGAGGAATTTGAGCTTATGGAGAACACTTCTCCATTTGCATACAGCTCCCAAAATAGCAGTAGGAAAGTAGGAGAGTAGGAACCCCACGGTATCCGAAAGATAACACAAAAACCATCAGAAAATGAAAGTAGTTCATCATAAGAGGCAAATCATTCATTTATCCATCTAAAGATCTATTATAATGACTTCTTTGTTAGATCTAATGAGGAATTAGGGTTATGGTTTATCTCTTAGCCGCTTAAGATATTATACCCTGCTTATTAGTATTGGAATATCACAGGGCACTACCTCTAGACCAGCTTATAAAGAGATTAGACTGGGTTTAGGGTACTGAACTTTGAGCCCACTCAACCCGTTCCAATAATTAATACATAACACGTGTAAACACGTGTTGCCCCATAGAACAATATACACAATATTATCCTATTATATTGAGAATATACAAATACATCCAACAATCTCCTCATATATTCTTAATATATTAGGCTAAGCAATGTTATATTATTGGATCACAAAAATTCAAACATTATTGAATCATAAAGAACATGGATCATAGGCTAAATCAATTATAACCTGAATAGTTCAAATATGACTAAACCAAAATAATCAAATAGTTCTAAAATCATAAATGAATAGTTCACAAAGACTAAACCAACAAAGCAAAAATCATAATCTCAAGTCATCCAAATAATAAACTTCAAAGTAAACGAAAAGTTTTAAGCTCAATCAAAGTAAAGAGTCTTAAACTCAAACAGAAGTTTCTCTAAACAATTGACAAACTATTCTTACGAGTTGTTTTGTGTCTACTCCTCCATATCGAGCAAATCATCATTCTCAAAATCAAAGGTGACTGATTCATTTTCATTGCCTTTGCTGTCATCTGTTTTAAACATAACAAATAGAAATCTCATGAGTCGCTTCTCTTAGAATTCAAATGAAATGTATAAGAGTATCTAGTTCAAATTAAAGAACTTAGTACAATTCAAAATAGATATGCAAAGGTACATCATAAGCATCACAATCAAGTATCTTTATCTAAATGAAGTATAAGAATTATTATAGTTTCTACCCAAGAACTATACTGTATTTCATATTGGAATGATAGAACTGTTAATTAGATCAATTATGGTTAAGTTCTGAATCATCAAGATTGGAATGAAACATAAACACCATAAAAGTGATATATCATCAAAGTTGGAATAATATAATAACAGTTCTAAACATCGGAAACACATCGAAAAAATTTCATGCTTTCTTTTGGAATAAAAGATAATTTTATGTAAGTTTTCAAACATATATATCATCATCAAATTTAGAATGAAGTTATATATCAACAATAAATACATAAAACTTTTCTAATTATCTAAAGCATGTCAACTGTCAAGATTGATGCTTAAAGTTTGAACTACTCTATGGCTCTTAGCTTTGGATTCTAATTTATCAAAATAACCAGGGTGTTAAAACTTATCCTCAATAGTTTTTATCCCCATTTTCCCCATAGTTTTGATAATTAGATCTCTACTTAGTCCCTTTGTAAAGGCATCAGCCACATTCTTTTCTGATCGTACATCAATAAAAGCAACAGTCCCTTGTTTAATGAGATAGTTCAACTTAGCCTCTTTAAGGATCACAACACGTCTCTTACCATTGTAGAGAGTGTTGTTAGCTACAACATTTGCAGCTTAGTTATCATAATACAGACTGAGAGTGGTTACTCTAAACCTTCTCAAATGAATATCTAACAATAGGTCTTTCATCCATTCTGCTTCTTCACTAGCACAAGATAGCACAAAGAGTTCTGACTCCATGGATGAAAATGCAAGACCAGGTTATCTTTTAGATTTCTATGACACAGCTGCTCCTCCTAGTGTAAACACATAGCCACTAGTGGACCTACTGTCACCATTTTCTGAGCACCACGATGCATCAGAGTATCCCTCTAGTACTGAAGGATAACCAGAGTAGCACAAAGCAAACTATTGATTACCGTTTAGGTATCCCAATAGTCTCTCAAGGGAATTCCAGTGTAATTGACTAGGATTGCTAGTGAATCTGCTTAGCATGCCTATCGCAAAGGTTATGTCAGGTCTAGTGCATGTCATAGCATACATAAGACTCCCAATGAGTTTAGTGTAATCTAACTGTCTTACTATTGCACTATCGTTAGGTGTCAACTTTTTGGTATTATCATAAGGTGTATTAAACCTTTTGCAATCACTGTATCCCCAGTCCTTCAATACAATTTTAATATAGTGGGATTGGCTAAGGGTTATTTCTTACCTTCTAAAGCCCACTCTCATGCCCAATATGGTGTCCAAAATACCTAGGTCTTTCATATTGAATTGTTTGGATAGCATAGTTTTGACTTCTGTAACAATAGAGAGGTCACTTCCAATAACTAGCAGGTCATCAACATACAAGCAAATAATAGCAATTTTATTCGATTTATCACGGTAATAAAGACATTTGTCAGAATTACTAGATTCAAAACCTAAGCTCTTTAATGTTTTATCAAATTTTTCATGCCACAGTTTTGGTGCTTGTTTTAGACCATACAAAGATTTTATTAATTTGCAAACTTTATATTCTGAATCTTTAAGTACAAAATATTTAGGTTGATTCATATAGATTTCTTCATTGAGATCACCATTTAGGAAAGCAGTTTTAACATCCATTTGATGAATAACAAATTTTTCAATAGATGCTATGGCTAGAAGAGTCCTTATTGTAGCAATATGGCAAACAGGTGAATAAACATCAAAATAATCCATCCCACTTTGTTGAGTATAACCTTTAGCTACTAAGCGTGCTTTATACTTAGCTACAGTTCCATCAGGATTAAGTTTCTTCTTCAAAACCCACTTGTTTCCTATAGTTTTAACTCCTACTGGCAAATTAACCAATTTCCAAGTGTTGTTCTGCAATAAAGAATCCATTTCATCATCAATTGCTTCTTTCCAAAGCAAACCATCCCTAGATAGGCTTCCTTAACACTAACAGGGTCAACTGCTAGTGCATAAGTCACGAAGTCATCACCATAGATTCTAGGTATTTTATCTCTTGTGGAGAGTCTTCTTAATTCAACATTATGTGAGGGTTCAGTGTCAGTTGAAATATATATAGATTCCTATTGTGGATCATTCCTTGTGCCTGCAGGTTCAGATAATGAGATGCCTTTCGTTGATGAACATATATTTAAAGAACTCTGCATCTCTTGATTCTATTACTTTGTTAAGAGATAGATCTAAAAATCTATCTGCAGCACTATCAACTGCACTACCTAAATACACACGTATTTGTCCGAGGTCCCACTTTAGGCCTTCTAGGGTCAGGTATCGTAACAAAAGCAATACTGCCCCAAGTTCTTATTTTATTAAAGTTAGGTGTGTGCTTATGCCACAATTCATACGGTGTAGCAGGTAACTTAGAGTGTGGTAACATATTCAAAATATTATTAGCAGTCAATACAGCCTCACCCCAAAAGTGTGAAGGTAAACCAGTAGTCAACAACATAGAATTCAACATCTTTGTGAGTGTTCGATTCTTTCTTTCGGCGATACCATTTGACTGTGGTGAGTAGGGTGTTGTAGTTTCTGCTATGATTCCATGTGAGTTACAAAATTCTTTGAATCCTAATGAGACATATTTGCCACCTCTATCTGATCTAAATCTTCTAATTTTAGCATCTAACTGATTCTCAACACGGTCTTTAAATTCTTTGAATTTTTCTAGTGCTTCATCCTTAATTTTTAATAGATAAATGTGACAATATCTAGAGTAATCATCTATAAAAGTGATTAAGTACTTTCGACCTCCTTGTGTCATAAAACTCTTGAAATCACATATGTCAGAATGTATCAACTCAAGTAATTGTGTACTCCTAGAGACGGTATGAAAAGTTCTTCTAGTTATCTTTGTTTGAGCACACACTTCACATCTGTCACCTTTAATGGATGTGTTAATTGGCAAGTTAAAAGTTTTAGCAACATTAAGAATCTTAACATAGTTCACATGTCCCAGCCTATTATGCCATGTATGTGGACTACACAATTTGGAACTAACATTGTTGATTACTTCATCTGCTAAACTAATTCTGTACATGTCATTAACTAAATAAGCACAACAAGATAGCTTTACCACTAATCATAGTAACAACCATACCAGCATGATTTAGTAAGCTAATAGAGATCAAGTTCTTTGCTAAAGTAGATACATATTTAACATTTTGCAAAATTAAAGTTTTACCTGAGGAGAGATTGAGATTTGCTGTCCCAGTCTGAAGTACCTTCACTGATTCACCATTTGCCATTGAGACTGACTCATCTGCATCTTTCAGATCAGATAGTAGGCCTCATCGTTGCAAGCATGGTAGGTGGCTCCCGAGTCCAACAACCAACTAGCAGAGGTACTGGCCTTGCATCATCAACAACACAAAGAAAATTGGTGGGCTCAGTTTTCTCCTCCAACAAGTTCATCTTTTCCATGTTGGGTTGTCCTACTTTGGGTAGCCTGCACTCAGAGGCATGATGCCCCCACTTTCTGCAATTGTAGCATTTTCCTTTCTTTTTAACAATTTTTTTGGTAACTTCTAACCTAGTTGATTCACCTTTAGAATTAGACTTGTTCTTCTTAAACTTAGGAGTGTGTTTGGTATTGGTTAACACATTAGCAGTTGAAAGTTGTTTATTAACCAATTCCAAATTCATCCTAGTTCTAGTCTCATCTTCAACTTTGATGCAACGTTTCAGATGTGCAAGTTTAATTTGTTCAGGAAACATATACATCTCAGTCTTAAAAGATAGCCACGAAGCAAGTAACTTATAAATTATTGCTCCAGTAAGGAACTCATCACACACAGTAATGTTTTCTGATTTTAGTTTCCCTACAAGATTCTCTAAATCTGTTACCTGAGGAAGGGTTGCATTTTCTTCTTTAAAACAGAAACCCATAAATTTATCAACTAGATGTGCTTTAGATACTTTCTCTTCCTTCTTAAATTCATCTGGTAAATTATCCCAAATTTGTTTAGTTGTTTCATATTTCATATACACGTCTGTAAGGTGATCTGATATGCTATTCAATAAGAATTCTCTACATAAGTCTTCATCAGTTACCCATGTTGCATCATCAACATCTTCAACACATTCATCATAAGTTGTTTGACATGTATAGAAAATTTTCATGAATTTCATTCCGTATTGGGCTTTTCTCTTCCAACTATTAAATTCAGCACAACTGAATCCCTCTAATTTGGGAACCTCGTACGGACGATTATGTTTTTCCATCACAAAGGAATAAACAATAGATTCCCAACAATAGAGAGTTCTTTTGAATAATTACTACTTATGTGATTTAGTAAAGAGAAAATAACTGAGTTTAGAGTGGACCAAATCTGAAGAGCACACAGTAATGAATCAAGAGGAGAACCCAATCTGATCCGATCAAAAGCCCCAAATAGCAACAGCAACATCAACTGATCGATGAGAGAAACCCATTCGACCTGATCCGATCAAACCCCCAAACACAACAGCAATAGCAACTGATCCAAGTGGAGGAAGACGACCTGGATCTACGGCACTCGACTTCGAGAGCGCGGCCAAAGAGAAGGAGGTCTTCGATCTTCCACGACGGCGGTGATGCTGTCGTCTTCAACGCCGACGGCTGTGTCTACAGTCGCAGATGGTTGCGACGACTTGCGATCGGTGACGGCGACGAAGATCTACGACGGCTGCGACTACGGTCATGATCGGTGACAGTGGCGATGCTACTGACGTCGTCGACGATCGTAGACGTGGTTGTTGACGGTGGTGGACAATCTCGTTAGAGGCGATGTGTAATATCTTAAGATTGTTAGATCTAATGAGGAGAAATTAGGGTTAGGGTTTATCTCTTAACCGCTTAAGATATTATACCGTGCTTATCAGTATTGGAATATCACATGGCACTACCTCTAGACCAGTTTATAAAGAGATTAGACGAGGTTTTGGGTACTAGGCTTTGAGCCCACTCAACCCGTTCCAATAATTAATACGTGTATTGGAATAACACGTGTAAACACGTTGTTGCCGCTAAATTTGGTGTGGGGTCAAATAGATAGTATTTGTGGATTCTTAGGAATACTGAATAGCAACCCTGTTACCTGTTCCGTCAGAGTTTGACGCTGACTCCTGCCGTACACCTACAAAAGGTGCGAGACACCGGGGTTGTTCCCGGCGACGCACCCTCCGACACTCAAGTCAGTAATCAGGAATGATTATGAGTGAGCACAAAAACTAGGAAAAGATTGATTACCTCTTAATGGAGATGGATGGGGGGTATTTATTGGCGTCTTGGGGATCAGATTAGGAATGTAATCCCCGCGATCTGATAAGGAATATAATCCCCGTAAACAGATTAGGAATGTAATCCCTAATTCCCAGTGGAAGGATAGATGTGAATCATGGTCGTTGATTAGTATTAATCAGAGATCCTGATCCTATCCCTCTGGATCGGGTTTTCTGCGGGTTGAAACCCGCACCCGATTGAGGTGAATCTGTTCATGGGTTATGGGATCTTTGATGAAGAGATCCAGTACCCATTTCAGACACATTGGTAGGTGAAATTACTGTTTCACCCCTGGGCTTCAAGATTCGTGCCTGATTTGGACGGTTCTGATTAAACCCCATTTTTAGTCATATCACGAGCCCCCCACTCCCGAAGACTGAGCTTGATCAGCCTTTGAGGAGTAGTTTTACTGTTTTAATGGCTAGTGGAGTTGTGTCGGAGTCCAATATGGGAGGTTTTGAATCTTTGAAGGAGGGAGTGTGGTAATTTTTCAAGTTGGTTGCACTTTGAGTTGTTCCTGAGTTCTTCGGATCATGCGGTGTTTTCGTTTACCTTTGCGAAGTGTCAATTCGTCGTTCGGGGGTCTTAAAAGTTTGTTCTTGGCAATAATTATTTGTTTGGGGATCAGGAAATGTTTCCCCAACTTTATTATTATTTTCCATGAGTTCTTCCTTAACTTCCCGAATTTTTAATTGTTTTTTCGCAATTTTTTGGCGAATGGCTCGGTTATTTTCCTTCATTGCGCGGCCTACATGCTTGTATCACATCACCGACCCCTTCGTGCGCTCGCTGTCAAGGAGGCCAAAGTCCGTAGGTGGTTCGACACCTGCTGTCGAAGAGCCGAGGCACCTCGGCTAGGTCGTGAGTGTGGAGAGGGAGTTCGGCGGGGACCGGGGTAGCTTTTTCCATGTAACAGGGTCGGTGTCAAGAGCGCTCGGTAGCTGGTGCTGAACCCCAATTTTTCATGTAACAGGATCGGTGTCAAGAGCGCTCGGTAGCTGGTGCCGAACCCCAATTTTCTATGTAACAGGGTCGGTGTCAAGAGCGCTCGGCAGAGGGTGTCGAACCCCAACTTTCCATGTAACATGGTCGGTGTCAAGAGCGCTCGGCAGCGGGTGCCGAACCCTAACTTTTCCATGTAATATGGTCGGTGTCAAGAACGCTCGGCAGCTGGTGCCGAGGTCCAACTTTCCATGTAACATGGTCGGTGTCAAGAACGCTCGGCAGCTGGTGCCAACGTCCAACTTTCCATGTAACATGGTCGGTGTTAAGAACGCTCGACAGCTAGTGCCGAGGTCTAACTTTCCATGTAACAGAGTCGGTGTCAAGAACACTCAGCTGCCGAGGTCCAACTTTCCATGTAACATGGTCGGTGTTAAGAACGCTCGGCAGCTGGTGCCGACGTCCAACTTTTCATGTAACACGGTCGGTGTCAAGAACGCTCGGCAGCTGGTGCCGAGGTCCAAGACTTGTCGTTTTTGGCGGAGCACGCCCTGTGGAGTTGGTGGCTTCTGCGCTCTTGGCAGACGTGGCAGCCATTAATTGTGATGGCTTCTGAACTTCTGACAGCTCTGACGGATGAGACGCTAATTTAATGTAGTGACCTCTGAGCTTTTGTCAGATGGGACAGTAATTAATGCGATGTACGACTTGGCATGGCAAATAAGGCGACGGTTTAGTTCGCTTTTGTCGTTTTACATGAATTTGCCGGCAGTATTGGCCCATTAACCTCGTTTTGCGCGCCTCTCTCTATAAAACCTCACCCCCCTCTCTCATTTTTCACTTCTCCTCTCTTTTACTCAGGCGGTTATTTGTGCTAAGCGAGTGCTTCCGGTGATCGTCGTCTGTTTTCCGGTGAAGTTTCCGACAGCACTTTTTTTAAGGTAATTTATACTTAGTCCCTTTCCAAGTATAAATATGTCTCTTCCCTCTGTCTCCGAGTCGTCTTCTTCTTGGTCCGAGCCCTCCCTTGAAGTTGTTGAAGCCCGCACTCCAGATAAAGGCAAGAAGGTGTTTGGCAAAGATTCGATCGTGGAAGAGCCGAAGCGTATGGGAGAGTTTGGAAGATTGCCGGGGCAACTGACTGGGCTCCATAGAGTTTGAGAACTTCCGGAGGAGCACGCCGAGTGTATTGTTCTCGGGAGGGGGAGGATTTTTGAGGAGAACGAGGCGAGGGAGACGACCGAGGCGGATGAGACGGTGTCGATCCTCCGCGAAGAAGACCTGGCAGTGATCCGGGATTGTTTCCAAATCCCGGAGGAATACAAACTTATGCTGCCGGGTCCCGGGGTTAGGGCCAACTCGC
Organism: Hemerocallis citrina; assembly: GCA_017893485.1. Taxonomy (NCBI): domain Eukaryota; kingdom Viridiplantae; phylum Streptophyta; class Magnoliopsida; order Asparagales; family Asphodelaceae; genus Hemerocallis; species Hemerocallis citrina. Next base: position 143,330,944 of record CM030360.1, read on the forward strand.
TGCTGCTAGTGACTATGTGTTGCTGGCCGGTTGATACCTTCATCGCCGGGGCTCGGCTACCTCTCTATCCGTTCACAACCCTCATTCTGAGGTGGTTTGGGGTCAGCCCCATCTAACTTATGCCCATCTAACCTCCTGCTCTTAATAGATTCCCTCTTTATTATTATATTACTATATACATTTATATTAATCAAATCCCTCCCCCGTTCTACTCTCTCTCTTTCCCTTCCTTGTACAAAACAGAAAACCATTCTTCATCTTCCTCCTGGCTCCCGCTCACCCCATTATCGAAACCCAAACCGACACCTCCACCTTCGCTCACCCAATCCCCAAGTCCTCTGCCCTCCGCCTGATCCCCGACCTCGAAGCTTCTCCCCTGTGCCGAAGTCCTCCGCTTCCATCGCCCCTCCTCGACAGCAACTCAGGCCGCCATTACCGAGCGCCCCACCATCGACCTTCCCCCATCACCTTCGCAACTCCACCTCCGAAGCCCACGCCGCTCGACCACAGAATTCTACCTCTCCTCGTCTTCCTCCGCCTTGCGCACGTAGCTTCCCTGCATCGCGCCGCCCAGCCCCGCTCTGCCACCTGCCTCGCGCTATCCTCGCCGGCGCTACTGCCTATGATCGCCGCCGTGTCACCGATCCTGTCGTCGCCCATTCCTCCGCCAGTCATCAGCCGCCCTCGACTGCTCCTCCTTGCGAGACTTGCCACAGTCGCTGCCCATTCTCCCCGCTCTCTTTTTTCTCTCAGTCGATTTGGGAAGAAGGAGGGGAAACAAAGGATTAGTGTTTGGTTTTGGTCTTTGGTGTGGGATTTGGGGATTGTGTGAATTGTTGCTGTTGTGTGTTTGTAAGAAGGACCCGATCCAGTGTGTGGAGAAATGGAGTTTGGTGTTTGGTGCTTATGGAGTGGATTGTATTGGGTGTTTGGTATTTTGGAGAAGGGATTGGTTAGCTCTGTGTTTGCTGTTGTGTGAGGGTAGATCCAATCTTACTGTGTGGTGTTTTGTCTGGTGGGGGATCAAGCTCTTGGTGTTTTGCGGATTGGCTCTTGCTCTTACTGTCGGTGTGCTGCTTTGATTTCTCGCATGGGCTCGCACGTGTCTTGGATTCTTATATTTATCAGATCTAATCGTCAAATCAGGCAAGTATCTCTTGTACAAATTCATTTGTTCTAGTACAAGCTTCTTTGCAAAAATACCGCAAGTATATTCTTTGATTCAAATTTGCATTCATAAGTCGAATTGAAATCTGTTTTTATACCTAATTCGTCGATCCCGTATTCACATATGATCGTGAATACTTTGTTACCATATGCATGACATGAACACAAATTAATACACACATATGTACTCTTAGGACTATACATTATTATGTGCATGATTGGTTTGCCCGTGATAGTAGTTAAATATGACATCTTGTTTTTGTTGATTAAAAATTAATAAAAGTAACAAGCCGGGTTTTAAGAAAAAGACCATAGTAGTGGACAATATAGGTAAGTGTACTCGGAAGGGGGTCTGTGTTTTCCATGGTTACAAGTTATATGGAACTAAGTGCCACGTAGAACTAAGTGCCACGTCAGGGGTTGATAGGGGCCACCTCTAGAATCTACGGGGGCCACCTCTAGGATCCATTACATGATTACAAGTTTTCATATTTTACGCTACAAGTTTACACTCTACATGTTCCACATTACAAGTTTGCACGTATCTCGAACAAGATACAATTGACATGTTTTATCAGAGTACACCGTCCTATAAAATCCACCACTAGGCCTAAACGTAACTGATTGTAAGTAGCAACCATGTAGTAAAAAGATGGATGTATGAAGTGCTACCTAGATAGAATCAAATATTAGACATAAGATTAATACGTGCACTTGTATGATCCAATTACATGTTACATGTTCATGTTGACTTGATACTTGTTTACTTGATTACTTGTTTTACATGCCACTTGTTTCATAATGTTCATAATCATGTTTAAATATTGCATTTTCCCCTATTTTATGACTCTCAATTTCTTGCTCTTTTTCTTGTTTCTCTTTTGTTTTGTTTTGTACATTTTCCTTTAGCTTGTACAGCTTACAGCCCGTGACTTGTATTAACAGGTGTCTCCTTGTTTCTTTTTCTCTTCTTTTTGCAATAATGTACTTGCAGGCCCAAATGGAGAGTTACCAGAAGTTATCGCTGATCAAATGTTTTATCCTTATTGTTTATCACGTTATCCTTAGTTTGTGTTTTATTTCATGCAACTCTTTATTGTAATCCGGGCTTGTTTGACCCGTAACTATTTGTATTTTCCAGTTGTTGGTTATGTTATGGACTAAGTCATGAACTTTCATTATCATATTGTGATTTTACATACCTACGTGGATTGTTTTATTATCTTGTTGTTGAGTTACTTGTACAGCTCATGAATGGTGTGTTCACATCATTCGCTAGGCCTCAGTCACGTGCCCGTATTCCCGTGTTTTGGGAAGCGGGGCGTGACAGGGTTTTTAGTGGTATCAGAGCTCAGATTTGGCTAATGTGTTAGTTTGACTAATACATTAGACAAGCTTGACTCAGCCAGGTTAACTCAACAATAGGTGCACCAGGCGTGAATCACATGGATAATGAATAACCAACATAATCTGGATACTTCTCTGTTTTGATTCCTTTTTGAATCCTTCACATTCGGTTTTTTCATTTCTTAGTTGTTTCGCCTCTTCCATTCATTCACATTCATTGATTCATATTGGGTATAGATTCTTTCTTTCTGTACCCATATTATTTTGATTTCGGTGTCTTATTCTTTTCTTCCTGGTCGGTTCGTTGATTGGCGCCATGTGGTCTACAATGGCATGTCTGCAGCTTGGAACGTCGCCATCAGAGTGGCGCAACAGAAGTGTGGTGGGCTCATAACCCACAGGTCCCAGAATTTTCTTATTGTTTTCTCCTCCTTTACATCGCTTGCTTTCTTTTCATGCATTTGCATTGTCTTCATTCATTGAATCTCTATTTGACATCATTTTGATCACTTCATCCTTATCCAAATTCTTTCTCATTTTTGTGTTGCCACATTTTGTCTCTTCCCTTTACTTCCCAGTTTTGCCTTTTCGCAAGTTATTTTTGCCTTGTCCTATATACTGCCTAAGCAAATTTCGAGGACGAAATTTTGTTGTAAGATGGGTAGGATTGTAACCCTCGTTCTCGTAAATATATAATTTCTGAGTAATTTTCTGCATTTCAAATTTTTTTATATAAATTTAGTTGTGTTAAATTCATTTTAAATTTTCTATTAAAACATTTTCTAATAGGGAATTATGGTTTATATTTGATCGACTATTTATATTTTAGCCAAATAAAAAATATTCCGATTTACTTTAATAAATTGTTAAACTAAAATTTCTATATTTTTATATAACCTCGTTGCCATCATTTTATTATTTTGCTATTATTATTATTATTATTGTGAGTATTATTGTTATTACTATTATTATTATTATTGGTAGTACTATTATTGCTACTACCATTATTATTAATTTTCGTGTTTTTATTATTAGTGTTATTATTATTATTTTTGTTAAAGCCCAGTTTTGATCTATATTATATTATATAATTATTTAAATTAAAGCCCATTGATTTGATCTGCATTGTATTATTTATTATTTAATTTGAAGCCCAAAATTTAGCCCATCTCCTATTGTTTTAAACCCAAACCCATTAACCCAACTCCCCTCCTAATTGTGTGTTGACCAGATCAATTCTACCCAACAATCAATCCCCAAAATCTTTCCTAATCACCCCCAAATCCTGTAACCCTCAAAAATTAGTATCCCTAATAATCAGCATTCCCGTAACCCCCTCCTCTCAATAACTACTCTCTTTATTATTATATTACTATATACATTTATATTAATCAAATCCCTCCCCAGTTCTACTCTCTCTCTTTCCCTTCCTTATACAAAACCGAAACCCATTCTTCATCTTCCTCCTCGCTCCCGCTCACCCCATTATCAAAATCCAAACTGACACCTCCACCTTCTTCGCTTGCCCAATCCCCAAGTCCTCCACCCTTCGCCTGAGCCCTGACCTCGAAGCTCCTCCCCCTGTGCCGAAATCCTCTGCTTCCATCGCCCCTCTTCGACAGCAACTCAGGCCGCCATTACCGAGCGCCCCACCATCGACCTTCCCCCATCACCTTCGCGACTCCACCTCCGAGTCCCACACCGCTCGACCACAGAAGCCCATCTCTCCTCGTCTTCCTCCGCCTTGCGCATGCAGCTTCCCTGCGTCGTGCCGCCCAGCCCCGCTCTGTCGCTGTCCTCGCGCTGTCCTCGCTGGCGCTACCACATATGATCGCCGCCGTGTCACCGATCCTGCCGTCGCCCATTCCCCCGCCAGTCATCGGCCGCCCTCGACTGCTCCTCCTTGCCAGACTCGCCATAGTCGCTGCCCATTCTCCCCGCTCTCTTTTCTCTCTCAGTCGATTTGGGAAGAAGGAGGGGAAACAGAGGATTAGTGTTTGGTTTTGGTGTTTGGTGTGGGATTTGGGGATTGTGTGAATTGTTTCTGTTGTGTGTTTGTAAGAAGGACCCGATCCAGTGTGTGGAGAAATGGAGTTTGGTGTTTGGTGCTTGTGGAGTGGATTGTATTGGGTGTTTGCTGTTTTGGAGAAGGGATTGGTTAGCTCTGTGTTTGCTGTTGTGTGAGGGTAGATCCAATCTTACTGTGTGGTGTTTTGTTTGGTGGGGGCTCAAGCTCTTGGTGTTTTGCAGATTGGCTCTTGCTCTTGTTGTCGGTGTGCTGCTTTGATTTCTCGCACGGGCTCACACGTGTCTTGGATTCTTATATTTATCGGATCTAATTGTCAAATCAGGCAAGTATCTCTTGTACAATTCGTTTGTTTTTGTACAAGCTTATTTACAAAAATACTGCAAGTATATTCTTTGATTTTAATTCGCATTCATAAGTCAAATTGAAATCTGTTTTTATACCTAATTCGTCGATCCCGTATTCACATAAGGTCGTGAATATTTTGTTACCATATGCATGACATGAACAATACACACATATGTACTTTTAGGACTATACATTGTTATGTACATGATTGTTTTGTCCATGATAGTAGTTAAATATGACATCTTATTTTTTTGATTAAAAATTAATAAAAGTAACAAGCCGGGGTTTAAGGGAAAGACCATAGTAGTGGACAATATAGCTAAGTGTACTCGGAAGGGAGCCCGTGTTTCCCACGGTTACAAGTTATATGGAACTAAGTGCTACGTAGAACTAAGTGTCACGTCAGGGGTTGACGGGGGCCACCTCTAGAATCTACGGGGGCCACCTATAGGATCCATTACATGATTACAAGTTTACATGTTTCATGCTACAAGTTTACACTCTACATGTTCCATGTTCCACCTCTAGGATCCTTGAAATTGACGATGAAAACGAAGCAAGAACAAGAATAACGGGAACGGATTCCCGGGCATGAATACGATCGACACGGATCTTGATGAGACAAACACAATCGGGCACGGATCTCGATGATGATCAAAATCATGGGAATCGACGGCTGAGTTCCAAGAGCGATGATCAAGTTGAGATCAGATCAGATCGGATGGCTCTGATCTAAGGCTGGATGGTGATGATCACAATGTGATGATCAAGATCACCAAGGCGATCAGACGGTTCTGAATCAAAGTGATCAAGATCTGATGATGGTGGAGATGATGATCATGATGATCATGATGATCAAGTCGATCGAATGTTCCAAGTTCACTTGATCACAAAAATAGAGCAACGGTGGGCTTGCTGGCTTCGATGGTGGTTGCGATGGCTGTCCTGGCGGTGGTCGTCGTGGCTCGGCAGAGGAGAACAAGGACAGGGGACATAGGTGCTTTCGGTGGACAGGCGGTGGTCGAGCAGTGGCAGTTGGTGGCTACCGAGGTGATGGCAAACCTACTAGCGTCGGGGTGCTACTAGCTTTGGAAAGAGGAGACCAAGGGGGCTGTCGCTGCACTCGGGAAGAGAAGGGGAGGTCGCAGGTGCAGGCGAGGTATAGTCGAGGACGAGGCGAAAGGGAAAGAAGGCGGGGCAATGGTGCTGGCGCTCGAGGATGAGAGCGACGAAAATGAGGGGCGAGGTGGAGAAGATGAACGGGACGAGGGGAGGTTGAGAGATTGGGGCGAGCGGAGGAAGTAGATGGAGGTAGGGGATGAAGGAAACATGAGAGAGGGTATATGCGGCAGGTAAGAAAGTAATTAGGGTTAAGAGTGTTTAAGAGATAATTAGGGTTTAGAATAAACAGGGTATATATATCGGATTTAGACTTAGGGTTAAGGTTAATGGGTTGTTGGGCATTTGGATTTAAAAATCCAATAAGAGGTATACTATAGGGTATTGGGTTTCAATCCAATAGAAAAATAAAATAACCAATAAAAATATGATTTATAATAAAATGTAATTTGTATTACCATATAAAATTTATTTTGAAATGACTACAAATGCAATTAACACAATGAAATGAGTTTTTAATAAACATTCAAAATTAATAATAATGATAATAATAATAATAATAATAGCAATAATAACAATTTATCATAAACACAATAATAATAATAACAGTAATAATAGTAGTACTAATAATAATAGTGACAACAACAATTATAATAATAATAATAACAATAATACTAATGGCAATAGCAATAATAAGAAAAACAATAGAAATAATAATAGTATTAATAATAACAGTAATAGTATAAATATCAAGATAGGATTTGAGTTTAACGAAATCATTAAAATCCAAATAGCAATAATATAATTGGTTTGGACTAAAATATAAATAGTCAATCAATTAGGAAATATAAAATAAAATTAAAATACACCGTTATTTGAAATAGATATAATTTTTGAATAATAAAATGAAATAGAAAATTTCTTAGAAACCAGAATAATATTTTGTTAAAATTCGATCAATTGAGAATGTAAACGTTTGAGAAGAATTTAAAAGCGAGAAGAAAGTTATAAAAAAAATTTAAAATACAGAAAATACACGGAAAAATACATATATACGGGAATAGGGGTTACAATGGTACTTACAGATAAAGTCCCCATTCAGTAATATCCATAAAATCGGGCTTCTAAAAAATTTGCCACATCAGGTGCAGTCAAGGACCCATTAATAACTGTCACTACTCCTTCCATGTTCAATTCTAAACCCTTTCTCATCTCTTGAGTAAAATCACAATAACCCTTCACTTTCTTTTCAGAAATTTTTAGGAAAATTCATCAGAGAGGTGGAAAAAGCCTGTAATTGAGGGAAGAAGGCAAGATTCAAGTTAGGTTCACCTGATACAGGAGAAGGTTGAAAGAAGTTTAAGAAGGAGGAGGACCCAGCAAGCCACCAGCAGTATCAACCCCCTCAAATCTCTTCTCCCAAGTCTGAGTAATTTGAGATGTTGTTTCAACTACTTGAAGATCTAGATTATTGATTGCCGACAAATCAGAGCCTACATTCACCACCCCTTCTCGACCGCCTCCAAATTGACCTTTTCAACTCTCAAATAAACCTGAACTACCACCAAAACCACCAGAACTACCCCTACCACCCTGAAATCAACCAGATCTACCCATACTACCTCAAAAACTCCGAGAAGAACAAACATTCTGGTGATGGCCCTTCCCACAACAAGATCTGCACATAATCATATTGTGACATGAATTCTTGAAAAGCCTTTTTTTTCTAAACAATTGTAGCATATAAGGTTTAGATCATGAAAAAGAATAAGAAGGAGGAGCAAGAGAAGAAAGAAAGTGAGGCGGCACATAATGGAGGGTTTGGGAATCCCTATAAGCTTTTGTACCCTTCTAGGGTTTGTAAAAAAATCAAGATGGAGGTCTTTTTTAGAGTTTCCACCCATGATGGCCCACCACCAGAGCCACCACCAGGGGTAGAGATGGAGTTCTTGAACGAGGGATTCGAAGAAGCAGTTTGGGAACTAGAGATTAGAAGGGTAGAATGGGGAAATGAAGATGAATAGGCATTCTGGGCCATGAGAGAGAAGATGAGAGAGGAGCTTCTCAAATCAGTTATCATTCTACAAGTCAAATGCATTCGTGGTACTCGCTAAATGACTAGCTGTTAGGATTGTGGCCTCAAATACACGTAGGCAATTGTGTTGGATTTGGAAGAAGAAGATACGACTTGAAGGCAGTGAGAAATATCAGCATTAGTGCAAAAAGAGAGCAACAACAACTGAAGATTAGCTGGCGGTCAACTATGCAGTCGATCGCCCACCTGATCACATAGGTTAGTCGACTGTGTAGTCGACTGCCCAATGCTTGAGTGTTGGCGACTCATTACAGTCGACCGCAACAAAGTGTAGGGGACTGCAACAGCACTGTATGTTGTTTGGGCTTACGAATTTTGGGTCCAATAAGTTGTATTTGTGTATATCTTTTAGGGTTTGTTTGGGAACTATATATATAGCAATAGATGTTAACTTTAGGGCTAAGAAAAACTGAGAATAATCAAGGGCGAGACGTTATCATTGTACAACTTTAAGAGAGATGAGTGTCGAGTGCTTCAAAGGTGAAAGAGAGATTGAGAGTTTTTATCTCTTTATAATCTTTATATTTCTTGGGGATTAAGAAGTATTGGTTATTTCTGCATATTATTGTGGTGTGTGTTCTGCTATTAGCACTAAAAGTGGTATCAGAGCAAAGGCTTTGTGATGGTCGATAGCAAGTAAAAAATTGAGAGGTTTGATGAGAGTGATTTCACGATGTGGATGTAGAACCCCGTAATTTCAAATATTATATTTATATTTGAAAATAAATTTAGATGTATTTTTGGAGATTTACTGAATATTTTCAGAAAATTTATCCTTTGAACACGTACAAAACACGTGCAAATACTTTTGAGAAGTTGGAAAAAATTAAGTTTTCATCATGAAAAATCATTATTTAATGTTTGTGATTTATTTAGTATTTTTCCAGATTTTTCTGAAATTTATTGGAGCTGTTTGCAATTTTGAGAAAAGAAGGACCTTTTTGCAAATTTGACGTTTTTAAGGGTTAAAGTGCAAAATGTATATTCTGGACGTTTTGAACAGTATTAATTGAGATTTGGAATGTATATTTTCTTATAAATCCTAATTTAAATGAGTTTTGATGGAATTTCCAAAGAACAATCTATATATGTAAATTTGTATTTTGGAAATGGTTGTTTTGCAAAGTTGCGGGTAAAACCCTAATTATCAATCCGGCAAATATAAGAGATTTTTCCCCAGCCATCATTGCTGATAAAATACTGAATTTTGGGAGATTTATTTCGGTGGAGCAAGGAACTTTTGGATCTAGCAAAAGGAGAATTCTTTTGTGGACTATTTTCAAATCTAAGGTGAGATATATAAAAATTGTTTTGTTGTTTGATGTATGTTTTGTTGTTTGATTTGATGTTTTCTATGAAAGAAACTTGTCTTGTTGTTGATCTATGTGTGCAAGTATCATTGATATATTGACATGATGTTGGGAACAATTTAGATCTCGTAATGTGGTGTGAATCGTGTGAATAATTGTGAATGAAATAGTAGATCGTTATTGTTAAAATTGTTTACTAAAGCATGTTGAGATTTGAGTGTGAACATCTGGACATTAGATCTATAAATCAGATTTTGATTTAGAATTATGAAAGAGAGTTAGATCTCGTAAAACCTCAAAGAAAGGATTTGTGATTTAGAACATGAGAATGTAGATCTTGACATATTGATGTTTTGAGTGTTATATACATATACCTGATAAAGATTCGTTGAGATTTATTATTTTTCTGAATACGAACTATTTTCATAACATTGATCATTAGAAAACTTCTGATTTTGATTTTTGTAATCAGACCTAAGTTTTGAAATCTGTAGGCCGACAGTCGACTGGCCTACTGTGCAGTCGACTGGTACGAGCCTGATACTGTATTATTGGAACCTTTGAAATAGTCATTATGGACAGTCGACCTAGCCAGTAGGCAGTCGACTGGTCCACTGAGGAATATTATTTTGAAAAATTTATTAGTCCTTTCTGGACAGTCGACCTATGACTCCTTTAAGTCGACTTATATACTTAGAATATTTTTGAGAAATTATTGAAATTTACCTCGGGTAAGTCGACTGATTCCTTTTCTTAAGTCGACTGTTAAATGAATTAGTTTATTTTTTTGCAATCTTGAATTTGGTCTTCTGGATAGTCGACTTATCATCAGTATGAGTCGACTGATACTGAATGATATTTGTAAGCTTCAGTGTTAATTCGAATGATTGGTATCTCAGATAATTTAGTATATACTTGTCATTTAGTTCAGTATTTGATTAAGCATTTGACTTTGAGATATTCAGTTGAGTATTTAATTTAAGACTTTCAGTTGAGCCACTTTTGTTTAGTGGAATTTTCGTTTAGACCTTTTGAGTTTGAGTCTCTAGTGGTGTGTGACCCTAGTATACCAGTGTTGAGTTATTTGTTGAGGCCCAGTGAGACATTTCAGTTATTGGGATTTGAATTTAGGCCGGTAGGGTATACCACTCTAGGAGATTCGTTAGGTAATTAATCAACCCAAAATAATAAGGACATGCACTAGTGGTGATATGATGAACGAGAACATGAGTCGAGAACCTCAGTATGGCTTCCGGTGTGGGACAATCTCCGGAATTGTCACAGTAGATTATTAGTGGTATGGGATATGTCTCCGGAATTATTCAAGTGAAATATCTTGGGTGTGGGACAATCTCCGAAATTATCACGGTAACTACTTGTGGTGTGGGATTGATCTCCGGAATTATCGGAGTCGAGGTGAAGCACATGTGGTATATTGTGGTGACGTATCAATGTTTCGGTGTGGGATGATCTCCGGAATTATTCAAGTGAAATATCTTGGGTGTGGGATCCACCTCCGGAATTATCGGGCATGAGATACTATCCATGATTTATCTTTATCTCGTAGTAGTCATCGTGTTAGGATTAGTTCATAACGCGGGGATTGAACCCTATGAAGTGAAGACGTTAAGGGCTTGCACCGAACCTATGTAGAATGAGATGCATAGACTTCGACAAGTACGCATTAGAGAGTCTGCATATAGAACTTGTGTTTTCTTGGCTTGGTTTTATGCATGTGGTTTTTCGTGTTTTCCACCATGACACTTAGCTTAGTATCACTTGATATTTTATGTTACTGTCATTTCGTATTTCCCACATTCTTATTTAGTACCTGTTGTTTAAGAATTTATGAGGTATGATCTTTATGTTGTTTGTTTGTTGTTTATTTTTTTTATATTTCTCACACCATTTATGGCTGACCCCGTTAGTTTTGGGGGTTAGGGATCATCTCTAACCTCACTTGTTGCAGGTAGTTGCTTAGAGTTGGAGATGGATTGCTTAAGTTGGTTTTGAGATATACTTGACTCATAAGAGATTTGTGTAAAATTTGTAATAGCATTTGGAGATAATTTGAGATGTAAATGAAAAGAAATATTGAGTTGAGTTTGTTTGAATTCCGCTGTGTATTGAAAATGATTTGTTGTAATAAATGTTGGAAAATTTTTAGTGGTGTTGGTTATGTTTAAATTGCATTAAAGTGGATCACTGGGAATGTGCCACGTATTTTCTAAGATATCATATTAGAAATTCGGGGCGCTACAGAGATTGGTATCAGAGCGACGCTTCAATAGTAATACTAAACATGACATAAAAATAACTTAGGTGTGGACACTAGATTGTGAGTTCCTAGGTGTGGACATTAAAGAGTGAGTATCACATAGAATTGAATATGATGTTTTACCTTTGGGATTCAATTGAAATTTTGCCAAAGGATATTGATGTGAGTTTGAATTGTGTGTGTGATGCTCTAACTTTTCCCTCGTTTTGCAGTATTCGAAATGGTTGCACCCAGGGGCAGGAATGGTGGCAACAATGAGGATGGATCTGGTAGTTCCGGAGGAAATTGGATCGACCTTGAGGCTGAATTTGACAAGGTGTACCAGACACTGAACACGCTGATGGCATTCAACGTGGCACATCAACAAGCGCAGCAGCAGAATCCGCAGCCGAATCATGGAGCTGGACATGGATTGGTGAACGCCGATCCTATTAAGCAGATTGAATCCTTTAAAAGGATGAGGCCGCCAGTCTTTGAGGGGCAAGCTGATCCAACCGCAGCAGATGATTGGATTCAGAAGATGGAGATGATCTTCGAGGTATCGGAGACTCCAGCAGCCAGTAAGGTGAAGTTAGCTTCGATGCAGCTTGAGAAGGACGCTGGTGTCTGGTGGGAGTCAGTGAAAAGGGCTTTGGGAGACCAGCCGTTGAATTGGGAAGCTTTTCTGGAGGAGTTCAGAGATCGCTTCTTTCCCCTAGATGTTCAGGAGAAGAAGGCGACTGAGTTCTTGAACCTTCAGCAGGTCAGCATGACCGTGCGGGAGTATGAGACCAAATTTGCTCAGCTTTCGCGGTATGTGCCAGAGTTGGTTGTTGACGAAGCAAAGAAGTCCAAAGAGTTTGAGTAGGGCTTGAGGCCAAGCTTGAGGTTGAGGATGATTCCGTTGGGCATCAGAGGATTCGATAAGCTGGTCAGGAGAGCAGCCATGACTGAGGAGGATATGGACCAGTTCCAGAAGAAGCAAGATACATGGAACCGGAACAAGAGGCCAGCATCAGGCCAGAGTGGGAAGGGATTCCCAGTGAAGAAGGCCAAATTCAGTGATCCAGTGCAGAAGGCACCTGCAGCTCAAGGGGTGACCTGTTATTACTGCAAGGAGGCAGGACATTACAGGTCAGCATGTCCGAAGTTGGCAAAGCAGGTTTGTTCCCAGTGTGGGCAGGCATGACATTCTCAGTCTCATTGTCCACAATCGAAAAAGGATGGTTCTGGTGGGAGCAAATTTCAGAAGAGGCAAGGGCGAGTATTTGCATTAACCGAGGAAGATGCTGGTAACTCGGAAAATGTAATACAGGGTATGCAAGAATTTTGAATTTTATTTTTGAATCAATGTAATAAGTGAAACCTTTATTTGAGAACAATTTAAGATTGAGTATCATTCTTATTGTAACAGGAGTTGTTTTAATTAATGGAATAAAGGCAAAGGTTTTATTTGACACTGGTTCATCGCATACATTTGTATCGCCAAGTTTAGCAAAGATCTTAGGTGTGGAACCGAAGTTGTTTCCAGACAGGATTTTGTCGGTGGCAACGCCGTCAGGTGAAGAGCTGATTGCGGATCGATATTATGAGGGCTGTGATATCGAGATTGGTGGGAGGTTGTTCGGCATTGATATGATCGAGCTGAAAGTTTTGGGTGTGGATGTCATCGTGGGCATTGATTGGATGGCAATATATGATGCCACAATCGAATGCAAGCAGAAGGAGGTGTTAGTGAAAGCACCAGGTGGACCTGCAGTGACTTTCCAAGGGAAGAAGAAGATTCCGAAGGTGACTGCAACGGTATCTAAGATGGCAATTTCAGATGAAGTCAAGAGCATTCCAGTTGTTAAAGATTTTCCTCAGGTGTTCTTGGATGATTTTCCAGGATTACCGCCGCAGAGAGATGTGCAGTTTTGCATTAATGTTCAGTCGGGGAGTGCACCGATTTCCAAGGCTCTGTACAGGATGGCACCTGTAGAGTAGGATGAAGTGAAGAAGCAGATTGAGGAGCTGTTGAGCGTCAGGCCGAGTTCTTCTCCATGGGGAGCGCCAATGTTGTTGGTCAAGAAGAAGGATGGGTCAATGAGGATGTGCATTGACTACCTGGAGTTGAACAGGGTGACTATTCAGAACAAGTATCCGTTGCTGCGGATTGATGACTTGTTCGACAGGCTTCGAGGAGCAACTCTATTTTCGAAGATTGACTTGAGGTCAGGGTATCATCAGGTACGAGTCAAGGAGGAAGATGTGAGTAAGACAGCTTTCAGGACTCGTCATAGGCTCTATGAGTTTCTGGTAATGCCATTCGGGTTGACGAATGCGCCAGCAGTTTTCATGGATATGATGAATCGGGTTTTGAGGCCATTTATTGACTCCTTCGTGGTAGTATTCATCGATGATATTTTGGTGTATTCAGAGTCGGAGGAGGAGCATTCTACGCACTTGACAGCGGTATTACAGAAGTTGCAGGAACATAGCTTGTATGCCAAGTTGTCGAAGTGTGAGTTTTGGAAGTCCGTGGTAGCTTTCCTTGGTCATATTCTTTCTAAGGAGGGAGTAGCTACTGATCCTCAGAAAGTTGAACCAGTGAAGGATTGGCCCAGGCCGACGTCTGTGAAGGAAGTCAGAAGTTTCTTAGGATTAGCTGGTTACTACAGGAGATTTATTCAGGGATATTCTCATATTACAGTTCCTTTGACAGGTTTGACCCGGAAGAGTGTGGCATTTGTGTGGACAGATAAGTGAGAGGAGAGTTTCCTTGAGTTAAAGGAAAGGTTGACTACTGCACCTATCTGAGCTTTGCCGCAAGCTGGGAAGGATTATGATATCTACAGTGATGCATCTCTCAGAGGTTTGGGATGTGTCTTGATGCAAGAAGGCAAGGTCATTGCTTATGGTTCGAGGCAACTGCGTCCGCATGAGAAGAATTATCCGACGCATGATTTGGAGCTAGCAGCTATCATTTATGCCTTGAAGCTGTGGAGGCATTATGTTTATGGTGAGAAGGTTAATATGTACACCGACCACAAGAGCCTGAAGTACATTTATCAGCAGAGGGATCTTAATCTTAGGCAGAGAAGGTGGTTGGAGGTATTGGAAGACATTTGTCTCGAGATCAAGTATCATCCGGGCAAAGCGAATGTGGTGGCTGATGGACTTAGCAGGAAGAGTAGTTTATCGAGTTTGATCACTACTCGCAGTGAGTTGGCAGCAGAGATCGATCAGGCCGGTATCGAGGCGGTACTGCAAGGTTTAGGGGCATCTTTGGCTCAGTTGAGGCTGCAGCCGTCCTTGAGAGAGAGGATTGTGGAAGGTCAGAGATCAGATTCAGAGATTCAGAAGATGTTGCAGCAGGTTTCAGAAGGCAAGCTGTCAGAGTTTCGTGTCCAAGATGGAGTTCTATGGATTGGTGAGAGGTTGTGTGTTCCAGATAATGCAGATTTGAGAGAGAGTATTTTGCAGGAAGCACACAGTACATTGTTGTCAGTTCATCCAGGAGGCACGAAGATGTACAGGGACATCAAACAGCATTTTTGGTGGGCTGGTATGAAGCGGGATGTAGCAGATTTTGTGGCAAGGTGTCTGACTTGTCAGCAGATCAAAGCAGAAAATCAGAAACCTGGAGGTTCGCTACAGCCGTTACCCATTCCGGAGTGGAAGTGGGAGAATATCAGTATGGATTTCATCACAGGTTTGCCGAGGAGTTCGAAGGGCAATGACTCGATTTGGGTTGTTGTGGACCGTTTGACTAAGTCGGCTCACTTTCTAGCCATGAAGATTACTTGGTCGATGGAGAAATTGGCTGAGTTGTACATTGGGAAAATTGTGAGACTTCATGGATTTCCTGTGTCGATTGTTTCCGACAGAGATGCAATGTTTACTTCAAGGTTTTGGAAGAGCCTACAAGCAGCTTTAGGCACCAGAACTGATTTCAGTACTGCATTTCATCCACAGACCGATGGTCAGACTGAGAGGGTGAATCGAGTGCTGCAAGATATGTTGAGAGCTTGTGTTATGGATTTCGGTGGTAGTTGGGAGAGATACTTGGCATTGGTTGAGTTTGCTTATAACAACAGTTACCATGCGAGTATTGGAATGGCACCGTATGAGGCGTTGTACGGGAGGAGGTGCAGGACACCTGTTTGTTGGTATGAGGTTGGTGAGAGGCAGATGTATGGTCCCGAGATCGTGCAGCAGACATCAGAGCAGATTGAGCTGATTCGCAAGAGATTGGTTGAGGCTCAGAGTCGGCAGAAGAGTTATGCTGATACACGACGAAGAGACTTGGAGTTTGAAGTTGGGGATGCAGTTTTCCTCAAGGTTTCTCCCGCCAAAGGAGTGATCAGGTTTGGTAAGGGAGGCAAGTTGGCACCAAGGTATATTGGTCCATACAGGATCATGGAGCGGATTGGTAAGACCGCTTATAGATTGATGCTTCCAGAGGAGTTGGCACAAGTGCATGATGTATTCCATGTGTCGTTGTTGAGGAAGTATGTGCCAGATCAGAATCATCAGTTGGTAGAGATTCCTGAAGGATTACAGGTGAACTTGAGTTATAAGGAACAGCTTGTTGAGATCGTTGACCGTAGAGAGAAAGTTCTCAGGCGCAACGTGATACCTATGGTCAAGGTGTTGTGGAGGAATCAGCAGTTTGAGGATGCTACTTGAGAGCCTGAGGATCGCATGCAGAAGGATTTTCCTGAACTTTTTGTATGAGTGTATTTCTGTTATGTGATTGTAATTCTTCGAATGATAGTACTCTGATTTGAGTTGTATTTCTTCTATTTTGATTGAGTTGTCTTATGCAATTGTTTGAATTATGTTCACATTTATGAGATGTTGATTCTTTGATGATATGTTATTTGACTCATTAGTAGTAATTCTGAGGACAGAACTATTCTAAGGAGGGAGTGATGTAGAATCCCGTAATTTCAAATATTATATTTATATTTGAAAATAAATTTAGATGTATTTTTGGAGATTTAATGAATATTTTCATAAAATTTATCCTTTGAACACGTGCAAAACACGTGCAAATACTTTTGAGAAGTTGGCAAAAATTAAGTTTTCATCATGAAAAATCATTATTTAATGTTTGTGATTTATTTAGTATTTTTCCAGATTTTTCTGAAATTTATTGGAGCTATTTGCAATTTTTGAGAAAAGAAGGACATTTTTGCAAATTTGACGTTTTTAAGGGTTAAAGTGCAAAATGTATATTCTGGACGTTTTGAACAGTATTAATTGAGATTTGGAATGTATATTTTCTTATAAATCCTAATTTAAATGAGTTTTGATGGAATTTCCAAAGAACGATCTATATATGTAAATTTGTATTTTGGAAATGTTTGTTTTGCAAAGTTGGGGGTAAAACCCTAATTATCAATCCGGCATATATAAGAGATTTTTCCCCAGCCGTCATTGCTGATAAAATACTGAATTTTGGGAGATTTATTTCGGTGGAGCAAGGAACTTTTGGATCTAGCAAAAGGAGGATTCTTTTGTGGACTATTTTCAAATCTAAGGTGAGATATATAAAAATTGTTTTGTTGTTTGATGTATGTTTTGTTGTTTGATTTGATGTTTTGCATGAAAGAAACTTGTCTTGTTGTTGATCAATGTGTGCAAGTATCATTAATATATTGACATGATGTTGGGAACAATTTAGATCTCGTAATGTGGTGTGATTCGTGTGAATAATTGTGAATGAAATAGTAGTTCGTTATTGTTAAAATTGTTTACTAAAGCATGTTGAGATTTGAGTGTGAACATCTGGACATTAGATCTATAAATCAGATTTTGATTTAGAATTATGAAAGAGAGTTAGATCTCGTAAAACCTTAAAGAAAGGATTTGTGATTTAGAACATGAGAACGTAGATCTTGACATATTGATGTTTTGAGTGTTATATACATATACCTGATGAAGATTCGTTGAGATTTATTATTTTTCTGAATACGAACTATTTTCATAACATTGATCATTAGAAAACTTCAGATTTTGATTTTTGTAATCAGACCTAAGTTTTGAAATCTGTAGGCCGACAGTCGACTGGCCTACTGTGCAGTCGACTGGTACGAGCCTGATACTGTATTATTAGAACCTTTGAAATAGTCATTCTGGACAGTCGACCTAGCCAGTAGGCAGTCGACTGGTCCACTGAGGAACATTATTTTGAAAAATTTATTAGTCCTTTCTGGACAGTCGACCTATGACTCCTATAAGTCGACTTATATACTTAGAATATTTTTGAGAAATTATTGGAATTTACCTCGGGTAAGTCGACTGATCCCTTTTCTTAAGTCGACTGTTAAATGACTTAGTTTATTTTTGTGCAATCTTGAATTTGGTCTTCTGGACAGTCGACTTATCATCAGTATGAGTCGACTGATACTGAAGGATATTTGTAAGCTTCAGTGTTGATTCGAATGATTGGTATCTCAGATAATTTAGTATATACTTGTCATTTAGTTCAGTATTTGATTAAGCATTTGACTTTGAGATATTCAGTTGAGTATTTAATTTAAGACTTTCAGTTGAGCCACTTTTGTTTAGTGGAACTTTAGTTTAGACCTTTTGAGTTTGAGTCTCTAGTGGTGTGTGACCCTAGTATACCGGTGTTGAGTTATTTGTTGAGGCCCAGTGAGGCATTTCAGTTATTGGGATTTGAATTTAGGCCGGTAGGGTATACCACTCTAGGAGATTCGTTAAGTAATTAATCAACCCAAAATAATAAGGACAGGCACTAGTGGTGATATGATGAACGGGAACATGAGTCAAGAACCTCAGTATGGCTTCCGGTGTGGGACAATCTCCGGAATTATCACAGTAGATTATTAGTGGTGTGGGATATGTCTCTGGAATTATTCAAGTGAAATATCTTGGGTGTGGGACAATCTCTGGAATTATCACGGTAACTACTTGTGGTGTGGGATTGATCTCCGGAATTATCGGAGTCGAGGTAAAGCACATGTGGTATATTGTGGTGACGTGTCAATGTTTCGGTGTGGGATGATCTCCGGAATTATTCAAGTGAAATATCTTGGGTGTGGGATCCATCTCCGGAATTATCGGGCATGAGATACTATCCATGGTTTATCTTTATCTCGTAGTAGTCATCGTGTTAGGATTAGTTCATAATGCGGGGATTGAACCCTATGAAGTGAAGACGTTAAGGGCTTGCACCGAACCTATGTAGAATGGGATGCATAGACTTCGACAAGTACGCATTAGAGAGTCTGCATATAGAACTTGTGTTTTCCTGGCTTGGTTTTATGCATGTGGTTTATCGTGTTTTCCACACATGACACTTAGCTTAGTATCACTTGATATTTTATGTTACTGTCATTTCGTATTTCCCACATTCTTATTTAGTCCCAGTTGTTTAAGAATTTATGAGGTATGATCTTTATATTGTTTGTTTGTTGTTTATTTTTTTTATATTTCTCACACCATTTATGGCTGACCCCGTTAGTTTTTGGGGTTAGGGATCATCTCTAGCCTCACTTGTTGCAGGTAGTTGCTTAGAGTTGGAGATGGATTGCTTAAGTTGGTTTTGAGATATACTTGACTCATAAGAGATTTGTGTAAAATTTGTAATAGCATTTGGAGATAGTTTGAGATGTAAATGAAAAGAAATATTGAGTTGAGTTTGTTTGAATTCCGCTGTGTATTGAAAATGATTTGTTGTAATAAATGTTGGAAAATTTTTAGTGGTGTTGGTTATGTTTAATATTGCATTGAAGTGGATCACTGGGAATGTGCCACGTATTTTCTAAGATATCATATTAGAAATTCGGGGCGCTACAGAGATTGGTATCAGAGCGACGGCTTCAATAGTAATACTAAACATGACATAAAAATAACTTAGGTGTGGACACTAGATTGTGAGTACCTAGGTGTGGACATTAAAGAGTGAGTATCACATAGAATTGAATATGATGTTTTACCTTTGGGATTCAATTGAAATTTTGCCAAAGGATATTGATGTGAGTTTGAATTGTGTGTGTGATGCTCTAACTTTTCCCTCGTTTTGCAGTATTCGAAATGGTTGCACCCAGGGGCAGGAATGGTGGCAACAATGAGGATGGATCTGGTAGTTCCGGAGGAAATTGGATCGACCTTGAGGCTGAATTTGACAAGGTGTACCAGACACTGAACACGCTGATGGCATTCAACGTGGCACAGCAACAAGCGCAGCAGCAGAATCCGCAGCCGAATCATGGAGCTGGACATGGATTGGTGAACGCCGATTCTATTAAGCAGATTGCATCCTTTAAAAGGATGAGGCCACCAGTCTTTAAGGGGCAAGCTGATCCAACCGCAGCAGATGATTGGATTCGAAAGATGGAGACGATCTTCGAGGTATCGGAGACTCCAGCAGCCAGCAAGGTGAAGTTAGCTTCGATGCAGCTTGAGAAGGACGCTGGTGTCTGGTGGGAGTCAGTGAAAAGGGCTTTGGGAGACCAGCCGTTGACTTGGGAAGCTTTTCTGGAGGAGTTCAGAGATCGCTTCTTTCCCCTAGATGTTCAGGAGAAGAAGGCGACTGAGTTCTTGAACCTTCAGCAGGGCAGCATGACCGTGCGGGAGTATGAGACCAAATTTGCTCAACTTTCGCGGTATGCGCCAGAGTTGGTTGTTGACGAAGCAAAGAAGGCCAAAAAGTTTGAGCAGGGCTTGAGGCCAAGCTTGAGGTCGAGGATGATCCCGTTGGGCATCAGAGGATTCGACAAGCTGGTTAGGAGAGCAGCCATGACTGAGGAGGATATGGACCAGTTCCAGAAGAAGCAAGATACATGGAACCGGAACAAGAGGCCAGCATCTGGCCAAAGTGGGAAGGGATTCCCAGTGAAGCAGGCCAAATTCAGTGATCCAGTGCAGAAGGCACCTGTAGCTCAAGGGGTGACCTGTTATTATTACAAGGAGGCAGGACATTACAGGTCAGCATGTCCGAAGTTGGCAAAGCAGGTTTGTTCCCAGTGTGGGCAGGCAGGACATTCTCAGTCTCATTGTCCACAATCGAAGAAGGATGGTTCTGGTGGGAGCAAATTTCAGAAGAGGCAAGGGCGAGTATTTGCATTAACCGAGGAAGACGCTGGTAACTCGGAAAATGTAATACAGGGTATGCAAGAATTTTGAATTTTATTTTTGAATCAATGTAATAAGTGAAACCTTTATTTGAGAACAATTTAAGATTGAGTATCATTCTTATTGTAATAGGAGTTGTTTTTATTAATGGAATAAAGGCAAAGGTTTTATTTGACACTGGTTCATCGCATATATTTGTATCGCCAAGTTTTGCAAAGATCTTAGGTGTGGAACCGAAGTTGTTTCCAGACAGGGTTTTGTCGGTGGCAACGCCGTCAGGTGAAGAGCTGATTGCGGATCGATATTACGAGGGCTGTGATATCGAGATTGGTGGGAGGTTGTTCGTCATTGATATGATCGAGCTGAAAGTTTTGGGTGTGGATGTCATCGTGGGCATTGATTGGATGGCAATATATGATGCCACAATCGAATGCAAGCAGAAGGAGGTGTTAGTGAAAGCACCAGGTGGACCTGCAGTGACTTTCCAAGGGAAGAAGAAGATTCCGAAGGTGACTGCAACGGTATCTAAGATGGCAATTTTAGATGAAGTCAAGAGCATTCCGGTTGTCAGAGATTTTCCTCAGGTGTTCTTGGATGATTTTCCAGGATTACCGCCGCAGAGAGATGTGGAGTTTTGCATTAATGTTAAGCCAGGGAATGCGCCGATTTCCAAGGCTCCGTACAGGATGGCACCTGTAGAGCAGGATGAAATGAAGAAGCAGATTGAGGAGCTGTTGAGCAAAGGGCTTATCAGGCCGAGTTCTTCTCCGTGGGGATCGCCAGTGTTGTTGGTCAAGAAGAAGGATGGGTCAATGAGGATGTGCATTGACTACCGGAAGTTGAACAGGGTGACTATTCAGAACAAGTATCCGTTGCCGCGGATTGATGACTTGTTCGACAGGCTTCGAGGAGCAACTGTATTTTCGAAGATTGACTTGAGGTCAGGGTATCATCAGGTACGAGTCAAGGAGGAAGATGTGAGTAAGACAGCTTTCAGGACTCGTCATGGGCTCTATGAGTTTCTGGTAATGCCATTCGGGTTGACGAATGCGCCCGCTGTTTTCATGGATATGATGAATCGGGTTTTGAGGCCATTTATTGACTCCTTCGTGGTAGCATTCATCGATGATATTTTGGTGTATTCAGAGTCGGAGGAGGAGAATTCTACGCACTTGACAGCGGTATTACAGAAGTTGCAGGAACATAGCTTGTATGCCAAGTTGTCGAAGTGTGAGTTTTGGAAGTCCGAGGTAGCTTTCCTTGGTCATATTCTATCTAAGGAGGGAGTAGCTACTGATCCTCAGAAAGTTGAACCAGTGAAGGATTGGCCCAGGCCGACGTCTGTGAAGGAAGTCAGAAGTTTCTTGGGATTAGCTGGTTACTACAGGAGATTTATTCAGGGATATTCTCATATTACAGTTCCTTTGACAGGTTTGACCCGGAAGAGTGTGGCATTTGTGTGGACAGTTAAGTGCGAGGAGAGTTTCCTTGAGTTAAAGGAAAGGATGACTACTGCACCTATCTGAGCTTTGCCGCAAGCTGGGAAGCATTATGATATCTACAGTGATGCATCTCTCAGAGGTTTGGCATGTGTCTTGATGCAAGAAGGCAAGGTCATTGCTTATGGTTCGAGGCAACTGCGTCCGCATGAGAAGAATTATCCGATGCATGATTTGGAGCTAGCAGCTATCATTTATGCCTTGAAGCTGTGGAGGCATTATGTTTATGGTGAGAAGGTTAATATGTACACCGACCACAAGAGCCTGAAGTACATTTATCAGCAGAGGGATCTTAATCTTAGGCAGAGAAGGTGGTTGGAGGTATTGGAAGACATTCGTCCCGAGATCAAGTATCATCCGGGCAAAGCGAATGTGGTGGCTGATGGACTTAGCAGGAAGAGTAGTTTATCGAGTTTGATCACTACTCGCAGTGAGTTGGCAGCAGAGATCGATCAGGCCGGTATCGAGGCGGTACTGCAAGGTTTAGGGGCATCTTTGGCTCAGTTGAGGCTGCAGCCGTCCTTGAGAGAGAGGATTGTGGAAGGTCAGAGATCAAATTCAGAGATTCAGAAGATGTTGCAACAGGTTTCAGAAGGCAAGCTGTCAAAGTTTCGTGTCGAAGATGGAGTTCTATGGATGGGTGAGAGGTTGTGTGTTCCAGATAATGCAGATTTGAAAGAGAGTATTTTGCAGGAAGCACACAGTACATTGTTGTCAGTTCATCCAGGAGGGACGAAGATGTACAGGGACATCAAACAGCATTTTTGGTGGGCTGGTATGAAGCGGGATGTAGCAGATTTTGTGGCAAGGTGTCTGACTTGTCAGCAGATCAAAGCAGAAAATCAGAAACCTGGAGGTTTGCTACAGCCGTTACCCATTCCGGAGTGGAAGTGGGAGAATATCAGTATGGATTTCATCACAGGTTTGCCGAGGAGTTCGAAGGGCAATGACTCGATTTGGGTTGTTGTGGACCGTTTGACTAAGTCGGCTCACTTTCTAGCCATGAAGATTACTTGGTCGATGGAGAAATTGGCTGAGTTGTACATTGGGGAAATTGTGAGACTTCATGGAGTTCCTGTGTCGATTGTTTCCGACAGAGATGCAATGTTTACTTCAAGATTTTGGAAGAGCCTACAAGCAGCTTTAGGCACCAGAACTGATTTCAGTACTGCTTTTCATCCACAGACCGATGGTCAGACTGAGAGGGTGAATCGAGTGCTGGAAGATATGTTGAGAGCTTGTGTTATGGATTTCAGTGGTAGTTGGGAGAGATACTTGGCATTGGTTGAGTTTGCTTATAACAACGGTTACCATGCGAGTATTGGGATGGCACCGTATGAGGCGTTGTACGGGAGTAGGTGCAGGACACCTGTTTATTGGTATGAGGTTGGCGAGAGGCAGATGTATGGTCCCGAGATCGTGCAGCAGACATCAGAGCAGATTGAGCTGATTCGCAAGAGATTGGTTGAGGCTCAGAGTCGGCAGAAGAGTTATGCTGATACACGACGAAGGGACTTGGAGTTTGAAGTTGGGGATGCAGTTTTCCTCAAGGTTTCTCCGTCCAAAGGAGTGATCAGGTTTGGTAAGGGAGGCAAGTTGGCACCAAGGTATATTGGTCCATACAGGATCATGGAGCGGATTGGCAAGACCGCTTATAGATTGAAGCTTCCAGAGGAGTTGGCACAAGTGCATGATGTATTCCATGTGTCGTTGTTGAGGAAGTATGTGCCAGATCAGAATCATCAGTTGGTAGAGATTCCTGAAGGATTACAGGTGAACTTGAGTTATAAGGAACAACCTGTTGAGATCGTTGACCGTAGAGAGAAAGTTCTCAGGCGCAACGTGATACCTATGGTCAAGGTGTTGTGGAGGAATTAGCAGTTTGAGGATGCTACTTGAGAGCCTGAGGATCGCATGCAGAAGGATTTTCCTGAACTTTTTGTATGAGTGTATTTCTGTTATGTGATTGTAATTCTTCGAATGATAGTACTCTGATTTGAGTTGTATTTCTTCTATTTTGATTGAGTTGTCTTATGCAATTGTTTGAATTATGTTCACATTTATGAGATGTTGATTCTTTGATGATATGTTGTTTGACTCATTAGTAGTAGTTCTGAGGACAGAACTCTTCTAAGGAGGGAGTGATGTAGAATCCCGTAATTTCAAATATTATATTTATATTTGAAAATAAAATTAAATGTATTTTTGGAGATTTAATGAATATTTTCAGAAAATTTATCCTTTAAACACGTGCAAAATACGTGCAAATACTTTTGAGAAGTTGGAAAAAATTAAGTTTTCATCATGAAAAATCATTATTTAATGTTTGTGATTTATTTAGCATTTTTCCAGATTCTGAAATTTATTGGAGCTATTTGCAATTTTTGAGAAAAGAAGGACTTTTTTGCAAATTTGACGTTTTTAAGGGTTAAAGTGCAAAATGTATATTCTGGACGTCTTGAACAGTATTAATTGAGATTTGGAATGTATATTTTCTTATAAATCCTAATTTAAATGAGTTTTGATGGAATTTCCAAAGAACGATCTATATATGTAAATTTGTATTTTGGAAATGGTTGTTTTGCAAAGTTGCGGGTAAAACCCTAATTATCAATCCGGCATATATAAGAGATTTTTCCCCAGCCGTCATTGCTGATAATATACTGAATTTTGGGAGATTTATTTCGGTGGAGCAAGGAACTTTTGGATCTAGCAAAAGGAGGATTCTTTTGTGGACTATTTTCAAATCTAAGGTGAGATATATAAAAATTGTTTTGTTGTTTGATGTATGTTTTGTTGTTTGATTTGATGTTTTGCATGAAAGAAACTTGTCTTGTTGTTGATCTATGTGTGCAAGTATCATTGATATATTGACATGATGTTGGGAACAATTTAGATCTCGTAATGTGGTGTGAATCGTGAGAATAATTGTGAATGAAATAGTAGATCGTTATTGTTAAAATTGTTTACTAAAGCATGTTGAGATTTGAGTGTGAACATCTAGACATTAGATCTATAAATCAGATTTTGATTTAGAATTATGAAAGAGAGTTAGATCTCGTAAAACCTTAAAGAAAGGATTTGTGATTTAGAACATGTGAACGTAGATCTTGACATATTGATGTTTTGAGTGTTATATACATACACCTGATGAAGATTCGTTGAGATTTATTATTTTTCTGAATACGGACTATTTTCATAACATTGATCATTAGAAAACTTCAGATTTTGATTTTTGTAATCAGACCTAAGTTTTGAAATCTGTAGGCCGACAGTCGACTGGCCTACTGTGCAGTCGACTGGTACGAGCCTGATACTGTATTATTGGAACCTTTGAAATAGTCATTCTGGACAGTCGACCTAGCCAGTAGGCAGTCGACTGGTCCACTGAGGAATATTATTTTGAAAAATTTATTAGTCCTTTCTGGACAGTCGACCTATGACTCCTTTAAGTCGACTTATATACTTAGACTATTTTTGAGAAATTATTGGAATTTACCTCGGGTAAGTCGACTGATCCCTTTCCTTAAGTCGACTGTTAAATGACTTAGTTTATTTTTGTGCAATCTTGAATTTGGTCTTCTGGACAGTCGACTTATCATCAGTATGAGTCGACTGATACTGAAGGATATTTGTAAGCTTCAGTGTTGATTCGAATGATTGGTATCTCAGATAATTTAGTATATACTTGTCATTTAGTTCAGTATTTGATTAAGCATTTGACTTTGAGATATTCAGTTGAGTATTTAATTTAAGACTTTCAGTTGAGCCACTTTTGTTTAGTGGAACTTTAGTTTAGACCTTTTGAGTTTGAGTCTCTAGTGGTGTGTGACCCTAGTATACCGGTGTTGAGTTATTTATTGAGGCCCAGTGAGGCATTTCAGTTATTGGGATTTGAATTTAGGCCGGTAGGGTATACCACTCTAGGAGATTCGTTAAGTAATTAATCAACCCAAAATAATAAGGACAGGCACTAGTGGTGATATGATGAACGGGAACATGAGTCAAGAACCTCAGTATGGCTTCCGGTGTGGGACAATCTCCGGAATTATCACAGTAGATTATTAGTGGTGTGGGATATGTCTCCGGAATTATTCAAGTGAAATATCTTGGGTGTGGGACAATCTCCGGAATTATCACGGTAACTACTTGTGGTGTGGGATTGATCTCCGGAATTATCGGAGTCGAGGTGAAGCACATGTGGTATATTGTGGTGACGTGTCAATGTTTCGGTGTGGGATGATCTCCGGAATTATTCAAGTGAAATATCTTGGGTGTGGGATCCATCTCCGGAATTATCGGGCATGAGATACTATCCATGGTTTATCTTTATCTCGTAGTAGTCATCGTGTTAGGATTAGTTCATAACGCGGGGATTGAACCCTATGAAGTGAAGACGTTAAGGGCTTGCACCGAACCTATGTAGAATGGGATGCATAGACTTCGACAAGTACGCATTAGAGAGTCTGCATATAGAACTTGTGTTTTCTTGGCTTGGTTTTATGCATGTGGTTTTTCGTGTTTTCCACACATGACACTTAGCTTAGTATCACTTGATATTTTATGTTACTGTCATTTCGTATTTTCCACATTTTTATTTAGTACCTGTTGTTTAAGAATTTATGATGTATGATCTTTATGTTGTTTGTTTTTTGTTTATTTTTTTTATATTTCTCACACCATTTATGGCTGACCCCGTTAGTTTTGGGGGTTAGGGATCATCTCTAGCCTCACTTGTTGCAGGTAGTTGCTTAGAGTTGGAGATGGACTGCTTAAGTTGGTTTTGAGATATACTTGACTCATAAGAGATTTGTGTAAAATTTGTAATAGCATTTGGAGATAATTTGAGATGTAAATGAAAAGAAATATTGAGTTGAGTTTGTTTGAATTCCGCTGTGTATTGAAAATGATTTGTTGTAATAAATGTTGGAAAATTTTTAGTGGTGTTGGTTATGTTTAATATTGCATTGAAGTGGATCACTGGGAATGTGCCACGTATTTTCTAAGATATCATATTAGAAATTCGGGACGGGCCACGTCATCCGACCCATATCAAAAACACATAGAAACAACAGCACAACTGACAAGTACATTAATAACCAATCCAGCAAGCATCAAAACATCAACATAACCGAGTAGCAACAATCATCTAGTGACTCATAATAGTAGCCAAAAACACAATACAAACATGACAGAGAGTCGCCACCTGAAACTTAGCAATTGAATTGAAAATAAACGATGAAAAGAAGAGGGGAGGAAACTCCATAAACATAGAAAAAGAACAACAGTAAGATACAAAAACCTGCACACAAAACAGTCAAAACAAAGAGAACAAAGCAAGTAGACCACCTCGGCCACCGATGATGCCTAGCTTTGCAAAGAAAATACTCAGAACATGAGCGAAGAACAAAAAGAATAAAAGAGAAAAAAGGTAAATCAATATTAGTCAGAAAGAAACATTAAATAGAAAGAGAAGAAAAGGCAACAACCATATTAAGATTGGTTAACCGAAGCTTAGCCAATTAGTTATGAGGGATAATCCGAGCACAAAAGTTAGACAAAAAAAGGAGATCATCAATTAAGTAATTAATGGGGTGGCAAGTGTTGTTGATTCTATTATTTCTTTTCTTCCAAATTATTTAAATCAGCACCACATTGGTTAAGTCCCATGATGTCCGTAAAGAACTCTTGACACAATGCAATCTCCAACTATCCCACCAAGAAATCACGGAACCAGGCTTACCGTGAATATGCCAAGCTTTCTTGCAAATGTTCCATAATAGAAGAATGAAGGAGCAATTAATAAATAAGTTTCTAGTATTCTCGTGGCAGGTAAGGCATAAAACACAATTTTGACCAAGTGCTAATTTTTGTTGTTAAGAATATCCACCGTGATAAGTTTATTGTAAATGGTTAGCCACATGAGGATACGGGCCTTAAGCAGGGTGATACACTTTCACACAGTATTGGAGTAAGGAGAAATAACACCTCAAGAATTGAGGAAGTTATAATATGACTTAATCGTATAGGATCCCGAATTAGTCCACCGCAAAAATGTCATCTTTAGGATAGGAAGAGATCTGTGAAAAGTGATGATCCAATCCCTCGCATGGCTATTGCATACAAGATAATCTGCCACCGTAGCATGGGGATTGATAGCAAGATGAAAAAGTTCAGAAAAATTAGCGGCAATTAAGATATTGCCAATCCATAAATCGGTCCAGAACTTAACTGAGAGCCTATCACCACAGATTCTAAATAAGCCTTATTTGAAGGTACGAACAAGCATCCAAACTACTTTCCAAAAGGGAGAGGCTATAGAAGAAAGGGTAGGATGGAGTTCCCAAACTTTGTGGCAGTTATGGTATTTATGGACAACGAGACGTCCCAAAACCAACTCCTCTTGCTTGAGAACTTTCCACAATTATTTCTTGGGAAGGGCTAAATTCTGATATCTGAGATTTAGAATACCTAGACCATCTTCACGCTTCAATTTGCATAGACGCTTCCAATTCACGAACATGTTTACCGATTCTCAATACAGATAATCCTAACCAGAAGAAATTTCTCCTAATCTTATCAATCCGCTTGATAACCCCTGATGGAACATAGAAGAAGGACATCATAGAAAGAGGGATAAAAGATATGATAAAGTTAAAAGAATCAACCTTCCACCTTATGACAACTGGCGACCAGACCAGACATTAAGTCTAGATCCAACCTTATTAATCATCAGGAGGCAGTCATTCTTATAAAGTTTACCCCACCATAAAGAAATTTCAAGATAAGAAATTGGGAAAGAAGCATAAGCGCAATTAAAGAAATGCGCAATCTCAAGCTGGCAATTATCGGAACTGCCAAGCCATAAAATAGAAGTCTTTTAAAGAAGAAGCTTCTTTTTTATATTTTCGAACAAACCCAATGCTTGTTCGAAAATATAAAGAAGAAGCTTAAGATCGCAAAGGGTTAGACCAACGGGTTTAGCAAAGAGAATAGTGTCATCCGCATACTGAAGATTAAGCACCCCTCTAAAATCATGAAAGCCCCCTAACCCTTCGATAATGTTAGCTTCCCAAGCTTTAAGAAGTAACTCGCTGAAAACATCAGCCACAAGAGAGAATAAAAGCGAAGAAATGGGGTCTCCTTGACAAAGGCCACTTTTACATTTGAATTTGTTTCCTTCAATACCATTAATGATGACCAATGAAGTGCCAGAAAAGAGGCTGGGTTTTATCCACGAAATCCATCTAAGGCCAAACCGGTAATGTAGAAGAATGTCGAAAAGGAAATCTCAATTAACTTTGTCGTAGGCTTTCTCGAAGTCTAACTTCAAGAGAATTCCTTCAGACTTTCATTGATGACAACCAGAGATAATTTCTTGGGTGCGGGCCAAACTATCTAAAGTGAATATGTTTTTGATGAAACTTGATTGAGCAGGGTTAATTAAAGGAGTGCAACTAATGGGTCTAAAAGCCTAGACCTTGTTAGTCAAATAATTTTGGGAATATGTATGATATGTGCATAGTTAATCCTATCAAAGGATAACTGACCATTGAAAAGATCGGAAAGCATATCGAATAGATCATCTTTAAGTAGATCCTAGAATTTTTGAAAGAAAAAGAGAGGGGGGTCATCTGGACCAGGCGCATTATCGCGGCGCATGGAGAAAACAACCAATTTAATCTCTTCTAAGGAAAATGACATTTCAATGAAAGAAAGATCCTGGTTTTCGTTACTGGAAAGGTAATCCCAATCGAGGTTGATAGATCGAGTAGAGGAGGAACCAATGAGGTTTTCAAAGAAAGAAAGAAACACTAAATGAAATTCGGCATTAGGGTGTAATTTCATGTCCTCCTTAATAATGGAAGAGATCCGATTACATCTTTTACGATGAGGAGCGAAGTTATGGAAGAAGGAAGTGTTGCAATCTTCGGCATGGAGCCATTTTATCTTGGCATGTTGGACCCATTTGATATGATCAAGATGAATGAGAGAATTAAATTTTGTTTATAATCACTTCTTTCCTTCCTATCGAGATCAGAAATAGGTCAAACTTCTTCTAATTGATTAATAGATTGAATGGTAGAGAGTAAAAAATTCTTGAGCACATGAGAGTTGCTGAATCTATCTTTCACGCCAAATTTTATACCCATGTTTAAATGCGTGAAGTTTAAGAAGAATCCGGCCAAGGCTATATGACCCAACAACCGAGAAAAGACAATTGATAATCAGATTAACAAAAATCTGGTCTTCCAACAAAAATTTCTCAAAACTAATTTTGTATGGTTTGGAGAAGTTAAAATTAGAATGAAGTCCAATAGGAACATGATCAGAACGCGGGTTCGAGTAGGCTTGGACAAATGAGTTATGGAAGAAGGAAACCCAGTCTTTAGAAACCAAGAAATGATCTAATTTAGCCACAGAGGGAATAAGTCGTATATTGGACCACGTATACGATCTATCATTAATTGGTAGGTCAATTAGACCAAGAGCCTGAATACAATCATTGAAGGACTGAAAATTTCTCAATATAGAAGAGTAGCCAAGTCTTTCATGGCAAAATCTACTAACATTAAACTCACTAATGAAAATCCAGATTCCATTAATAGAATCGGCAAAGGAATTGAATTTGTTCTAGAATTCTTGACGGCGGTCTGAGGTCGAGGGTTCATAAACCGATACAATGGTAAGGATATAATTAAATTCTAACCATTCAAGGCAAACAACTAGAAAAAATTTAAGGTGACGCACCGAAAATAAATTATATGAAGAAGCTTTATAGCCAAGCATGATCCCTCTTCGTGAATAAAGCTAATCCATTGGGAATCATACTGCCGCCAAGAGAACGGGCAATAGCAGGGTGGATCGAATCAAGTTTAGATTCCTGGATGGATATAAGGTCGGAAATCAGCTGTAAAATAGCTCTTGTTTGTGGGAACTTCCTAAACCACGATATTCCAAGACACATTAATCATAATGATAGTTTTCCACACCAACTCTAGAGATTACAAATTGTGGCAATGATATCAGGTCTGGAAGGATCAAATACAAAACCCATGCGAGAAGTTAAATCTAGCATGTCGTTGTTAGATAAAGTATCAAATTGAATTTGATAGACAGACCTAAGAGATTCATTGGGGTTGAGATCCATAGGAATCAGAGGAATTTCGAGGTTCGTAATTTACGCCGCTAAAGTGGCCTTGGACGAGGAAGATAGTTTAACATCTTTCTTAACACGAATACGAGCACTCGCTCGAATGAGGGAGGAGTAATAATTCTTCTTGGAGTACTTCCATTTAGAGATAGAATGATGTATCATCTCTTTTTAAGAAACATTTGTGTGTGGTAGATGAAGTCTCTAATGGAAAACATTTACGATATTCAGCTTTGAGGTCATAAAATTGAAAGGTATCATGGAAGGAGTAACAAATGAATGTTTTATCTTCTCACTGTAAAATAAGTTCATTTATGTTGATGTAGCAAAGGATGGCAGAAAAGCAGACATTACAATACAGGGCGTAAGAATAAGTGTGGATAGAGTACACTAGTGCCACAAATGATAAAAATAGTCGGAGACGTTTGCTCTATCGACTTGAATCCACGAGGATGAAACAAAAAATCACAAAAAATTTTCTTTGTTGATACAAAACTGACTATAGTGAAGTTTTTAAGACCTTAGAGCATCAACACCAATGCACCTCTCATTTGAGTTTCCATTTGAATTTTGGCAATTTAAAGGACAACTTTTCTTAAAAAAATGAGAGGTTGTTCTTAGATTGCTATTTTGAATTTTGGCAACCTAATTTGGCAATTCAAATTTGGAGGAAAAAGAGAAAAAAAGAAAATTGTGGTGATGGGACATTTGGCAATGACATTTGTGTTGCCAAATTTGAAAGAAAAAATGGCATTGCCAAAATTTGGCAACCAAAATGGAAGATTGGTGTGGGAGTAATTTTTCTATTTATGTTGCCAATTTTGAAAATGGCACCTTAAAATGATCATTGGTGTGGATGCTCTTATAGTTAGTCAACGTCAAAAGATGGACAAAAAACTTGGCAGTAATTATTTGGTGAACCATAAACAAACCAGAATACTAGTGGAAATGAAATGACTGGATCAGAAATAAATTACGAAAATTTTTGACAATTCTGATACTAAAGCTAAACCTAGACCTCATGGTCCAAAACATCCATGAAAACACACAAGTTTGGACATGAAGCCTGGATACTAATGACTTTTAGGGCTACAAAATTATCCTGATAGGTTATGGTGCCTATGATTTCACCGGGGTCAAAAGTTATGATTGTTAGGGTTATATACTGAAAGCATCACTTTTGTATTAACTTTATTTCCTTATTTTTCTGAATGAGAATCATATGGGCATATGTTTGCATATTGTGTTTATTATAATATTAATGCAAGTATCTGATATTCTATAAGGTTGATAATATGGTCTGAGGTGACACACAGAAGATCATATTATCAGTTCCCTATGGAATATATAAATAGTTCACAACCTAGACGGACTTGGATAATCCATTGGAAAGGTTGTAGTGTAATCTGGTATTAGTCTATCTTGACTATAGGTTTATACTAGTACACTTTGTGTGTATTGAACAGGACCACTTGAGGTTGTTCTCTTTGTACTGACTATAAAAGAGAACAAACACCTCTGTTATTATGGATGCTTATGCTCTTAATCCAGATATAATAACAGACATGTATATGCAGTGTGCATTACTTTGACTCATAAAAGAGTGAGATTCATTATGGATCAACAACCTCTATGAATTGGGTAATAGCATTGTATGTATGATGGGCTGTTGATTGTAAAAGGAATCCATGTCCCGATACGTCGGGTTGATGATGTCCCCTTAAGGAGCTCATAAGGATTGTCATGTAAACCCTGCAGGTGGATTACATCCGACATGACAAATAAAGTTGAGTGGTACTACTTAAGGATAAAAGATGTTGATCAATATAGTTGTCAGTAACTTAATTTGATCGACGGACATTCGATATCTTAACATGGAGAGCTCAACGAGCATATAATAAAAGGAGCCCATAAATATAATTTGGGATTAGGAAGGTAGTGCAACAATAGCTCCTTAGTGGACCGAGCTATTGTTAATGGACCTGGGTTGTGTGTTCGGGCTGAACACGGGATACCCAGATTCGTTAGGAGACCTAAACCTAATTTCTCCTCATGGTCCCTGCCGTAGCCTTATATATATCCTCTATTTCTCTGGCCGTCATTGATCATCTGAAATATAAGATTTTTTCTCTAAATTCGTGATTCACGTAAGAGGAGAGAAAGAGAGGTCAGCCAAAGAGAAAAAAAGGTTGGGAGATCGTCGCCCACACGACGTCCAACCCGAGGAAGGAATACGTGCAGAAGATCTTGGGGTCGCTGTCGTCTTCTTCTCATCGCAGGTATAATTCGTGAACCCTAGATTCCGCTATATAGGGTTAGATCACGTATTTAATTTGTTAATCTTTTATGATCAATATGCACACCAATCCGTAGTCCTGGGAATCATCTCAGTTCTATCAATTGGTATCAGAGCCAGTATTGGATCTGCGTATTGATTGTTACATCCATGTTGTCCAATAAAACTTGTGTTGTATAATAGTCGGTAGATGTAGATCTGTTCTAACTCGGTTTTGCAGGCATCTTAGATCCAACTATTATGGTCCTATGCATGTTTTGTTTGTGTTGTTGTTGTTCTGTGGATGTAATTATTGTGTTGTTGTTGTTTTGTGGATGTAATTAATGTCACGAGGGTTGATCGTGCTTATAATTTTAATTTTTCAATCTAGATTATGTGTGAACTCCTTCGAGAGGCATAGGATTGATGTAATTTTTATTTTATTTTATTTTTATTTTTTTTCGATCGATTGTGATGGCGGTGGTGGCTGTTTCTGACGCCGGAGGAGATGCTGTTTTTAGGCAGTCCGGAGATCGACAGATGGTTTTCGATGAAGAAATCGGGCAGCCAAACCTTTAAAAAAAAAAAAAAATCGGGGAAGAACCTCGGATAACTCCGCGCAGGGTCAGATTTGGGATTCGCACAGTCGGGGAAGAATCAGGAAAGATGGCCATAATAGTTGGATATTTATTTTCAAATTTATTGCCATTATTGCTTATTCTGATTATGCATGTTTATTATTTTGTGATTTTTTTTTGAAAAACTAGGATCACATTAATAATGGACAACATGAACATAAATTAACTAGTAGAAAAACCCTCATTGTTAAATAACTAAGTGGGAGAGGGAATTCATTTAACATGAATCCCACGGTCTCCATTGCTGGTTTGTAGGTGATATAATTATACTTGCGTGTTGGCTTTAGTGCTTTCCTCCATATCGGATGAGTATAATTATGGATCATCAGTACAGACTTCCTTAGGGATAATTGTAGAAAGTTACCTAGTATGTGTTCACTTCTCCATCTGAAGGAACTCAATACAAGATAATGGACTTAGTATTAAGCAATGGTATACACTTAGATACAAATAATGGTATCCACCCCATCGGAGTCACTGCTATTATTTGTAGGACCAGAGTAAGACCAACAGATTAATTTTATTTGTCAAAAAGTTGTGTTGACATGATAGTAAAATTAATAGGAAAAACCTACTTGAACAAATATTGAATTTGTATACGTCCACACTATCGTGGCATGCTAAATTCATGGTGTTTAAGGTGTTGGTGAATTTTTTAATTATTGTTCTGAGGGAATCAATATTTAATTAATTAAAAAAGTTTTGCCCTACATAATTTTTTTATGTGATTCTCAGGATTTCAAAAATGGGTTCTTTCAGTCCACTTATGGTGATTCTTAAAGAAAACAAACTTACTGGCCCTAATTATATTGACTGAAAACGTAACTTGGATATTGTCTTAACTGCTGAAGAGTACAAATTTGTACTCAATGAAGTATGCCCACCTAAGCCTGATGCTAACTCTGATGAAGAGGTCAAAGAGGCTTATAAGAAGTGGAATAAGGCAGATGAGATGGCGCAGTGTTACATTTTGGCATCTATGTCAAATGTACTGCAGCATCAGCATCAGGCCATGCCCACAGCTTATGATATGATGTACAACCTTAAGGAACGCTTTGGACATCAGAGTAGAGCAGCTAGAAAATTTGCTATGAAGAGTTTGATGAATGCATCTATGGCTGAGGGGACACTAGTAAGGGATCATGTTCTCAAGATGATGGGTCATCTAAATGAGATGGAGATCCTTGGTGCTGAAATCGATGGGGAAACCCAGGTCGATATCATTCTCGGGACTCTGCCTAAAAGTTTTGACTCATTTTGCCTTAATTACAACATGAACAAAAGGTTGTATACTTTGTCAGAACTTGCAAAAGAACTACAGGATGCTGAAGCTCTCTTCAAGCAGAATGCCCATGTTTATGTGACTGAAAAGGAATCTACTTCTAAGCCGAAAGGTGGTAAGAAGAAGAAAGTTCAGAAACAAGTAAACTCAGCAAAGAAGGGCATGGGACCTCAAGGTGCTGTGAAAAAGCCAAAAGGCAAGTGTTTCAAGTGCAAAGGGTCAGGACATTGGAAGACTGACTGTCCACTTCTCAAACAAAAGAACAAAGAATGTATATCTCATTTACTAGTTGTTGAAACATGTTTAGCGGTGTTATCTACCGGCACCTGGTGTGTAATACAGGAGCCACTAATCATGTCTGCAATACATTGCAGGGGTTCCAGGAAACCAGACGGCTCAGTGATGGAGAGATATGCTTGTTTATGGGTGACGCTACAAGAGTAGCGGCCGTTGCAATAGGAGATGTTATTTTATCTTTTGGTAGAAATAAGTCTTTGACATTGAGAGATTGTCTTTATGCACCTTCACTTAGAAGGAATTTAATTTCTGTTTCTATGCTAGTTAAGGATGGATATTCAGTTTATTTTAATGACAATATTGTTATTAGAAAAAATAAGCATTTTATCTGTTCTGGTGCATTGGTTGATAATCTATATGTCATTAATCCTATTTCGCCCACGATGCAACTTATGGAAATGAATAATATATCTTCTAACATAAATAAGAGAAAAGAACCTTCTTGTATGAACCAAACATATCTTTGGCACTTGCAATTGGGGCATGTTAACCTAAGAAGGATTCAAAGACTGGTTAAAGATGGACCTTTGAGTTCATTGGAAGTGGAGGCACTACCAGTCTGTGAATCCTGCTTGGTAGGTAAAATGACCAAAAGGCCTTTCAAGGCAAAGGGGTATAGGGCCAAAGATGTGTTGGAATTGGTTCATTCTGATTTGTGTGGGCCCATGACTGTCCAGGCTAGAGGTGGCTTAGAATATTTTGTCATATTTACTGACGATTATTCAAGGTATGGATATATTTATTTGATGCGCCGTAAGTCTGAGTGCTTTGAGAAATTCAAAGAGTACAAGGCAGAAACGGAGAAACGTCATGGAAAATGTATCAAGTCATTACGTTCAGATCGTGGTGGCGAGTATCTCTTTGGGGAGTTTAGGGACTATTTGTCAGAGGCTGGGATTACATCCCAATTACCAGCACCTGGAACACCCCAACAGAATGGTATAGCAGAAAGAAGGAATAGGACTCTTATGGAGATGGTTAGATCAATGATGAGTTATTCAGATTTACCAGATTCGTTTTGGGGATATGCCTTAGAAACTGCAGCTTATATTTTGAACTTGGTTCCTTCTAAGTCAGTACCAATCACTCCCACAGAACTGTGGACTGGGCGTAAGCCTAGTCTGAAACATGTTCGGATTTGGGGTAGTCCAGCACACGTGCTGAATGGGAAAGCCGATAAGTTGGAATCTCGTACAGAAGTACGCTTGTTTGTAGGCTATCCAAGAGGAACGAAAGACGGTTTATTTTATAGTCCTAAGGATCAGAAGGTCATTGTTAGCACCAATGCTCGATTCTTAGAGGAAGACTATGTGATGAACCATAAACCCATAAGTAGAACTGTTCTAGAAGAACTGAGAGGTGACACGTCAAATACTTTAGTACCAACAGTATAACAGGATGTACCACCAGTAACTGCACAACGTGTCACAAATGTTGCACCACAACCGATAGTGCCTCGTCGTAGTGGGAGGGTTGTGATACAACCTGATAGATATATGTTCTTGGGAGAGTCGTCAGACTTTGTCTCTAAGGAACAAGATTATGATCCCTGTACCTACAAGGAAGCACTCCAAGATAAAGATGCAGAATCTTGGCAAAAAGCAATGATATGTGAAATAGAATCTATGGATTCTAATCAAGTCTGGGAGCTTGTAAAACCACCTATTGGTGTAAAAGCCATTGGATGCAAGTGGGTCTATAAGAGAAAAAGAGGATCAGACAGTAAGGTTGAAACCTTTAAAGCTCGGCTTGTTGCAAAAGGTTTTACTCAAAGAGAGGGTATCGATTATGAGGAAACCTTTTCGCCAGTAGCCATGCTTAAGTCTATCCGGATTCTTTTATCTATTGCAGCTCATCTTGATTATGAGATTTGGCAAATGGATGTCAAGACAGCTTTCCTTAATGGAAGTCTTGAGGAAGACATCTATATGAAGCAACCAGACGGGTTCATTGAAAAGGGCCAAGAGCATCTTATTTGTAAGCTCAAGAAGTCCATTTATGGACTTAAGCAAGCTTCCAGATCTTGGAACATATGTTTTGATCAGGTGATAAAATCCTATGGATTTGATCAATGTCAAGATGAATCGTGTGTACACAAAAAGTGTGACGGAAACGTAGTGGTATTCCTAGTACTTTACGTGGATGACATCTTGCTCATTGGAAACAATGTGAAGGTATTATCTAACGTAAGGGTATGGTTATCCAAACAGTTTGATATGAAGGACTTGGGAGAAGTAGGTCACATCCTTGGGATCAAAGTTCTACGAGATCGCAAGAAAAGGATGTTGGGCTTGTCTCAAGCTTCCTATATCGATACTATACTAACTCGTTTTAGCATGCAAAATTCTAAGAAAGGTTTCTTACCTTTTAGGCATGAAATTGCCCTATCAAAGGAGCAGTGTCCGAGGACACCTAAAGAGATAGAGAACATGAAAGCAGTTCCTTATGCTTCAGCAGTAGGAAGCTTAATGTATGCAATGCTATGTACGAGACCAGATATCTGCTTTGCCGTTGGCATGGTTAGCAGATATCAGTCTAACCCGGGACAAGAGCACTGGACTGCCGTAAAGCATATTTTGAAGTACCTGAAAAGGACTAAAGATTACATGCTAGTTTACCAGGCAGATAGTTTAGTTGCCTTGGGGTATACAGACTCAGATTTTCAGTCAGATAAGGATTCCAAGAAATGAACCTCAGGTTATGTATTTACTTTGGGAGGTGGAGCCACTATATGGAGGAGTATCAAGCAAAAATGTATTGCTGATTCTACCATGGAAGCCGAGTATGTGGCAGCCTCTGAGGCAGCCAAAGAAGCGGTTTGGCTCAGAAACTTCCTATTGGACTTGGATGTGGTACCTAATTTGCCTAAGGCTATTACACTTTATTGTGATAATAGTGGTGCAGTTGCAAATTCGAAGGAACCATGAGCCCATAAGGCAAGTAAACACATTGAGCGTAAGTACCACCTGATACGAGATTTTGTAAAGAAAGGAAAAGTTGCTGTGATCAAGATAGCTTCAGCAGAAAACCTAGCTGATCCCTTCACTAAGATCTTACCAGCTAAGGCTTTTGATAGTCATGTTGAGGGAATGGGAGTCAGATGCGTAGCAGCATGGCTTTAAGTATAAGTGGGAGATTTGTAACAGTATACTGAAAAGCAATGCTTTGAGTATAAGTGGGAGATTGTTAGGGTTATATACTGAAAGCATCACTTTTGTATTAACTTTATTTCCTTATTTTTTTGAATGAGAATCATATGGGCATATGTTTGCATATTGTGTTTATTATAATATTAATGCAAGTATCTGATATTCTATAAGGTTGATAATATGGTGTGAGGTGACACACAGAAGATCATATTATCAGTTCCCTATGGAATATATAAATAGTTCACAACCTAGACGGACTTGGATAATCCATTGGAAAGGTTGTAGTGTAATCTGGTATTAGTCTATCTTGACTATAGGTTTACACTAGTACACTTTGTGCGTATTGAACAGGACCACTTGAGGTTGTTCTCTTTGTACTGACTATAAAAGAGAACAAACACCTCTGTTATTATGGATGCTTATGCTCTTAATCCAGATATAATAACAGACATGTATATGCAGTGTGCATTACTTTGACTCATAAAAGAGTGAGATTCATTATGGATCAACAACCTCTATGAATTGGGTAATAGCATTGTATGTATGATGGGCTGTTGATTGTAAAAGGAATCCATGTCCCGATACGTCGGGTTGATGATGTCCCCTTAAGGAGCTCATAAGGATTGTCATGTAAACCCTGCAGGTGGATTACATCCGACATGACAAATAAAGTTGAGTGATACTACTTAAGGATAAAAGATGTTGATCAATATAGTTGTCAGTAACTTAATTTGATCGACGGACATTCGATATCTTAACATGGGGAGCTCAACGAGCATATAATAAAAGGAGCCCATAAATATAATTTGGGATTAGGAAGGTAGTGCAACAATAGCTCCTTAGTGGACCGAGCTATTGTTAATGGGCCTGGGTTGTGTGTTCGGGCTGAACACGGGATACCCAAATTCGTTAGGAGACCTAACCCTAATTTCTCCTCATGGTCCCTGCCGTAGCCTTATATATATCCTCTATTTCTCTGGCCGTCATTGATCATCTTTAATATAAGATTTTTTCTCTAAATTCATGATTCACGTAAGGAGAGAAAGAGAGGTCAGCCAAGGAGAAAAAAGGTTGGGAGATCGTCGCCCACACGACGTCCAACCCAAGGAAGGAATACGTGCAGAAGATCTTGGGGTCGCTGTCGTCTTCTTCTCATCGCAGGTATAATTCGTGAACCCTAGATTCTGCTATATAGGGTTAGATCACGTATTTAATTTTTTAATCTTTTATGATCGATACGCACACCAATCCGTAGTCCTGGGAATCATCTCAGTTCTATCAATGATCACCAAAGTTATCGTGAAAGTTAATAATGTTGACCTGATCACATGTACTCTTCTTGATCCACAAATTCCTACACGAGTTACACTGCATCATGCAGGAAAATAATTACGACTTGCAGTTCCACTAAGATCTCATCACCTGATAGAGATCAGAAAAAAAGATATCTCCCATGGTACCCAATGTAAGATATGGAGAAGAGGGACCAAATAGCATTTTGCGAAAACCACTATGTATGGGAACTCTGGGATAGATTTCTAAATTATTTCTCATCATCTCCCTCTCTCAATCTATCTCCCTATCTACACATTATCTACACAATTAACCAGTCCTTATTTAGGATCAGGGAGCGATCCATGTTGGGATGGGGTGTCTACAAACACACCTGTGGCGAAGCATAATTAAAATAGAGCAATGAGGAAATCGAAGAAGATGAGACGAACCAATTGAGAAAGCAAGCAAATAGACCCCCCAACCCAACACAAACACAACAAGGATTTATCCCGGTAAGCTTTCGCTAAATCCGAATGAGAAATACAAGGAGATATATTATTCAACTAGAAGAAATTACAATGAGTTGATGATTCACTCAATACAAGGAATTAAACTCACTCACCAAGAACTATCTCTCTCTCAAGCCTCTCTTTGCAATGGAGAAAATATCAATGAAATACTCTACCTCTCATATTGGAGGCAACAGCAATATATATAGAAGAAGAATAGAGAGAGACATAGGTTAATCTCGATTTTCAGTCGTTCGATATAACCAGAATAAGAAGTAACTGAATAGGAGCTGTACGATCTGACTTGGAGTTGAAGATTGGGCTGAAACGATCTAAAAAATCAAGGCTAAAAAAGAACACAGCGCCGCGCACATTCAACCTTCCAACAAGACCAGTCGACCAACCTCCTCTCGGTCAAAACCCTGTACAACTGCGGTCGGCTGTTCAGTACACCGATCAATCGACCGCCCCTCTCTGACTGTTGTTGTTGCTTCGTGCTCCGTGATTCATCGCACCTTCTTCTAATCTGAACCATGAGTATTCAAGACATAATCCTAACAACCTCCACCTTGGATTGCATACGAATGCTATCAACATGATGTGATTACTCATCTCCAAACTCTACTATACTCTACTTGCGAATATACTTGAGAACAATAGTTTCTTCTTCAAGTTGAACAACTCTTCTACACAATCTCACTGGTCAGTATACCCCCTCATGGGCACACCTCAGTAGGCATTATCACGAAGTCGCCAACCTCCGCACGAACTCCACCTACATCGTGGCACTCTCCACCTCTCGAAGATATTCGATTGTCGTGGTCTCGAATTGATGGTGCTAGTTACGACAGACTAGATGAACTTGTCGGAATAACAGAAAAAGAAGTAAGGACACATGTATAGGTATTTCGGATTTCCAAAGCTTGTAGATATTGTTTTGGCTTGACCCAACCACTCTCATACCACTAATCACCTTTCGACAGTCCTTAAAAACAGATAGAACTCTACCTCGAGCTATGTACGTGCTTCAAGAGTTCCCAAGGAAATCATATTCTGTTTAAACAGAGGAATATGCAAAACTTTCCTTAGAGTGAACATGTTTAGACCTAACATCTTCAACCAACTGTCCCCTCACCTACTACTTCACAAATCTCCCCAGTTTTCGTTCTCACACAATGCCCTGTAGGAGACTTATAAGTAGAAAATAACTCCCTCTCGGAGTAAATATGAGAAGAAATCCCTGAGTCAAGAAACCAACTAGACACTACTTCTAAAGAATTTGAGATAAGAAGACACGAATCAACTGAATCACAAGCACTAACCACATAGGCGATAGATTTTTCATCCTTCGCATTATTCTGATTCTATAATTTCCAACAATCTTTCTTGATATCCCTGATTTCTTGCAGTACCGGTAACATATCGAATCCTTTTTACATAGCACTTTGTCTTCTACCTGAAGGACCTTCTACTGCTAGACAACTTGGAGTAGACGTTGATTTCTGAGTCTCCTTCCTAATTCAATTTTCCTCCAATGCTTTAATTACACCATCCACTGTAATATTCTCCTTAGCAGATTTACCGTGTAGCATGATAGTAATCAAATGCTTGTACGAATCCGACAGTAAAATATATCAAGTTGAAAGCTTTATCTTCCTTACTCACATCCGTGTTGATTGCTTTGAGTTCAGATAGAACCTTGTTGAACTCTGTGATGTGGTCTTGGAGAACGGTACATTCCTCAATAGAGAAACAAAATAATTTTCTTTTCTAATGCATCCAATCAAATAACGATGAACCAGAGTAGTGAGCTATGAGTTTTTCCCACAAACTCGTCGCACCAGTTTCTTCAACAAACTTGCACTTGACCTCGTTTGTTAATGATAGTCGGATTAGACTTACAACTCTTTCAAAAATATCATTCCAAACATCCTCCTTCATATCATATTGCTTTTTCTTCTTTTTGACGGCTAGCTGTAGACGTTTTTAAACTAGGAAATCATACATGTCTACCTTCAAAAGAATGAAGTTGATCTTTCTAATCTACTTGATCTATAAAAGACTGTGAAGCTCTGCTATCACTTTGTTGGGATGGGATGTCTACACACCGGTGGCGCAGCGGAACTAAATAAAGCAATGAGGAAGTCCAAGTTGATGAGATGAATAAATTGAGCAAGCAAGCAAATAGATCCACCAATCCAACACAACGAGGATTTATCTCGGTTAGCTTTCGCTTATTTGGACGGGAAATATATGAAGATATAATATTCAACTGGAAGAGATTATAAGGAGTTAATGATTCACTTAATACAATGAATTAAAATCGCTCACCAAGAACTATTCTCTCTCAAGTCTCTCTTTGCAATGGAGAAAATATCATTGAAGTACTCTACCTCTCATATTGGAGGCTACAACAATATAAATAGAAGAAGAATAGAGAGAATCCTAAGTTAATCTCGATTCTCAATCATCCGATATAACCTGAAGAAGTAGTAATTGAACAGGAGTCGTACAATCTGACTTGGAGTTAAAAATTGAGCTGAAACGACCTAATATTTCGAGGCACAAAAAGAACACAACGCCACGCACGGTCGGTCGTTCAAATGACCGGTCGAACGATCTCCTCTTGACCAAAACC
Organism: Hemerocallis citrina; assembly: GCA_017893485.1. Lineage (NCBI taxonomy): Eukaryota > Viridiplantae > Streptophyta > Magnoliopsida > Asparagales > Asphodelaceae > Hemerocallis > Hemerocallis citrina. The sequence continues at coordinate 143,374,419 of CM030360.1, forward strand.
CTGCACAATAGTGGTTGGGTGTGTGGTCGACTGACCAGTCAACCGCTCCTCTCTGACTGCTGCTGTTGCTATTTTCTCTTATACTGTCTTTGACGCTTCGACCTCCATGATTCATCATACCTTATTCTAATCTGAACCACTAGTATTCAAGACATAATCCTAACAGTCCATGTGATCCTATCACCCCCATTAGTGGTGGTGGATCATTTCACATGAAAGATAAACAGTTGAAACGAAAAAAAAGAAGGTAATAGGTCAAAATTGCAGAATTAGATTGTTACCCAACAACTTATTATTCTTTGGAGAATTCGGTCGAATTAAATCGACTTGCAATAATTAGAAAAGTAGTCAAAAGAAGGACAAAGAAATATTTTTCGGAACCAATATAAAATTAGATAGTAAGAGAATTACAAGCTATATTTCTTAGTCTCTCTCTTCTTCTCTTTCATTACAATAATTTCTCTGTTAGATAGCTAGCTCTTAGTTCTTTCTGTTGTCTCTTTAATAGATAGAATATGTTCCCATATATTTATAGAGTAGTAATTAGGGATGCTCTTGGATAAGGATATAATCGATCCGATCCGTATTCGAATCCGAAATTTTTGCGCATACGGATATGAAAAATTCGTATCCTGGAGGATACGGATACGGATTCAGATATCAAAATCCAAAAAAAGTCGGATGCAGATACGGATTTGGATACGGATATCTACAAATATAATATTAATATATATATATATATATATATATATATATATATATATATATATATATATATATATATATATATATATATATATATATATATGGTAAATGCTCTATTAAAAATGGGTTTGTTTTCACGGGTTGGAAAACAGCGATCTGAGCCATTGGATTGCTCTTGATCGTGATCAGCGGCTTAGATCGTTGCCGCCCATCATCCAATAACACTTAAGTAACGAAAGGTTAATTTGGAAATTTTATCCCAAATAACTCTTCACCTGATTGGCTCTGAAAAATTGATATAACCTAGGCCATTGTTGGGAACATCGGTCTAGGTTATAAAAAATTGGATCATAGGCCGTTGTTTGGAACAACGGCCTTCATTCAATTTTTTATAACTGCCTAGGCTATAAAATTTCGTTGTTCAAATAACCTAGGCTATAAAATTTTATAACTTAGGCCATTGTTAGGAACAACGACCTAGGTTATAAAAAATTGAATGAAGGCCGTTGTTCTAAACAACGGCCTATGATTGAATTTTTTATAACGCAAACAACGGCCTAGGTTATATCAATTTTTTAGAGCGAATCAGGCGAAGAGTTATTTGGGAAAAAATTCCTAAATTAACCCTCCACTGATCAATTGAAACGGGTGATGGGGGGCTCGATCTGAGCCACTGATCACGATCATGAGCGATCCAACGGCTTAGATCGCTATTTTCCAACCCGTGAAAACTAGACCCGATTTCAACTGAGCATTTGCCATATATATATATATGGGTGGCAGCGATCTGAGCCGCTGATCACGATCAAGATGATCCAATGGCTCAGGTCGATATTTTCCAACCGGTGAAAACAAGCCTGTTTTCAATGGAGCATTTGTCTATATATATATATATATGATATTTTCCAACCGGTGAAAACAAACCCGTTTTCAATGGAGCATTTGTCTATATATATATATATATATATATATATATATATATATATAAAAGGAGCCTTTCGGTTGAGAACTAATTTTGGTAAGAACTCCGTGAGAACTCAAGGAGTACACCCCCTATGAAAAATCCAAATCGGCCATCTCGTTCTACACGCCTTAGATAGCATAACATAAAGAATTCAAATAATTGGAAGTTCATTTGCCCATCCATCAAATGGAGTACAATTTTCAGCCATACAATTTTGTGATGATGTAAATCATGGGAAAACAAACATCAAATTACGTGATTTCTTTATGTTATGCTATCTAAGGCGTGTAGAACAAGATGGCCGGTTCGGTTTTTCATGGGGGGGTCTACTCCTTGAGTTCTCACGGAGTTCTCACCAAATTAGTTCTCAACCGAAAGGCTCCATATATATATATATATATATATATATATATATATATATATATATATATATATATATATATATATATATATATATGGCAAATGTTCGGTTGAAAATGGGTTTGTTTTCAACCGAGTTGGAAAATGCCATTCCCAGCCCTCCGATCGCTCGAGATCTTGATGAGCGGATCAGATTCGCTCCGCTCTGATTGAAGAGGTTCGTTAGTGTTTTAGCAGATGGTACTTCACGCCAAAAAATGCTTCGGTTTTTTGGCATGAAGGTTTTTTTGTCGAAAAAATCACTTAGGCCGTTGTTGGAAATAACTGCCTAGGTTGTTTTTAAAAAAAAATCAACCTTGACCGTTGTTTATAATAACGGCCAAGATATGTACAAGTGTTTTTCCAAACACTTGTACATACTCAGATCTTCCTCACTTTATCTTCATCACAAACTCTCTCTCTCTTTCTCTTGAGCTCCCGAAACCCATCCCGAAACCCTAGTTCTCTCTCCAAACTCCTTTTGTCGATCTCTTTGCCTTCTCGATCTCCCCCTCTTGTCGAAGCCTCTCTATCCCTCTCTCCCTCTCCCGAATACCCCAAACCCTAACCTATCCCGATATCCCAAATCACCTGAACCCTAGCACAAATTCTCCAACGTCCTAGCCTCTACAACTTGTTCATCTACAGCAGCGGCTTCTCACGTCTTCGCCAACTCTCACTCTCTCTCTTTGGACTAGGTATTTACTTAATCACAATTTAATATAATGGACTATGTTAATTTATTGAATTTTTTTTCAATTTTTGAGTTTGATTTTTTGTATTATGCGTAATAGTCTATAATTTAGAGAGCATACAATTAGCTCAGATTAAGTGTGTTATATATATTTTGTTGACATTTTTGTAGATGTAGTGTTAGTTGTGGTTGTGGAATATAGGAAAGCAAACAAAAGAGATCCAAAAATTTCCAAATTTTACGAGTAGGTCGGACTCACCGCGTAGAAGGTAACGGAATATGTAAAGGCGATTTCTGTCTCATGGTTTGCAAGATACGTCTGTTTATCACTTTTATTCAATAAAATGGATATAAAGCGATACACGGCCGTATCTTTCAAACCGAGAGTCGGAACTCACATCTGCAAGTTTTGTTGGCTTGTGTTTGGTGTGCCAAACTTGACGGCCAAATTTAGGAATTTTTGCATCTCGTTTGTGTTGTTTTGACGCGTATATGAAAAAACTTCAATCTACCTCAGAAATTTTTTAGTACGTTCTCAATAGAAAAATGCTTAAACGAAGTCCAAAAAATACGAAACTATAAGAGTAGGTTGGGCTAACCATTCACAATCCAACGCAATTTGTATTTGTGAGTTCCGACCCACGGTTTGCGAGATACGTCAATGTATCGCTTTCCGCTTTTTTTTAAAGAGTGAAAGTGATACACGGCCGTATCTTTCAAACCGTGGATCGGAACTCACTTCTACAAGTTGTATTGGCTTGTGTTTGGTGTGCCAGACTTGACGGCCAAATTTTGGAATTTTTGCATGCTGTTTGTGTTGTTTTGCCACGTATATGAAATAACTTCAATATACCTCGGCACTTTTTTAGTACGGTCTCAATAGAAAAATGCTTAAACGAAGTTCAAAAAATACGAAATTGTGCTAGTAGGTTGGGCTAACCATTCACAACCCAACGCAACTTGTATTTACGAGTTCCGACCCACGGTTTGCGAGATACATCAATGTATCGCGTTCCGTTCTTTTTTCAAGAGTGAAAGCGATACACGGCCGTATCTTTCAAACCGTGGGTCGGAACTTGCTTCTACAAGTTGCGTTGGCTTGTGTTTGGTGTGCCAGACTTGACAGCCAAATTTTAGAATTTTTGCATGTCGTTTGTGTTGTTTTGACGCGCATAAGCGAACTTTTGAAATTTTTGTATCTCGTTGGCTTGTGTTTGCTTTTTTTTGGTGAATAATTTGTTTTGTATATGTGAACTTTCTTACAGAGAAATAATTAGAACGAGGAGAACCGGAAGGACATCTAGGGATGCTCGGGGGGAACATTCCATAGAAGTAAGAGAACTATTAATTTGTATTGTGCATTTTGTATTTAGTGATATTATTAGTACACTAATAATAATTGTATTTTGTGTTCGTGTAGGTTGGTGCATCCTCTTCGATGGTACCACATCGTGGTCCAGAACCAATATATGCCGGTGAACTGACCTTGCAAGACCGCCGCAGATCTGCGGCAGTGTGAGGTGGGACGACGCGGAGTTGTAATTTTTGCACCCACGAGAGCATGCCGGTGCACCCACGTATTGTCGAGTACCTAGTTCCGACCGGTTTCTACGGAATCAGCATGATGGGTCAGGTTAAACTCGACCGAGCACTTCTCTCAGTACTCGTGGAGCGATGGAGGCCAGAGTCATACACCTTCCATCTACCTGTTGGAGAGATGACAGTGACGCTACAGGATATAGCGATGATTTCCGGTCTTCCAATAGATAGGTTGGCCGTGATGGGTAATATAAACTTTGATAAAATAGAGCTGTATAATCAACTCCTCGGTACAGAGTTTGATGAGGAGGCCACAAAAGATAAGGATATTTTTGTCGGACAATCAATCCGACTATCTTGGTTGCAGGGACATTTTGAAGGGACGTTGACCGATGCATCGCCCGACCAGTATGTATAGTCCTACACCAGCGGGTACATTCTAACGGTGCTCGGAGGGGTTCTCTTGCCTAACTCATCCGGGGATACGGTGCACCTCATGTATCTACGATTGCTCGCCGACCTAGGCTTAGTTGGCCGGTACAGCTGGAGAAGTTTCGCGTTAGCAACGCTATACAGGTCATTGTGTTCTATAGTGCTAGATGGAACCGAGATGATCGGTTTGATGGTTTTGTTACAGATTTGGTCATGTGAGCGACTACACTTGGGTTGTCCCCGAATTAGGAGATCGACGGTAGGTTGGATAGCCGAACTACCAAATCCTCATATGTTAGCACCCTTAGGGGTATATTGGGCAGGTAGTCGGAGTTACAAAGACAATCCAAAAGGTGTACTAATGTACTACAGAGACGAGCTAGACTAACTACGAGAAGAGTTCGTGATTTGGGTGTCGTATACACCCGAGCAGGTGGGAAGACTACCACCGATGTGCATGACCAGGTCGCAGTTGTGGATGACGACGCCTCCACTCATCAACTTTGGTATAGTGGAACATCTGTGGCCGGAGAGAGTCCTTCGGCAGCTTCGTCTTCAACAAGATAGTCCCCCTAAGGTGCGCAAATCTATACGACCATGAGTTACACGCTGTGAGGGGTACCGGTCGTATGCCTACTCATGATTGGGCAGATTTTCATCGTGTTCACGTTGCAGTATGGAACGAGCGACGGTTTGAACATGTAATCGTTAATGTTCCAGAGTACGATGGCAAGCTGCAAGGGAAGTACATGCAATGGTTCAGATTAATTACACGTTTGTACATCTCTCCCGATATAAAACTACCTGCTGGTGTTCAATGAGTAATTGAAGAGAGGGAGATTGAACCACCACTCGCCTATTCTAGTTCACAACCCATGTTCCAACCGAAGGCCTCAGCTATACGTACATTGGTGAGTATAATGTTCAAATTTTGTTGAATGTTCGTTATATTTAAATTTTATTAAATTTTTTACTTTTTCGAATGTGTTTAATTTTATTTTTTTGGTTTTTTGTTTTAGATTGATAATACGATGGACATGGCAAAAGAATGCGCGGAGGTAATCAAAAGTAATGCGGGCATGCCTATGAAGAAGTTCGCTCAGAGGATGCTCTCTTCATGTCGTACCAATTTGGATGTTTTGGGAGAGGGTGAACGTTTGGATAGAGCATTAAGCTCACAGAGAGGGTGACGTAAGAGCGTGAGGGGTAGGCCAGCTGCAGTGCTGTGGAAACAACGGGAACAACAACTCAGAGAACAACAAGGTACATCTTCACCTCCACCTCAAGAAGAAGAGCAACAAGATATGAATGAAGAAAGAGTTGTTGGAGACGTTCAAGAGGAGGGAGAAGAAGAAGAAATTCTTGAGGCATCATCCCCGCTCCGGCGACTAAATTCTGCTCGGAAGTGGCGAGCACCACAACCATACACACCCGGTTCTTAGCTAATACCCGATACAATTTTTTTGTTGTAGTATTTTATTCAAATTTTGTTTTTTTTCCTGTTGTAACTTATTATGTGATAATTGTTGTTCACAAGTTTAAGTGTTGTTGATGTTGTTGTTATTAATTGGTAATAGTCAATTATGTTGGTGATTTTGGTGGCCGTACGTAGAAATTTATTTGGAGAGTGTAGGTGATGGGAATGTGCTTGCATTTTGGAGGTGATTCAAGTGTAGCAGCTGTAGCTGGTGTTGGAGTTGTAGATTTTTTTTTTTTAAAAAAACCTAGGCCGTTGTTGAAGACAACGGCCTAGGTTGTTTGTTGAAATTTTGTTTCATCAATAACTCTCTATGTATTGGAACATGAAGATAGAGAGCAAGACCATAATTTTTTTTAACCTTAGGCCGTAATAGGCCAAAAATTGAAGTTTTTGGGGGTGCTCTTTGACTTGGACAAGTTAAAAAGAACAACAAGTTGGAGAGCAACACTCTATTTTTTTAATACCTAAGGCCGTTGGTAATAGGCCAAAAGTTGAAGTTTTTTGGGTACTCGCTGACTTGTTGAACTTAAAATGAGCAAAAAGTCAGAGAGCAACACCCTATTTTTTTAATACCTAAGGCCGTTTTATACCTAGAGCAACACCCTATTCCAACAACGGCCTAGGTAATAGGCCGAAAGTTGAAGTTTTTGGGGTGCTCTCTGACTTGTTGGAGTTAAAAAGAGCAACAAGTCAGAGAGCAACACCCTATTTTTTCTATACCTACGGCCTAGGTAATAGGTAATAGGCCAGGTTGAATAGAGCAACAAGTCAGAGAGGAACACCCCTTTTTTTTATACCTTAGGCCGTTGTTGTTATAGGGAAAATTCTCTCTGACTTGGCCAAGTGAAAAAGAGCAACAAGTCAGAGAGCAACACCCCTTTTATTTATAGCCTGGGCCGTTGTCCCCAACTACGGCCTAGGTTATAACTAAAAATATGAAGTTTTTGCGTTGCGCTCTGACTTGACCAACTTGAAAAGTGCAAAAAGTCAGAGAACACCCCTTTAAATTAATACCTTAGGCCGTTGTCTCCAACAACTGCCTAGGTTTGAAGTGTTATGCTTTTTACAACTTTCTCTTCACTCTTTACGAATAGTCTCTGTGGAACTTTATACCAAAGATAGATGATCTATGCTTGTATATCGTTTATATTTTTTTTATTTCCAATTTTTTCCACCTAACTAACTAATATAAAATCATGATGGTTAGATGTTTACAAAAAATACCAAAAAATAAAACATGATCTTTTCATTTGTAAAAAACAATTTCTTACATATATTCTTACCTTTACTATGTAAATTCTTCTACATAGCGTACACCTAAAACTTGTTGCTGGTGAGTGTAGGGTTTCAACCCAAGTAGTAACTTCTAGGTTATTTAAGGATAGGGTTAGGGTAAGGTTAGGGTTAGGGTTTTGTTTTTTATGTTTTTTACAACTATCTCTCCACTCTTTATGAACATTGTCTCATGAACTCTACAAAATAGACATTCATACACTTGTACATCGTTTATATTTTTTATTAATTTCCATTTATAGCCACCTTACTAACCAATATAAAATCGTTAAGATTAAATGTAAAAAAATAAGAAAAAATAAAATATGATATTTTCATTCGTAAAAATCAATAAAATATGAAATTTAGGGTAAGGTTAAGGTAAGCTAGGGTTGTGGTAGGGTTAAGGGTTAGTGTAGGGTTAGGAGAGTAGGGTTATGGGTTAGGGTTAGGGTTAGTGGTTATAATGCTCTTTGTGGCCAATATATATGCAAAATCTATGACAAGTACAGAGAGCAGTATTACAAGGATCATGTGAATGAGAATGGAATGGAGTTTTATCAACTCATGGATTCTATAAGTTGGACCACATGTAGATCCCCACATGTAGAACCCAACTAGCCTACTATTACATTTGTTATTACAAAGTGGGCATCACATGTAGATCCCCACATGTATAACCGAATAAGGGTAAAGACCAAGGAAATAGCTATATATTAACTTCACATTGGAGGTTTATCACTTCATATAGCATCCTCGGTCCTTGCTCTTTTTGTCTTCATAGTTTCCCCTTCACTCGGATAGATTTTGCTAAGTCTATGTCGAGGAATGGAGTGTTCATTTTGTTTAGGATAACTTTTCCTACTATTATTGGAGACTTTACAAAGTGGGCATCACATGTAGAAACCCACATATAGAACAAGTCCAATATGGAAAAAACCTAAAGTACATAACTTGATTATTATTACATTTGTTATTACAAAGTGGGCACCACATGTAGATCCCAACATGTGTAACCCAATAAGGGAAGATATTCAGTGCGCTGTAGAGCGGAGAGTCATCAGATCCAACATGAAAAAAACCTAAAGTCCATAACTTGCCTACTTACATTTGTTATTACAAAGTGGGCATCACATGTAGATCCCCACATGTATAACCCAATAAGGGTAAAGATTCAGTGCGCTTTAGAACGGAGAGTCATCAGATCCAACATGGAAAAAACCTAAAGTCCCTAACTTGCCTACTATTACATTTGTTATTACAAAGTGGGCACCACATGTAGATCCCCACATGTATAACCCAATAAGGGTAAAGATTCAGTGCGCTTTAGAACGGAGAGTCATCAAATCCAACATGGGAAAAACTTAAAGTTCCTAACTTGCCTACTATTACATTTCACTCCACAAAGTGGGAACCACATGTAGATCCCCATATGTATAACCCAATAAGGGAAAATATTCAGTGCATTGTACTACCCCCAACTACAAATATTAACCGAATTAATGAACCAAACATAACCCTATTCATAACCATACACTCAACCCTAACCCTACCATAACCCTACCATAATCGTACTTATGAGTAGGGTAAGGGTAGGGTTAGGGTTAATAAGCCGTTTTTTGGAAAATTCAGATGAGTTTGAAAATTGGAATGTTTTTATAACCACTAACCCTAACACTAACCCTAACCCTAACCCTATCCCATAACCCTACACTCTTAACCCTACAATAACCCTAACCCTACCCCTAACCCCCGCTTACCCTAACCCTACCTCTAACCCCCATTAACACTAACCCTAACCCTAACCCTAACCCTAACCATACAATAACCCTTACTACTTGGGTTGAAATCCTACACTCAACAGTATCCGATAGATGTATGCATTGTAGAAGAATTTACATATTAGAGGAAAGAATATATTTAAGAAATTGTTTTTTACAAATGAAAAGATCAAATTTTATTTTTTGGAATTATTTTTAAACATATAACCTTTATCATTTTATATTGGTTAGATAGGTGGAAAAAATTGGAAAGTAATAAAAAATATAAACGATATACAAGCATAGATCATCTGTCTTTGGTATATAGTTTCAGAAACACTGTTCGTAAAGAGTTAAGAGAAAGTTGTAAAAAACAAAAAAACAAAAAAATGGAAAAACCCTAACCCTATCCTTAAACAACCTAGATGTACTACTTGGGTTGAAACCCTACACTAACCAATAACCGGATAGGTGTACGCTATGCAGAAGAATTTACATATTAGGGATAAGAATATATTTAAGAAAATGATTTTTACAAATGAAAAGATTATGTTATATTTTCTGGTATTTTTTGTAAATATTTTCTGGTATTTTTTGGCGACAACGACCTTGGGTATAAAAAAAATAGGGTGTTGCTCTCTGACTTGTTGCTCTTTTTAACTTGTCCAAGTCAGAGAGCACCCCAAAAACTTTAACTTATGTCCTATTACAACGGCCTAAGGTTTAAAAAAATAGGGGTTTTGCTCTCTGACTTGTTGCTCTTTTTTACTTGTTCAAGTCAGAGAGCACCCCAAAAACTTCAACTTTTGTCCTATTACCTAGGCCGTTAGTATAAAAAAAAACAGGGTGTTGCTCTCTGACTTGTTGCTCTTTTTTACTTATCCAAGTCAGAGAGCACCCAAAAAACTTCAACTTTTGGCCTACAACCGAGACAACGGCCTAAGGTATAAAAAAATTTGCCCCTTCCCAATAAGCCAATATAGATAGCTACTAATCCAAAGAATAATTTTGCACATAGAACTTAGGCCGCTGTCTTCAACAACGGCTTAAGTAAAAGAAAAAAAAATTACAACACTTTCACACTGCAGCTACAATCTCCTAACAACACTTTTACACTGCAGCTAAATTATAAAGAACCCATCAGCTACAATCTCCCAACAACAACAACAACAATATCGACACAATTCAACAATACTTGAGTCTAAAAAACATTTACAGTTAACAACAAAAAGTAATTAACAACACTTGCATCAATATGTAATATACTGAAACATTACATTAAAAAAATTCCAATTCACAATGGATTATCATATCTCTCGTCAGAAGTCTCTTCATCGGATGGAATCACTTCTTGCGGATTGTTTGACCTTCATTCAAAGATAAGTTTTAGTTAGTAAGAAACTTATTTACAAATGAAGTATAATAAATTTAAAAGAGGGACAAACAAATAAAGTACGAGTCTTACCCCTCAAATAATGTTGGACAATTTATTGAATCATGATTCATTTGCACAATGCCGCATCTTCGACACCGTCTCGGTTTTTTATGCGGAGTTGCTCTCTTATCGGCCTCAATCTTTTGGCACGAGGCCTTCCCTTTGCCGTGCATTGCTGTGGGTCACTTACGCGTGTAGGTATGTGTCCACTACCTTCATCATGAGGTTGTACACTACCATGCGGTTGTGAACTACCTCCCGGTTCTACATTGTCATGTGGTTGTGAGACCTGTTCTGTTTGTTCACCCAATCCCGGTTGTAGCCGAGAGATGCCGTCAATGATCTTCTGCAAATTCTCCAACATGTATTTGTAACTTTCATTGGAGGAACAACCGAGATCGACAATCTGTTTTGCATGGTAGCTCAACTCACAATATCGAGAAGCAAAATTCTCGGTATTGGGTTCGGTTGGAGAAGATGTATAACTTCTTCTCATCACATTCTGGGTCCATCTTCTTCTAATGTATACATCCGAAAGGGAAGTGTGATGGCTGAACCGAAGAGCGGCTAAAATATGCCTGCAAGGAATGCCAACAAAGTCGAAGAAGTGACATGCACATGTAATAATTCCGTTGATTTTGCATAATTGAAGAAGGCGAGCCGATTCTGATTCTCCACAGAGTATCACATGGAAGGTTGAACTATCCGGTGTCTCAAGATCACCAACGTAACTCACATTGTACATGAAGCTTTTTGTAACTTCATCTTGGAATTTGTAAATTTTTTTTTAAGTGTATGTTTTCGCCATTTGTGCCTCCAAAGCCCATTCGCTCTTCAACTTCGGTCTCTTCTCACGGTTACAATGATTTTTTTTCAGTTCATGTGTCTTTGCCTTCCCAAAAAAGGTCGAAGATGACGGCAAATTCATGCAAGGAATATTTCTTTTCTGTATGATGCTTCAAGGCAGAATACGCTGACTCAACCTGTTGGCTACTCAACATGCCGGCCCAAAAAGAATCTTTAGCATAGATGGGTGCCCAACTTTCACAAATATCAAATAGATCGTTCAACCATTTGTTACTCTCTAATCCGTATTGCGAAATCAAAAAATTCCATTTTCCTACAAAGTCATGTACATATTCGGAATTGTAGATGACATTCTTCAAAGATTTCCTACACTTGTCGCATCGTTCGACATACGCACTTCCTGCGGTAACTTATCCAAAATTTACCAAATACAAAAACGATGCCGAGTCTGGGGAAAAATTTTCTTAACTGCGGCAGTAATCCCACGGTTTTGATCGGTGACGATACCGGATGGAGTATGATTCATAACCCCTAACCACTTTCCAAAGAACCATTCAAACGAAGAGGCCGTCTCATTTGGAATGAACTCACCTCCTAAGAAAGTCGATTGGCAATATTGATTCACTCCAACAAAGGGAACAGATAACATTCCATACCGGTTCGTATTGTACGTGGCATCAAAACAAAGTACAACGCCAAATTCTTGCTAATTCATCCTAGAAATACCATCAATCCACATACAATGTGACAACCGCCCTTTGGGATCTACTTGAATGTCATAAAAAAATGAAGAATCTGTCTGTTTCTTAGATTCAAAAAAATTAATTAGCATTGTAGAATCATATCCTTTCAATGCTTCTTGCGAATCTCTAAGTAAATTTCTAACATCTTTTTCAGTGAATTCTACTTGATCGTGACCACCACTAGCACTTTCGAAGAAGAGCATTTGTCGACATGTCTGGATATTAGCTTGGTTGAATTGCTCTATTATCCTTTTATCCATATTTGATACGGAACGGTTTCGAGGCAAAAGATGTCTTCTACCGAGTGAGGTGAATTCGTGATTGTGTTCTTCGTGAAATGAATTCACCACCCACATATTACTCGCTTCGTTCAATTTTACACGAATGCAAGCCTTGCAATCCGTTCTACAAGTTGTTTCCCCGTCTACCATTACTATGTTGACTCGGCGACGACCCAACTTTATTACAAAGATATGACTTATCTACTTCCACTCATCCCTTTAATTTATTCTCATCCTTACGTATTGCAAAACCCCCACAACGAGCATATGAAGAATAAAAATTTTCGGCCTCAACTAAAGTAGGAAACGTCATACCTAACTTTGGTTTTAAATGTTCTTCGACTAACGGCATGGAATCAATGATTGGTTCTACTCGCACAAAATTATCGCCGGCAGCAGAGCTCTCCGTATCGTTGTTCATCTGGGGTTAAAATATATTATTGGTAAATTAATACACACATCATATATAAAACAACTTGTTAACAAACAATTGTGATATATATACATACGAAACAAAAAAAGTGACTAAACATAAAAAATGACGTCAAAATAATATGAAACTCTGCGATTGGGTCCGGCTTGCCGCACACAAGGTAATGGAACTTGTACAAGCGAGTTCCGATCTACGGTTTGCAAGATACCGTGTCTCGCTCGCTTTCACTCTTGGAAATGAGGGGAATGCGATACACAGATGCATATAGCAAACCATGGGTGACAACTCGCAACTACAAGTTGCTATGACTTGTGAGTGACGAGACCAACCTACTCCCAAAATTACGGGTTTTTCAAGTGGTTTTTCTATTGAAAACTCCCTCAAAACATAACAAAATTCATGAGAAAATCACACAATCGACGGAAAAAATATATATTAAACATTGTGATTGGGTCGGGCTCCCCGTACACAAGGCAACACAACTTGTACAAGCGAGTTCCGACCAACGATACGGCCGTGTATCCCATTCATTCATGAATAATGCCAACAATGCGATACATTGACGTAGGCCCCAAACCGGGGGTTCGAACTCTCAACTACAAGTACCGTTTGGTAGCGAGCGGTGAGCCCAATATGCTCGAAAAATTTCTTTTTTTTTGGATGTCGTTTCGTACTGAAAAGTACCATCGACATAAATCAAACATTAATTGAGGTTGTTGTTTGATATACGGTACAAATCTGCACAAACGAAATCAAAAAATTCCGAAACTTTGGGAGTAGGACGGTCGCAAAACACATGAGTCAACAAAATTTGTAGAGGTGAGTTTCGACTCACGGTTTGCAATATATGCCGATGTATCGCTTTCACTCACGGGAAATACTCGAAAGCGATACACGACCGTACACTTCAAACCGTGAATCCAAACACACTTCTACAAGTTGCGTTGGCTTATGCGTGGCGAGCCCGACGTACTCGCAAAGTTGCATAAATTTTTTTTCCTCTTTGTGCGCTATTACTAACATCGAATAAGGACCAACAACAACTAATACTATATCTACATCCACAATAAAACTAGAATTACCTACTCTATAAATACCTACGCATAATATAGAAATTGTACACTCAAACATTGGAGAAAAAATTCATATCAATTAACCTAGTTAGATCTACTAAAATAGGAACAAATTAATACCTTTCACAATGAGTGTGTTCGGAAAGGGGATAGAGGAGGCCCTTCACTAGTAGAAAACCTTGCAATAATAATGGATTATTTGCAAGCACAAAAAATTCCTTGTTGGTGCTACCATCAACAATAAATTAATCACAACAAACTCATCCATTGCAAATGTTTTAACATCCGCAAGAGATTCTATTGAATTGTTGCAGGTGTTGATAATTACAAGGGAACAATTGTAACAAACAATATTCCATTACCAAAGTAGAAATAAAATATTTAAATTTTAAAATAAATTAAGTATGAACGCGTGCTTTACACATGTAATTTTGCCGCTCAACAATTTAATGCTAAAAAGATACTCATACTTCTCAAATATTGAGCGGACAAAAAAAAAAAAAGAAAAAAAAAATCAAAACCGGCAACACTCCCAATAACCATCAGACCTCTCCCCATTCCCATTTCCCAATCTCACAAACCCTAGAAATAAAAAAAAACCAAAACCAAAACCCCAACCCTATCATCCATCTTCTCCGTTGGATTCTCAAATCGAAACAGAGAGAGAGAGACAGAAATGGCAGCGGCGAATCAAGTGGCGGCGACGGTGATCCAATTCCACCCGTCATCCACCAGCCTAACGGCCAAGATCCACCCGCTCGTCCTCTTCAACATCTGCGACAGTTACGTCCGTCGCCCCGACCAGGCCGACCGAGTCATCGGAACCCTTTTCGGCTCCGTCTCCACCGACGGCACCATCGACATCACCAACTCCTACACCGTTCCCCACAGCGAGTAGTCTGATCAAGTTATTTCTCTTCTCCTCCTCCTCCTCATCTTCTTCTTCTTCTTAATTTGAACAGTCTACAGATATTAATAAACGAAGCTTGTTTGTTTCTTTTGTCAGATTTCTCTAAGTTTAAAAAAACCACTCTCAATTTTTAAGTTTGATCCATCTAAGTAAAGGGTAGTTCTTTTGTCAGAAATTAAGTTCACGGTAGTTTTTTGTATCATATCTACAGATTGATGGTAATTTTTCGTATTGTAATTGCAAATTTAAAAGTAGTTTTCAAAACGAAATTTTGGTGGTTTAAACTAAGAAATAAGAATTGAGGGTTTATTAGTTTAGCGAGAGTTGCGGATAATTAATTAATAGAACCCCAAATTTGAGGGTGTTTTATTAATTTAGCCTCAAGTTAGTGATGGATAGAAATACATCCAATGCTTCCAAGGGAGACGTGTGGTATGAATTGACTAAAATGTTGTGCTTCTGGATGCAGATGCAGTCCGTTAAAGTTCGATGTCAATTCCTATAGCCTACATACTATTACTAAGCATATAGGCCCATCTTTTGTGAAATAGCCATCTTTCTCTGAGCTGAAAGTTGGTTTGGTTAGAACCGTTGAAGTATTTGGCAGATGGCCAATTACAGTCAAATTGAACTGTAAACCAAACTCACAAGGACACTTGATAAATGAAAGTGTTTTCCCTTCTTTAGGTTTTTGATTTCTTAGGTTATGGGATATATTCTTCGAAGGAAAAAGTCGTTTTATGAAGTTTGTAGAGTTGATTTATAAGTAGTCTTTATTTGCTTTATCTGATTGCAATACCTCTTGTAATGTTTGATTTCTTAGGTTATGGGATATATTCTTCGAGGGAAAAAGTCATTTTATGAAGTTTGTAGAGTAGATTTATAAGTAGTCTTTATTTGCTTTACCTGATTGCAATACCTCTTGTAAATTTTTACATCACTATGAACCTTTTATTGTTGTGATTGGTCTGTTGCCTGTTCACAAGAACTCATCATCTATATGCAGACCATCATTGCATAAATTAATCACAAGATTGGGGCTTCTGGAGTTGTCAGCCAAGAGTGCAAATCTGTGGTTGCACAATATGGGCAAGAGATCTTGGATATGCTGCTCGCTCAGGTTTGCACTCTCTTATGCAGATTGGTTTCTTGACTCGTGGACAATATATTTTTGATCTTGGTTTGTCCTGCAGACACAGCCATTGAAAATTTGCTCTCAGATTGGTCTGTGTGAGTTGGACGGAACTCAAGGAGTTGGGTTAGACTCTTAAATTTACATCAAATTCTTTGAATACATTTTGTGCGTTCATGTTATTTAGGCTATATTTGGTATTGTGGAGAGTTAAAGTGCTTTGAAGAAAAAAGCGGTTTGACTTAAAAAACTTTACTTTCAAAGAGCTGAAAGCACCTAAGAGATTGTGTGGAAAAGTGAAAGTGCTTGAAGCCCAACAGACTTTTCAATTGTTCCAAAGCCTAGAAGTGCTTTAGAATCTTAAAAAGGGCTTATGTGCTCTTCAAGGGCAATACCAAACATGACCTTAATAGTCATTATTCATTTTAACTGGGTGAAGAAAAAATATTTTGACTTGCAAAATCTTGAAGAGACAGAATTACTTCTTAAAAAATCTAAAAGCACTTCTTGAAGTGTGGTGAGAAGAGGAAAGAAATCTAATTTTCTAATAAATGCTTGAGGCGCAACACATTTTTACTTAATTTACTATTTTAAGTCTTAAAGAACTTATTTAGACTCTTAAAGTACTTTCTGCCCTTCAAAAGTTTATCAAAATACATTTTGACTGTTGTTTCTCTGATTGCTTGTTCTCTTTCTCTGTCTCTAGTATTGTCATTGAGAGTGTGGTGAATATGAATGGGGAGAAATTATCCGTTGGTTGGTCGAAGTAATGCAGTGTGCAATGCTTGTGAGATGGCAGTTGTATGGATGCAAAATCAGATTAAACAGAACCTGACACAAGAACAAATTTTGAACTACATCAACGAGGTGAATCTTCTTACGGTTCTGTAACAATTTAAATGTAGACATTTAACACATGCACTACATACCCACTCAAACAGCGGACACATTGTCTCTGGCAAATCAGTGTCCTGGAAACTGAAAAGAAAAATAGTTAGTAGAAAGATTTACATATCAGATGGCCAGAAGATTCAATGGGAAGACTGATTTGGAGATGAATGCTTTATTGTAGGCCCGCACATGTCTGCGCACACTCCTTTATAGGTACAACATACAAGATCAGTTGTTTTTTATTTGAATTGATGTTTGAGTTGTCCTCATTGCAGCTATGCGAGCGACTGCCTAGCCCTATGGGAGAATCAGCTGTTGACTGTGGTGCCCTGACCGCCATGCCTAGTATTACTTTCACTATTGGTGGCAAGCCATTTAACCTCACAGCTGCGCAGGTATTTTGGACTCTATGTTGCTTATATATTTATTCAGTCCTGTTTCTTGCCATCTTTTGTGAGCCGCATCCTGATAAGATGGAAGTCTTGAAACAAAGGTTGGAAAATACTACTGTCGACTCATCCAATAGTCAAATTCGACAAGAGGTAGCCATATATTTAATTGCATCAATTGGATAATATATTATTATCTATATATATTGAATAACGAATTCTAATTTTGTATTGTTTCTTTTTCATGTAGTCTATATGTAGTGGCGATAACTATGAGACAGTGGGTAATGAGGAACATGCAGAAGACCTTACGTGAAAAATGAAGTTGGGGATACATGGAAGCAGTAGCGGGTTAAAAGTTATTTTGAAAACATTTTATTTTGTTTCTTGGAGTTTCACAACTTATCTTTTCTTCTAGAATGTATTGTTGTTTTGGCACTATGAAACAAACAAAAAATTTTGTAATGAGAAGGTTCTGAATTATATAATATTCAAACTTAGTTTGCATTATTGTGTTCTTTTTATATAATTGTGTGAATCAATATGTGAAATAATTATATGTTCTTCATTGTAAAAATACATTGTTTTAATTTGTAAATTTGGTTAAGCTATTCAAATATAATCAGCAATGAAGAAAAAATGTGTGCAATTGCATTCGCGAGGTAGCAATTGCAAGGGAATCAGTATCTTGTAGATCTCTGTAGCAATAGTTCATTAGCAACGGAAAAAATCCCTTTTAAAACACATTTGCAAGAGACGAATTTGTTGTAGATATTCTCTTATATATGGGGATAACAAGGTACAACTTTCATTGCAGATATTCTATTGTGGCTAATATACGCAAGGGATAGTTAAAATTCCGTTGCGAATGTGTACATTAACCAGGAGAGATTTCGCAACAGCACAATTACAAGGGAATGAAGAAAAATCCCTTACAAATGTACACTAACCATGGAATTGTACTCTTCTACATGGGAAATTTCTATTGCGACTGTAGCATTTTCTACTAGTGCTTGCGCGCTGCTGTAGAGAAAGGAATGGGAGTAAGGTTTGGCTAATTTCTTTAGGATTAGGGTTTTAGGGTTGGGGAGATTTCGTATGAGTTAGAATTTTTTGCAATTGGGATTTTCAAAGGAAGAGGGCAAGAGTGTGAGAATGGGGAGAGATTCAGTAAGAAGCAACGAGCAAGAGAGAGCTAGGATTTTCAGATCGATAGAGAGAGAGCTAGGGTTTAGGGAAATGGGTTTCTCAAGCTCCACTAGCGAGAGAGAGAGAGTTATGAGGGAGATGACGATCTGAGTATGTATAAGTATTTGGAAAAACACTTGCAACAACGGCCTAGGTTGAAATTTTTGTTAAAAAAAACTACCTAGGCCGTTGTTCCAAACAACAGTCTAAGTACAATTTTTTTCAAAAAAAAACTTCAAATAACTTAGGCCATTGCTTCAAAAAAAAACTTCAAATAACCCCAGTATAGGTAACTGAAAAAAAATACTTCACGCCAAAATAACGCTAAGTGTGAAACATTTTTTTGCGTGAATTTCCGAAATTGCCCATTCGCTTTTAGAGCCGTTAGTGAGAGACGTTAACGGGTTTCAATCAGATCCGCTCATCAAGATCTCGAGCAATTGGAGGACTGAGAATGGCGTTTTCTAATCCGATTGAAAACAAATCCGTTTTGAACCGAGCATTTGCCTATATATATATATATATATCCTAATTTCTTTTTCCCCGATCTCCCAACTCCCAACTCCGATGCTCTCACTCACGACCTCTGATGACTTCTCCGACGAATCTCTCACTCCGACTTTGAACTGCGAAGTTGGAATTCCCAATCTCCAAATCTCCCAACTCCGAACTCCGAAGCCTGAATCTCTCACTCCCGACCTCCGACGACTTCTCCGACGACCCGACCTCTTCTCCGACGATCCCAACCTCTTTCACTCCTTGTTTCTTCACTGCATTCAGGGCTTGTCAGGGGTGCTCTTAGACGCATCATTTTGACTGCATCTGGAGGAGCTTTCAGGTGGGCATACGCCTAAATTGATTATGAACTATCTATTATATGAAATATAAGCTACATTTTGGAAAAAAGTTGGTGAAATAAACATAGTTTTTGGTAGGGATTGGCCAATTGAAAAACTCAAGGAAGTGGAAATTGCCGATGCTCTAAAGCATCCAAACCGGAACATAGGGGAGAAGATTACTGTAGATTCAGCTGCCCTTTTCAATAAGGTGTCATGAGCATTTGCCTTATTTCATGAATTTCATGTGAATGCAAATATAGCAGAATTAATATAGCTAACTAGCAATTTTGCTTCCTTAGTAGAGGCTTGAAGTTATTGAAGCACACTATTTTTTTGGTGATGATTATGATAATGTTGAGATTGTTATTCATCAACAGTCAATCATAAATTCTATGGTTGAGACACAAGTTAGACAACATCATCTGGACTTGGAAACTACTCATATAACTTTTGTTTTGTCAAAAAAATTATACATAATATATCGCGACTATCCATTATTTATCTGAATTTTAACTAAATCAGGATTCATCAGTACTAGCGCAGCTGGGTTGGCCTGATATGCGTCTCCTAATTCTCTACACAATGTCTTGGCCTGAAAGAATATATTGCTCGGAAATCACATGGCCATGACTTGATCTTTGCAAGTAAGGATTTTTATTTCTATTTTTTTTTTGCATGAATTATGCTTTATTACTTGTGCTATGTAGTATATTACGACCTACTTGCACTTATTATATGTTTAGCATTAAGGGTTTATTTGCACTTTCTAACAGTTGATTGGAAGAGTAGTTATCACGCTGCAACCGGAAAAATGTATTTTTCTTTAAAATTAATCACTTGATGGTTTAATCAAACGAGAGAATGTAAACTGTCAAAAGTTCCACTATTTCAAGTGCCTTGCAATGTGAATTTCATGTATTGATTTTAAATTATGTTTCAACACAAAATTGAAGTCCAATAACTACTCTTAAATATCATTTTGTAAATCATATTTCTAATGGTAAGCGAATTTGACAATCATGTTTCTTTCTGTGTCTGAGTTTCTGAAATAGCATAAAATAGTCAAAACAATTTACTACAAAGGAGCATCTGGTCTCATAATCATAACTTAAGCATCTATAAAAAGTTCTGGTATCTACAGTACAATTGCTAAACATCTTTTCTAGAGAAAATACGTTCATCTTGAACACATTTATGACTACGACGAAAAGACAATTTTTCAGACGATGGGCAAAGAAGGCTCGCTACCTTAAATGCTAAACTGGAGACTATTTCTTGCAGAATAGGTAGGCAAATGATCAAGACCCAAAATGTCATAAGTAATATTTCACCCGGTCTGTCAGACTAAACCACTAATATTTCCGGTCCATGCAAGCAAATTGCAGCTTACAATCCAAACTGTCCACAATTTCGATTTAAAATGAGCCTAAGACAAGGAGACTATCTAAACCCAAAACTATTATTAGCATTATATAAGTGGACTCATACTGGACATCTACGTATAATTGCAATGTTTCTTATATCTATATAATAAATTACAAAGAAAGCTATCAAGTGGCTCACAATCATTCCCCCCAAAATCAAAGGTCCATATCAAACCTCTCAAAACACATTTTTCCTCCAAAATTTCAAACCCAAAACCAAATTTTTCCCCCTAAAAAATTCATTATTTTATCACTATCTATCTCTTCTCTCTTTACATTTTCATATTTCTCTCTCTCTTTCTCTCTATCTCTCTATCTCATTCTTTCTTTATTTACTTAGAAATCTAGATTTTAAGATTTTGGTTATGTAAATTTTCAGAATTTTTAATAGCGAATATCTCTTAAACAATTAAATTTCATTATTTTCCACACTTAAAGTTCTAGGAAGTTAGATTTTATATCCCCATTTATAATTATTTTTCAACATATACTAATGGAAACATAGACTTTTATTTATAACTAATCATTGTCATACTATTCAAACTTGAGCTACATAATTATTGTTTTACTGTTTACATGGCTTTTCTTGTTTTGTATCGTTCCGAAGACGTGCCGTAGGCACGTGCCCACGGGCAAATCTAGTTATTCAACAAGATCCCATTTTACCAAATATATGTTGCAATACTTAATTTAGTTTGCTATTCAAAGAACTAAGCATTATTAAGGTTTCTCTTTTTCCAAACGAATTGTGCAGGTTAGGGTCTTTGATGTTTAAGGCCCCCGACAATGTGAAATACCCATCCATGGATATTGTCTATGCTGCAGGCAGGGCTGGAGGAACCATGACTGGAATGCTTAGCGCTGCAAATGAGAAGGCATGGAGTTGTTCATTGATGAAAAATACTGATTTTTATCTTCTCTGCATCTCTTTTATAATCTTAATTTCTTATATCAAACCTCAGAATATTAATATTGCGGTCATAAACTTTTTGACAGATTGGATTATCAAATAAATTTTGTTATATTATTTATTGTGTATGTACTCCTGCTTCCTACCTTTTGAATTTAACTCGACTATTAATTGAACATGTTATCTTTTCTACAACGGTAGTTAGGAGTTATCAATTACTGTTTTGGTCTAGTAAACGCAAAATGTTATTCGAGATAGGATAAACTAAAAACTATATGTTTGATATTTGAGTTCGTATCCGTTATCCTATAGACCGTATCCGATTCGCATTCGTATCAGAAATTTACGGATACAGATATGATTTTTTTTCTGAGTCATATCCGTATCTGAATTCGAATCTGTCTTTG
Organism: Hemerocallis citrina; assembly: GCA_017893485.1. Lineage (NCBI taxonomy): Eukaryota > Viridiplantae > Streptophyta > Magnoliopsida > Asparagales > Asphodelaceae > Hemerocallis > Hemerocallis citrina. The sequence goes on from CM030360.1 coordinate 143,396,526, forward strand.
GAATGCGTGTCTTTGGAATGCGGATACGGATGTTGGTATAAGTAATATCCGATCCGTATCTGATCCGAAAGCATCCCTAGTAGTAATCATGGAATACAAGTTAGAGAAGAAAGATTCAAAACTCTAATTTAAATATTAGTTGGTTCATAACTTAAAGTTTAAGATAAACATAAACTCCGAATTAAATATTCAGTCTCTATCTTCTCCAACTATCATTTAAATTATATTAAATCTCTGACTAATATTTTAAATTATTATATCAAATAAATTAAACAGATAAATATATATACTAAACATAACTAGAATAAAGATTCTCTGTCTTAATCTCGTTTTTAGATAGTAAGGAAAAAAGATATACATCTTAATCTCTCTTTTCTTCTTTCCGATTACAATAATCTCTCAATTAGATAGCTAGCTCTTAGTTCTTTCTATTGACTCTATTAGATATAATATATTCTCATGTATTTATACAGTAGTAATCTTGTAATACAAGTTTGAGAACTCTAATTTAAATAAAGATTCTTTGTATAAAGAAATATTTGAGGCATATTTCCAATAGGAATCAAAGTTGGAAGGAAAGTGTGGTAGCATGTCAATCAACACTGAAAATAAAAGACTAGTAGTAGTAATAATAGGATAAAGAAGGAGGCAGGATCTGTTCACACCGCTAAAGCATGTCTGGAATTGACACAGACAAATGGATCGGTGCTTCCTTGAATAATTGAAGAAATAAAGTTTCTAATAAAAGGAAGATAGCTTTTTATGGTACATGGTTCATATGTGTCAATGCATATATGCATCTCCTTTCTACCAAAAATGAAAGCAAGCAATTTCATTGTTGAAGATTGGAAGGAGGGAGTGAAACCCTACATGTCCCAAACCTTGCTTGTTCCATGTGATCTCATCTTATGCCCATTTTTAATTGGTTGCTTACGTCTTTGTAAAGCTACAAAGCACAAATATTTCTATTTGAAAGTTGTTTCATTTCTCATGTTCCATATAACACTATATATTTTAATCGAGTATCTTAGGACTAGTGGATTGATATGCCATGATCTATCTCGTGTTCATAATGGTATTAAAAGTATACATGCTTTGAAGCTACAATCTTTGCTGGAGCTTTTCTAAGAAAGGGGGTTACGTGCACCCTTATTTGAGCGTGACTGTCTATTAGCCTGTCGAATTTTTTATTATATATAAACCCTTCTATCCAACACAATTAAAAAGGAGCTTTTTTTTATTGTTAATAGTGAGCCAAAATCTCTCCGTGATCCATTAAAAAGAGTTTAACAAAGTATATAATACGGGAAAAAATCATGGTTAAATCTGCACTGTTCTATCCCAGCACAGATTGCGAGGCAAACTGGGACAAGATGGCAATTTCATGGATGGACTTAGGCCCAAAAATGATTCACGGGCCATGTTCAAGCCCATTTGTCCTTCCCAGCCTGCCCGTAAAGGCTTTATTAGCCATCTATAGCCAGTAGTCAAATCCCGGATAATTAGGGATTTAACAGCTTAATCTTATCCCTAATCACCGGAATCTTATTTGGCAGCCAACGATCTTTTCCTAACAGGTTCTTACTGCCCTATAAATACATGGCTCCCTCCACTGTTAAAGGGTAATCACATTTTTACTACCTAACCCCATTTTACCGCTGATTACTGACTTGAGCGTCAGAGGGTCTGTCGCCGGGAATCCTCCCGGTGTTTCAAACTTTTTAGCAGGTCCTCGACGGTCGTTGTGTCCATACACCCCACTCATACTAGCTTCACATTAGGGTCAGATTTACGGCTGAGAACTGAGTTTCCTCTCCAACAAAAGAACACACTATTTGTTGCTCCCACATCTGAAAAACAACAGTATCAGATTGGTGTCGTCTGTGGGAAACACAAATCCGAGCCCTTGGCTCAGACCCTGTTCGGTAGTAGACATCTCCTATGACCCCCAAGCCCAAGAAAACCGTTACCACTGGTCGCCATGCCGACCATACACTCAAGGGTCGCAACTGCAGTGGGTCAAACACCCGCAGCCTCCAGCTCTGAGTACCTCTCACTCGGTAGCCTGGAGGACCGAGGCCCCGATGGTTCCTGAACTCCAAAACATCATAAACAACCGGCTAAATAAGGACAACCTTTGAAATCATCTCAGTCACTCTAGAAACAAGGCACCTTCTAACCACCAGCCGAACCGAAGCTGTCATTCCAACCACGGTCGGGAGAGGGGGCGCAATCGCTCCCTGAGAGATCAACTACCACCAAATGGTCTCAAAGAAGGAGGCCATGTGACAAGGGCCGAGTTCCAAGAGTTCAGGAACGAAATCTTTCAAGCTCTCTGAGGTGGAGCAAGGAGCAAGCATAATACCGACGACCATCATGCTGGAGGGACCGGTAACAAAGAATCCTATGGATTGACCCGATCCGAGGGACAAGAGGAAGACATCCTCAAACATCTACAGGAAATGGAAGGCTGCCTTGCTCGAGTCAGCGAAGATGGGAGGCATTCTAACTAAGGGTAAAAGCTGGTCTGGCCGCCCTTCTCATCCTATATCCTAGAAGCCCCCATCCCGAGGAGCTTCTAGCCTTCGGTATTTGAAACGTACGACGGAGAGTCGGATCCTGTTGATCACATTAAGGGGTTCAAAATCTCGTGATGATTCACAGCGGCTCAGATCCCCTTCTCTGTCGTGCTTTCCCGGCCACACTGTGGGGGCCCGCACGAAAATGGTACTCCAAGCTCGCCTCCAACTTGATCTTCTCCTTCGACTAGCTCGAGGAGAGTTTCCTTGCTCACTTTGTGACCAACCGTAAGACTGAGAAGACAAGCGCTTCCCTACTAGACCTCAAGCAGAAGGATGAGAATTCCTTCAGGACTTCATAAGAAGATTTACAGTCGAGGCCCGATCAACTTCCTCCCTTGACGCTGTCTTCTGTCACAATGTTCGACACGACACGTTGAATGCCTCATTGGCTAAGAAGTCGCACATTGATTTTCCCGACCTCCTTCTCCGAAGTGAGAAGTATATCCAGGCGAAGAGGCCTTGCACCCGGGAGGCCAGAAAGAGTCCCCAACCAAGAGAAAGAGGAAAATCGACACTACGATGTTCCGAAGAAGTCACAGAAGGATGCCTCTGGGTAGAGGCAACCCCCTCTAGTTAGTTCCTCACTTCGAAAAATTCACTCTGCTTAACGTGAGTGTCTGTGCCAACCTGATGGAGGTGGAAGAAGAGGGGTTGATCCGATACCCCCTCGGCCCAACAACAATATCAAGAAGAGGGATAAGAGGTTCTATTGCCGATTCCATTGAGAACACTGCCATGATACCGACAACTATTCGGTTCTTAAAGATGAGATCGAGGTCCTCACCCGGAGAGGGCACTTGACTAAGTTCACCCGGGACGGCCCAAGAGTTTCTCCTCCTCCCCGAGGGTCGAACAAGCTTCCAGAAGTGGAGTCTGAACCACAGGACTCCGACAGAATGGTCATCATCCATTGCATCCACGATGGACCGATGAGGGGAGACTCAAACTCCTCCAACAAGTCCTTCATTCGAAAAGTCAACTCGGTTCACAACTGCCCTCCTCTCGAGGCCACAGATTGTCGGCCTCTTTCTCGGACGAGGACCTAGAGGGCGTTCGGGTTCCTCACTGTGATGCCTTGATCATTAGCCTCGGCTTAGCAAACCACTAGTTCTGCTGCATTCTTGTGGACAATGGGAGCTCAGTCAATATCATGTTTCTTTCCACCTTCGAGGGGTTAAAAATCCCTCAGGAAATGTTAAAGCCTGCAGGCTAAACCTTCCACGGCTTCTCATGTAACACCCCGAATTTCAAATAAGACTGAATTCGAGTTCCACAGGATCTTTTCACTTCACTTCGTACAATTTTATAAGGAAATTAAAACTTTACTTTACATCAGAGTCACATTTACATTAACACTTATACAGCGGAATCAATTTACAACAATTATATGAATGAAATACAACAACACTTGAATAATTCTTTAAGCATCAATTCATCCTTAGTCTTTTTCATGTGCTTTACCCTGCATAGAAACTGTGGGCACGTCAGTTCATTCAACTGTCGAAATATTATACACGGTCATCCTCTCTATGCCGAAACAATATAACGATTCTCAATATTTAACAAACCACAAACTTTTCACAAACAAAGCTAAGGGACTATCCTATTGATGTCGTATTGTGAATGTACTCTTAGTCCTTAATGCAATTATTTATGTTATATGACACTAATGCGCACTTGTTCAGAGTCTATGCATTCCATACTACATAGGTCCGAGGGCATGCCCTTAACCGTTATTCATCTTGTAGGGTTCAATCCCTCGCCATGACTTAATCTACAACTGTAACTATGGTAAGTATCCTAGATATTCTATGAGTTACGAGCTCACGCCTAGGTGCCCTGGAGAGAATCCCAACGCACTGACACATGACTCATCATGCAGGCATCTTGTGGTAATTCACCTCCTACCATAGACATGACACCACCCGCAGTCACCAAACACCCTACGAGCGTCGCCACCGGGATGGTACTCTGGAGTAGTATCCACGTCCTACTCATGACGCATCATGGAACATCCTGTGAATACTCTCATGCCCCAATCCAATGACCCCCATACTTATGTTTTTCTATTACTTTCATCACATCTTCACTATGTATCTAGTCATTAATTTAATTGAATCATGAACAAAATCAATTCCTTAGGGTTAGCACTCCCACTATACCGGTCTTATTCATTCATTTCACATGACCCAAATCTTGGTCTTTTCATTTCAAATTTCATCTCAAGATTTCTTTCATTGCCGGTATGAGGCTTGCTACACCCTAGTTCTTAATTTCAACTCATAATTACAACATCGTGTTTTTCATACTCATAAAGTCTTTTTCATGATTAACAATAATTTTCATTTCATGTTCATAGCATTTGTATATTCATATTCTTTCATAGTTCATCAAGTCATTCAATTTCAATTTCATGTACAATATCATGCATAAACAAATAAATTCAACTTGTCATATTCAATAGTTTATTCTTTCCACATAATTCTCTTAATCTTATTTTAATCAATACTAATTTCATTTGATTCTCATACTAATGTTCATTTCATTCAAAAGGTCACAAAGTCGAATTTTCATTCATAAGCAATACTCAATTTAACAATGAGAATCCATAGATAGCACATTTAAATTTTCTTTCATTCAAAAATTCTCCTTTATCACTTAGCATAATTTTCTCATACAAATAGATCACTTTTATAATTCTCCAAAAGTAAATTTCTAGAGCATTCTACACAAATTTCACTTATAACTCACTTTTATTTTAGTCAAATAGTACACAAATATTTTTCATAGGAACTACATATTTTTAGAATAATAGTAGTATTTTTCTTTTGATTTTTAAAGCCAAGAATTCAATTTTTAAAACTAAAAAAAAAATCAAATAATTCAAACCTGCCGAAGCCAGGTTTCGAACCTGCGACATGGGACTAACCAACAGCCACCGAAAGCCAACGAAGCTAAGGTGCACATGCGGTAAGTGAAAGGATTTAATTGGTAAGTGTTTTGGGTTTCGGGTTTTGGGTTTTATTCAAAAATGGAAATAAAAGGCAGAGCCTAGGTTTCGAACCTAAGACCACTAGAGTCACCCACACGCTATAGTAGCGCCCAAAGCAACCGCGACCACTAGATCTAAGGGGCCAGATTGTTCCAAAGAGTATTGGGTTGGTTTTGATCCCATTTTCTGTTCATTTCTAGTTATTAAAATTCCCAAAACGTTTTTAATTCTTTTTCTTCTCTTTTTGAATCAAAACTTTTCAGATTTTATTCTATATGAAATTATTGTAAACCAGTATTTTTATAATCATTATTTGCTTATAAAACATGCATTTTTTATCTTATTTTATGTTCTATGTCCATAATTTCGACATTGAGAACAAATCACATTTGTACACGATTTAGAATCTAGATTTCTACGAAAATACTTTATTTCTCTATTCTCTCACTTATTAACAATCTACAATATTTTAGAACACAAATGTCCATCTTTTCTACAATAGTGTTACTCTAATTTAAGAAATCAACATTTTCATGATGCATTTAATCACAATTTGTCTCGTAAACATAAATTTCTCCATAAAGCATAATTCACAAACACATAGCATGACAACATGAAAGATTCTAGCAGTTTAGTTCACAATTTATCAACTAGCAATCATTTTATCAATCATTTTATCAATCATTCTCTAAATTACCATTTCATCTCTAATTAAGCAAACATGAGTCCAATTTCACTTAGTTGTTCCTTAGTAATTCTATCAAATCATTCCTAGCATGGTATCTAGATTTAGAAGTATAAGAAACACCCACCTATTGGAGACAATGAAATGAAAACTCCTAGAATCTCCTAGAATGCAAGAAAGTGGCCTTCTCCTCGTAGATTGTATTGCCAAAACGTCTCCTCCTTGTGCTTGATTGGAACCCGAGCCTCTCCTTTGCTCCTTTGATGATGGCCAACCTCTACTTGAAGGAACACACACACACAATGCACACTCTAATCTTTTATTCACTAATACTTCTCAATCTTTTGCTCACTTAGTCTTTTCTTCTCTTAATAAATTATTTAGTGTACTAATGAGAAGAAAACTAGGGGTATTTATACACTTTTAGGATGAGAATAGATGGTTAGGATTTAATCAAGGAGTTAGAGATCAATGATCAAGATGAAATGGGAAGTTGTACTAATTTCCATGATCTCATAACCACCCCTCAACTCAACTCCACTCTCCCTCTCTTCTCTAGCCATAATCCGGCCACCCCCTAGGTGTGCAATGCACACACTAGTGCATGCACGTGCCCCAACTAGTGTTCCCCATCAATAAGTTGTACATTATTAATTTATTTATTGTCTACTAATTGTGTCTACACTATGAGTTATGACAATTAAAAGGGTAATTAATTTGTGGGCTTCAAAATAGTGGGCTTTTAGACTCGTGGGTCAAAATAAAATATTTAATTAATTAGGTTGGTCTTAAATTAGAAAAACAAGCTTAGACTTTTAAAATAGGCATCTAGAAAATAAAGAGAAAGAGAGAAAACAATTGTTTGTTCATATTATAAAAGATAATTATATAAGAAAATATTTATACAAAAATTTGTACGTGCATAACACGTAAAATCAACAATTTCTCATTTAATAAAAAATCCAGGGCATCAGGTGCCCTCGTTCAGATCGAGGGGATCACCACCTTGGAAGTCACTGCCGAAAAATCCCCGACATCTAGAACCGAGGTAATGGACTTCATGGTGATCAATGTCAAAGCCGCTTACAATGTCATTCTCGGGCATCCCGACCTCGCATCTCTTTAGGCAGTGCCCTCGGCCCACCACACGAGGATGAATTTCCCCACCAAATTTGGAGTTCGGGTCGTCAAGGGAAACCAAGAGGCTGCTAGGACTTGCTACACAGCCACAGTGGGGGGCTTGGTACTCCCCCTTGATGCAGTCGAACTCCCCTTCGACAGAAGCTCAATGCACTTCGAGCTAGTGAACGAATTGGAGGAGGTCCATTTCTCCGAGGCTGACGCTGCTAAATGGTTCCATGTCAGCAAGTCCCTTCTTCCCGACCTTAAAGAAGATATCATTTGCCGTGTCTCGCAAAAAAAAAAGGACTTGTTCGCTTGGATCCTGTCCGATATGCCCAGAATCTCGGAGGATCTCATAATGCATAAATTGAGCGTCAACCCGGACTCCAAGCCAGTGCAACAGAGGCATCAGAAATTTACCTCTAAAGGCAGCATGCGGTGAAAGAAGAAGTGGAGAAGCTCCTCTCTGCCTGCATCATCCAAGAAGTCAACTACTGAGAGTGGTTAGCCAACGTTGTGATGGTGAAGAAATCCCATAGCAAATGGAGGATATGCATCGATTTCACCGACCTCAACAAAACCTACCCAAAGGATCCCTTTCCTCTCACTAGCATCGACACCCTCATCGATGCGACGTCTGGGCACGAACTGCTTAGCTTCATTGATGCCTTCTCGAGCTACAACCAGATCCAGATGTTCCCTCCTGATATCCCGAACACAGCTTTTGTGATAGACCAATGGATCTACTGCTATCTAATCATGCCTTTCGAACTGAAAAATACAGGGGACACCTATCAGAGGAACGTCAACCAGGTTTTTAAAGAGTAAATAGGTCAAAACATGGAGGTTTATGTCGACGATAAGCTCGTCAAAATACTCCAATGAGGAGACCATGTGAAGTACCTGGAGGAGTCCTTTGGGGTCCTGAGGAAGAATAACATGAGACTCAACCCTTAAAGTGCACCTTCGGCGTCACCTTGGGAAAGTTCCTTGACTTCATGGTCAGCCAGTGAGGATAAAGCCGAATCTTGAGAAGATTCATGTAGTACCCTGTATTTTTTAATTATTTGGAGATTAGAAAGTGAATTAAAATGATTTTTTTTTGTGATTTAATAATTGTCTGTCTAAAAATTTATCCTTTTTACACGTGCAAAATACGTGCAAATGTTGACTTGGGAAGTTCAAAACCAAAAATTATTTTTGGAAAAATCATTATTTATTATTTGAGATTATTTGGGATTTTTCTAGATTTTTTTGAAAATTATTGGACTTATTTGCAATTATTACAAAAAGGACTTTTGTGCAAAATTACCAAATGGGGGTGAAAACTCCAGATTTTTAGATTTTTGGACTGAATATAATCCCTAGTTAATTCAGGAGTAAAGATTTTACCTCTAGTTCCTACACATTTGACTTATTTCACAAGTTTTGGTAAAAGAGAATCTTTTTGCAAAATCGCTATTTGAAGGGATGAAAATGCAAACTTTGTTTTATGGGTTTCCCTACAGAGCCGGCTGATGCTGGAGGGGATATTTTCAAATTTTGAACTTGATTAAAACTGGTTTTTACTAATTTTCAATAAAAGTGTCTAATTATGAAAAGGGACATTTTAAAAAAGAGTATTTTGCAAATATTTTTTAAAACCCTAGAATCTTAAATTCCGGACTATATAGGGTTTTTGCAGCTGTCATTCGCTGCACAATACAGGAGATTTATTATTTCTTATTATTTTGGAGTTCTAAAGAAAGATCTTGGATTTCTTGCTAGGAGGAGCTTTTCTTATTATTTTTTTCATCTTTGTTCAATTCCTTCAATAAGGTGAGTGATATATTTATTTTGTTTTGTTCTTTGAATGTTGGATGTGGTGATTCATCTTTTAGAAAGCATGCTAGGGTTGAGTATGAATATGTACATGATGGATTGAATGGATTGTTGAATTAAAAATTGATCTTTTATGAACCCTTGTTATCCACAAATGGATTTGTATGTGTATGGTTTGAGATCCATATTATTTTGAGTTTGGTGAACACAACTTGATTATGATAATATTAATCTTGAATGTATGAATATGTACATGATGGATTGGATGGATTGTTGAATTAAAAATTGATCTTTTATGAACCCTAGTTATCCACGAATGGATTTGCATGTGTATGGTTTGAGATCCATATTATTTTCAGTTTGGTGAACACAACTTGATTATGATAATACTAACCTTGTATGTTCATGCGTTAATAATGACGATGGGGTTTGAGAAGTTTTGAGAAGGATTAATGAATTATGAATTCTTATCTTGAGAATTGGTTGGGAGAAATTGAATGATATTTGATGCAATACAACTAATTTGGGGAATTTTGGGATTGTGCAAGGTATTACTCAAATTGGATTCCTTGAATATTAAGATTAAATTCTGAATATGTTGTTATTTCTAATCGAAGGTCTTGTGGAATTTTTTTTAATGCACGAACATGCACAAACAATTTACATGAATTTCGTACTTCATTGTTATTGAAGAAAATCAACAATTTGCTATTTTTGTTAATTCAAGTGATTTTGATTGGTTTTATTGATTCTTATATATCCTACAAGTCGTATTTAAGTAAAACTCCATATCGGTTAAAAAGTGTACAACTAAAAAACTGCAGTCTGCAGGTCAACAGTCGACCGGTAGAAATTACATTCGACCGTCATTACCCGGCTGCTATATTTTTCTTGTTTTCTTGAAATTTCGTGCGGAACAGTTGACTGAACCATGTTTACAGTCAACTGAGTCTGCTCTGTTTTGATATTTCCTGATATTTGGATTTTCATTCTGGACAGTCGACCGATGACCTTTTACAGTCGACTGTTAGTACCTAGAATTATTTTATGTTAAGTTCTGGAGTTGTCATTCTGGACAGTCGACGTATGGCTTTTACAGTCGACTGCTATTACTTAGATTTATTTTCTCGAAGTCTTGGGTTTTCACTCTGAGCAGTCGACCGACTCCTGTATATAGTCGACTGTTACTGATGTTCTTGAGTTATTCTGATGCTATTTTAAATGAGTTATTCTTTAAATGTTTTGGATCTATAATTTCCTATTCTAAACCTTATTTCCTATTGAACATATGTTTCCAAATTGTTTTATTAAAGTAATTTTAATGGAAGGTTTGGTTTGGATGGTTGAGTGTGAGTCCCTAGAGGGTGTGTGGGACCCTAGTATATCGGTAGTTGAGATATATGTGTTTTGGGCCTGTTGAGGCATTTTAGTTGATCAGTTGTTGAGTTATGTCTGGTGGGGTACACCAACTATAGGTGATTCATAATTAAACTAATTAACTCAAAAAGTTTAGGACAGACACTAGTGGTGATATGATGAAAGGGAACATGAGTAATGGACCTCAGTATGGCTTGCGGTGTAAGATAATCCCCAGAATTATCCAGGTATGAGTGAAATAGTCTCCGGAATTACCTGTGGTGTGGGATTGATCTCCGGAATTATCGGGGTCGAGGCGACGCTTATGTGGTATTCATGTGATGAGGTACCATAGCTTGAGGTGTGGGGTATTCTCGAAGACTCCCAGGTGTGAGTGAAATAGTCTCCGGAATTATTTGTGGATAGAGATTGGCCTCCAGAATTATCGGGGCATGGGTTAATACTCACAGTTTATCTTTATCTCGTAGTAGTCATCGTGTTAGGATTAGTTGCATAGCGGGGGATTAAACCCTACAATGTGGAGACGTTAAGGGCTTACACCGGACCTATGTAGAATGGGATGCATAGAATCCGATAAGTACGCATTAGAGAGTCAGCATATAGAATTGTGTTTTCTTGATTTGGTTTAAGCATATGTTTTCCTGGTTTTTACACTTGACACTTAGTTTAGTTCCACTTGATATTTTCATGTCTTATTGTTATATCTTACCGTATATTGTTCTTACTTATTACATGTTATTTATGTTTCCATGTTCTATTTATGTCGCTTTTGTTTTATGTCACTCAAACCGTTATGGCTGACCCCTTTAGGTTTGGGGGTTAGGGTTATCTCTAGTCTTATGTTTTACAGGTGATTACTTGTAACATGGATTTTGGATGCTTGAGTTAAAGTGGTGTAATTGGTTTTGTATTGTTGTAAAATAAATTGTTGTAAAGAAAGAAATTTGTAATTCAAGGTGTATTGTATTCCGCTGTGTTATGTAAAGATTAATGTAATGAAAGTTGAAATTTTTTTTATGGCTGTGTTTAATATTGTATTTGAAGTTGATGCTGGGAATTGTGCCACGTCTATCTGAGATATCATATTGGAAATTTGGGGCGCTACAGAGATTGGTATCAGAGCACGCTTCAATAGTAGTAATAAACATGGTATAAAAATAATTTAGGTGTGGACCTTAGAGAGAGTATCACATAGAGCTGTAACATGATGTTTTTTTACTTTTGGGGTATGGTTGAGGCTTTGCCAGAGGGTATTGATGTGAATATAAATTGTGTTGAGGTGCTCTAACTTTTTCCTCATTTTGCAGTATTCAGAATGGTTGGACCCAGAACCGGGAATGGTAACAATGGTGATGGAGCTGGAAGTTCCCAAGGGGCAGGAGTTGATCTCGAGGCCGAATTTGCCAGGGTATATCAGACTTTGAATGCACTAATGGCAGTTAATTTAGCACAGAATCAGAATCATGGGGTTGGACCAGTGTTTGTTAATGCTCTTCCTTTCAAGCAGATTGAGTCCTTCAAGAGAATGAGGCCACTCGTATTTGAGGGGAAGTCTGATCCAAATGAGGCTGATGATTGGATTAGACGGATGGAGACGATCTTCTAGGTCTCGGAAACTCTGGCAGCCAATAAGGTAAAGTTGGCCACTATGCAGTTGGAAAAGGACGCTGGTGTTTGGTGGCAAACTGTGAAGAGGACTCTGGGAGACCAGCAAATGACTTGGGAGGCTTTTCTGGAAGAATTCAGGGATCATTTCTTTCCCCTGGATATTCAGGAGAAGAAGGCAACAAAATTCTTGAATCTACAGTAGGGCAGCATGACCGTGCGAAAGTATGAGACTAAGTTCGCTCAGCTGTTGAGGTATGCACCGGAGCTGATAGGTGATGAGGCGAAGAAGGCCAAGAATTTTGAGCAGAGCTTGAGGCCAAACTTGAGGTCTAGGATGATTTCTTTGGGCATAAGGAGGTTCGATAAGCTAGTCAGGAGAGCAGCTATGACAGAGAAAGACATGGATCAGTTCCAGAAGAAGCAAGAGACCTGGAACAGGAACAAGAGGCCAGCATCAGGTCAGAGTGGGAAGTGATTCCCAGTGAAGCAAGTCAAGTTGAGTGGTCCACTGCAAAGGCACCCGCAACTCAGGAAGTGACTTGTTACTACTGCAAGGAGGCAGGTCATTACAAGTCAGCGTGTCCTAAGTTGGCGAAGCAGACTTATTTCCAGTGTGGGCAGGCGGGACATTCTAAGCCTCATTGTCCACAGTTGAGGAAGGATGGTCCTGGTGGAGGTAAATTCCAGAGGCAAGGGCGAGTGTTCGCATTAACTGAGAAGGATGCAGGTAACTCGGAAGATGTGATCCAGGGTATGCAAGAGTTTTGAATCTATTTTTATTCAATATATTAAGTAAAACTTTTATTTGAGAATAATTGGAGATTGAGTATCATTCTTTATGTAACAGGAATTGTTTTGGTTGATGGAATTAAGGCAAAAGTTGTATTTGATACTGGTTCTTCGCATACTTTTGTGTCGCCCAATTTTGCAAAGGTCTTAGGTGTGGAGCCTAAATTGTTTCCAGGCAGGATTTTGTCGGTGGCAACACCGTCAGGATTTTGTTAATCCAAGTGATTTTGATTGGTTTTATTGACTCTTATATATCCTGCAAGTCGTATTTGATCATATCAGAAATATGCTTTTTACAGAATTCGTTTTTATTAAGTAAAACTCCGTATCGGTTAAAAAGTGTACAACTAAAAAACTGCAGTCTGCAGGTCGACAGTCGACCGGTAGAAATTACAGTCGACCGTCATTACCCGGCTGCTATATTTTTCTTATTTTCTTGAAATTTCGTGCAGAACAGTCGACTGAACCATGTTTACAGTCGACTGATTCTGCTTTATTTTGATATTTCCTGAGAATTGGATTTTCATTATGGATAGTCGACCGATGACCTTTTACAGTCGACTGTTAGTACTTAGAATTATTTTATGTTAAGTTCTGGAGTTTTCGTTCTGGACAGTCGACGTATGGCTTTTACAGTCGACTGCTATTACTTAGATTTATTTTCTCGAAGTCTTGGGTTTTTACTCTGGACAGTCGACCGACTCCTGTATATAGTCGACTGTTACTGATGTTCTTGAGTTATTCTGATGCTATTTTAAATGAGTTATTCTTTAAATGTTTTGGATCTATAATTTACTATTCTAAACCTTATTTCCTATTGAACATATGTTTCCAAATTGTTTTATTTTAATGGAAGGTTTGGTTTGGATGGTTGAGTGTGAGTCCCTAAAGGGTGTGTGGGACCCTAGTCTACCGGCAGTTGAGATATTTGTATTTTGGGCCTGTTGAGGCATTTTAGTTGATTAGTTGTTGAGTTAAGTCCGGTGGGGTACACCAACTCTAGGTGATTCGTAATTAAACTAATTAGAGAACAGGTTGTTCCGGCTCGCTATCGTCAAGAATTCTTCAAAAAGTTAAGGACAGGCAGTAGTGGTGATATGATGAAAGGGAACATGAGTTATGGACCTCAGTATGGCTTGCGGTGTGAGATAATCCCCGGAATTATCCAGGTGTGAGTGAAATAGTCTTCGAAATTACCTGTGGTGTAGGATTGTTCTCCGGAATTATCGGGGTCAAGGCGACGCTCATGTGGTATTCGTGTGATGACGTGCCATAGCTTGCGGTATAGGGTATTCTCGAAGACTCCCAGGTGTGGGTGAAGTAGTTTCCGGAATTTTCTGTGGATAGAGATTGACCTCCAAAATTATCGGGGCATGGGCTAATACTCACAGTTTATCTTTATTTCGTAGTAGTCATCATGTTAGGATTAGTTGCATAGCGGGGGATTAAACCCTACAATATGGAGACATTAAGGGCTTGTACCGGACCTATGTAGAATGGGACGCATAGAATCCGACAAGTACGCATTAGAGAGTCAGCATATAGAATTGTATTTTCTTGATTTGGTTTAAGCATGTGTTTTCCTGGTTTTCTACACTTGACAATTAGTTTAGTTCCACTTGATGTTTTCATGTCTTATTGTTATATCTTACCTTATATTGTTCTTACTTATTACATGTTATTTATGTTTCCATGTTCTATTTATGTTACTCACACCGTTATGGCTGATCCCTTTAGTTTTGGGGGTTCGGGTTATCTCTAGCCTCATGTTTTACAGGTGATTACTTGTAACTTGGATTTTGGATGCTTGAGTTAAAGTGGTGTAATGGGTTTTGTATTGTTGTAAAAGAAATTGTTGTAAAGAAAGAAATTTGTAATTCAAGGTGTATTGTATTCCGCTGAGTTATGTAAAGATTAATGTAGTGAAAGTTGATTTTTTTTTTATTGGTATTTGGCTGTGTTTAATATTACATTTGAAGTTGATGCTGGGAATTGTGCCACATATTTCTGAGATATCATATTGAAAATTCGGAGCGCTACAATTCAGGCTATTTTCAACATGCCCTGCCTCCCCCGCCCCCCCCCCCCCCCCCCCCCTTTCCCCCAAAGAACGTTAAGGAAGTGCAAAGACCCACGAGCCTTCTTGCCGCCATCGGCAGTTTCCTCACGAAGTCGGGTGAGTAATCCCTTCCCTTCTTCAAAGTCCTCAGGGGGGCAAAGTGCTTGAATAGGGGAACCACAACAGCAAGCCTTCAATCAGCTGAAGGAATACCTCGTCAATCCTCCTCAACTAAGCAAACCTGAGCCGGGTAAGGTTCTCTACCTCTACTTGGATGAATCGGAGCATCCGCTCAGCGCATTCCTAATCATAGAGGACGACGGGACCCAAAGACCCATCTACTATGTCAGCAAGGTCCTCCGCAATGCCGAGTTTCAGTACGCCAAAATGGAAAAGGTGGCATATGCCCTCGTTATGGCTGCGAGATAGCTCTGCCCCTATTTTTAGGCCCATTCTATTCAGGTCCTCATGAACCAACCTCTCAAACATGTCCTCGACAAGCCAAAAAATTCTGGCCTCCTAATCAAGTGGTCTATTGAGCTTAGGCAACATGACATCAGCTACAAACCTATAACCATTATTAAGAGACATGCCCTCGTAGATTTCATAAACGAGTGCACCATCCTGGAAACATCTGAGGTTCAGGAGGTTGAGCCAATATGGGAGCTTCATGTAGATGGTTCATCAAGTGAAGAAGGGAGTTGGACAAGAATCATATTGAGCGGTACGGATAACTTTGTCCTCCAATACTCCTTGCGCTTCAGCTTTAGAGCATTCAACAACAAAACAGAGTATGAAGCCTTGATTGCTAAACTCGTTCTGACCCGAAAGGTAGGGGCCAAACAGGTTAAAACCTTCAGCGATTCTCAACTGATCGTCAATCAAGTTTGCGAGGAGTATACAGCTTGTGATGCCCGGATGGTCCAATACTTAGCACATGTCAAGCTTCTCCTAGCCGATTTTGAAGATGTTGTCATTGTTCTGATTCCCTAATAGCAGAATAACCAAGAAGATGCTCTGTCCAAGGTAGCGTCCTCCTCTCTTGAGGGCATCGATCGCACGGTTTTGGTGGAGGTTCTTCTCCAATCAAGCATTGAGAATCCCAAGGTCCTCTGCCTCGATCAGCCCTCGCAGGTAGCAACGTGGATGGACCCGATCCTGAACTATTTGGGAAATGGCGAACTACCACAGGAACCAACCGAAGTAAGAAAGGTCCGAGTTAGGGACAAAAGGTTTGTGCTCGTCAATGACGTGCTCTTCATGCGGTCATATACTAAGGTTGATGGGAGACCCTATCTCTGATGCCTAAACCTGGAGGAGGCCAAATATGCCCTTGAAGAAGTGCACAAGGGGATTGGAAGCTGTCACATGGGCAGCCGATGACATGCAAGAAAGGTGCTCAACCACGGCTACTATTGGTCGACCCTCCTACAAGTTGCTCAGGATCTCGTTAAGAAATTCAGACCATGCCAAAGGTTCTCCTCAGTAAAGCATGTCCCATAGACTGAGCTCAAATCGCTAGTTAGCCCAGCCTCCTTTGCCATGTGGGGGATGGATCTGGTTGGCCCGTTTCCTAAAGCAACAGGTCAAAGGTGCTACCTAATCATGGCCATCGACTACGTCACAAAGTTGGTCAAAGCAGAACCCTTGGCTACTATCACCGAGCATCAGGCCCAGCAATTCTTTTGGAAGCACATCGTCTACCAGTTTGGGATCCCTCAAATCCTCGTCACCGACAAATGGCACTCAGTTCGCTGGCAAGAATTCGCAAGTTTTGCGAAGAATTTGAAATTCAGCAGAGGTTCTCCTCAATTTCACATCCGCAGTCCAATGGCCAAGCTGAGAACACCAACCATCAGATCCTCGACGGTTTCAAGAAGTGATTGGAAAAATCCCTGAAGGTTGTGTGGTTCGATGAGCTACCCAGTGTGCTATGGTCTTACAGAATGACCAAGAGGATTCCTACCCCCAAGTCGCCCTTCAACCGACCATCGGCATCGAAGTAGTAATTCCCCTAGAAGTCGGACTCTCCTCCCTATGGATCATCAGCTTCAACGAGATCTGAACTCGGATGGCCTCAGGGTGAACCTGGGTGAACCTAGATCTCCTTGAAGAAGTTCGAGAAAGATCAGCAATCAGAAGGAACATATACCCGTAGTAGGTAAAACATTCCCATAACAAAAATTTCCGGTCGGCCAACATCAAAGTAGGAGACCTAGTGCTGCGAAGGCTCGACATCTCCAAGCCAAGCAAACAGGGGAAGCTGGCTCCCAACTGGGAAGGCTCGTATAGGGTCTCCAAAATGGTACGCCCTGACACTTATCAACTTGAAGACCTGGGGGGCAGGGTAGTCAAGAGGACTCGAAATGTGAAACACTTAATGAAGTTCCATGAGGGCCCCTAGTGGTACATACTTGCAATGTGGCTGGAGAAGCTAGCAAATGTAATAAGCGTTCTCCTTTCGGCGACCAATGAATAAAAGTTAAATTCTCAAATTTCTTTTCAAAATGGCTTTCGCCTTGGAATTGCATTCCGATCCCGGTGTCATTGTGGTTTTCTCCGCAAACATGGCCCAAGTCTGAGTGCCTCAAAATGGCGCTCCGACTCCGAGCTCATCATTGTTTTCCCTGCAATCAAAGCTTGCCCTAAACAAATGGCATCCTGACCTTGAGGCCTTTGCGGATTCCTACAAAACCATGGCCCAAATCTTAGTGCCTCGAAATGGCACTATGATCCGAGCTTATCGCAGTTTTCCCCACAATCGAAGCTCGCTCTAAACGTCTCAAAATGGCATCCCGACCCCGAGGCCATTCGTGATTCCTCCGCAAACATGGCCCAATTCTTAGTGCCTCGAAATGACGCTCTAACTCCGAGCTCATTGCAGTTTTCTCTGCAATCGAAGCTCGCCCTAAATGCCTCAAAATGGTGTTACGATCCCGAGGCCACTGCGGATCTCCCCGCAAACATAACCCAAGTCTTATTGCCTCGAAATGGTACGTCGACCATGAGTCCATCATGGAATTCTTCTCCAGAGCAACACTGTCTCACACCTCGGATGGGATCTGGTTTGTTAACAAGTTTCCGCCAAAGTCACCCATCCCGAGTCATTTCACTCGGGAAGGTGCTCTGACTCTGATCCCGTTACAGACTCAAAACATTGTGCTCCCTCACAAAAGGTCGGATCAACTCGCCATGTGGGTCTAGTCATTCAGTAAACAAGTTGACAAGGGAAATTACTTTTTATTGAATAAAAGAAAATTTACAAGATAGGCGGTGGCCAGTCCACGATTGGCAAATCAAACAAAACTTGATACCTATGCCTAAACACTCATGCAGTCGCTTCTAATTTTAGTACTAGCTACCGCCGACCAGCCACTTGCAGAAAAGGCATCATACACAAGCCTCATGGACAAAGTGAGGGTCAGCCGACCAGAGCTCAGGTCATTTCAAGCGCCTGAACAGACTGTAACCCCTGTTTTCCATTTTCTATATTTTTGGATGTATTTTTCTTTTTGGGTATTTATTCATCTTGTGTCTCTTTTTGAACTATATATTGGATCTTCTTTTTCAATATATATTCATCTAATTGATTTATCGTCGTTTTATTTGATCTTCATGATTCATCGCCAGTCTATTATTTCATCTCTGTTTGATCGAGCCATTATTTTTATCCTTATTATAATTGTTCTGCCCTATTGTTTATTCATTTTGTTCCTATCTCATTATTTTGGAGATCATCCTATTTTCTTTTATTTGGACCTTTCATTTTAAACCAAAATCCACTTCCCAATAATACCCCAGCCGCTATTATACCCATCCCTGTTCACCCTCTCTTCCGTTCTCCCTCTCTCTCCTGTCTACACACTTTGCCGCCCTGTGTGCACCCTCATCCCTATCTCTCCCTCTGGCATCCCCGGCATCGCGCTGCCTGTGAGACCCCGTATTTCTAGAAATAGTATACATACTAGTATAGTATATATATATATAGTAGTATATAAGAAAGGATTTGGATGGATTGGGTAGGTGACGTGTACAAGAAAGAAGGAAGGAATGAATGAATGATTGATTGTGGCCTATAGGAGATTCTATGGGAATTAATAGTGTGATGGACCTATGAGATATTCTATGAAACATAAGGAGAAGAATTAAATGATGGAATAAATGAAAGATGGAATGGAAGTGTGCTGGTTGGGTGTGCTTTGACCCGGGTTGACCATGGGAATATTATCCCATATCGGCTAGAAATAGGGAAGAAGAGAAAGATTTATTAGGAAGCCAATGATGAAGGCGTACCCAACTGTCCGGACACCCTTTTGAGGCAGCCTGTGGTGGGCATGGCTAGAATTTAGTTAATTCGACTAGAAAGACGATCCTGTGCTAGATTGCACGTCCCGTATTCAGCGAGGACGCTGAATTCTTAAGAGGGGGTGAATGTGAGACCCTGTATTTCTAGAAATAGTATACATACTAGTATAGTATATATATATATATATAGTAGTATATAAGAAAGGATTTGGATGGATTGGGTAGGTGACGTGTACAAGAAAGAAGGAAGGAATGAATGAATGATTGATTGTGGCCTATAGGAGATCCTATGGGAATTAATAGTGTGATGGACCTATGAGATATTCTATGGAACATAAGGAGAAGAATTAAATGATGGAATAAAAGAAAGATGGAATGGAAGTGTGCTGGTTGGGTGTGCTTTGACCCGGGTTGACCATGGGAATATTAACCCATATCGGCTAGAAATAGGGAAGAAGAGAAAGATTTATTAGGAAGCCAATGATGAAGGTGTACCCAACTGTCCGGACACCCTTTTGAGGCAGCCTGTGGTGGGCATGGCTAGAATTTAGTTAATTGTGTGTGTACGGGCTGAGTGCGGGGCGTTACACCGCCCTAGCCGCCAGACGCTGACGCTCCCCTGCCTCCCTGTCCAGTCACGGCAGCACAGCACCCTGCGCGTTGTTCCCCTCCCGACCGCAGCGGTAGAGAGCAACAGCAGCAATAGTAGCGCTGCTGCCGCCCTCCCCCACTTGTCGTTGCCATTCTCTCGACACGTGCACCCACTGTCGTTGCTTGGCATTGTGTACGTGTGTTGATCTTGTGTTGTGTCATGGTTTGTTCGTTCATCGTGCTTTGAGTTCATGCCCGGAAATCTGTTCTCTTTATTCTTGCTCTTGCTTCATTGTTTTCATTGTCAATCTGCAGGAAAGTAACTTGTATACTTTCTGTTGCATATACAAATACTAAATACCGCCTGTAGTATAGTTGCTTCAAGATCTAATCTCATGAAAACCCTGTTAGATCTTGTCCATATGTGTTGAATTGCCCGTAGTTGTCTCATTACACACAGACATAAAATTTAGCCTAGATCTAATACTTCCTGTTGCATATATGTATGTTGGTTGTGATCCATTAGTTGTAGTATGAATCTTGCATGCTTGACGTGTTACTGGTAGTATATCTTGTTGTAGACTTGTTGAAAACCCTATATCATGTTGATTGGACATCTAGTATACCATACTTCGTATTTTATTATGTTTTGGATGTGTTTCATATAAACTAGTTGATTTTATGCTTGAGAAGATTTCTATTTTTGTTGTTACCCCGTTTTGTTCAGTATTTTAGACTCTATTAAGGTCAGTATATGAAAATTATTTGTGAATATGAATCATAGAGAATTTTGTGTACTTTTCAGAATTTCTAATAGATTTCAGTTTCGATTTGTGAGTTGCAAGCTATGGCTATTTTACTACAGAGGTATAGAAAATTATAGATTGGTTTTATGTGAATTCTGGAGAGTAACTTATTTTTATACTGATGTTGAAGATAATATTTTGATCTAATATTTTGCTGAGCACAACTAGACTTGATTGAGATTAACCCCTAAATTTTGTGGATTTAATTGATGACCTTTATAAACTATTCTATACTTGCAAACCACCACTATACTTACTGAATTTTCATACTGTTCAGTAAAAAAACATAATTTCGACCTTATTATATTTGCTTTTTATAAAAACTTTGTGAATATAAATTGTAGCATACTGTATCTATTTTATTACCCTTTTGACAGATCTGGATTTCGATTTATATTTTGTAATCTATTGCTGTTTTAGTACTGCTGTGTTTATGATTTCAGATTTACAAATTCGCTATATCTTGTTGTTTTCTGATTTTATTTGACTATACTATCTATGTTGGAAAATTATGAAATTATATTTTCTGATACTAAACATACTAGGGAATACCCCAGATATTTCTTGGATTTAATCAATATGTTTTAATGTCGTTTTCCTATTTATGAATACAAACTTCTTATTTCTGGCTAAACATGTTTTCTAGATTACAATTCTGTTTTGAGTTCTGTTTTTGTGAAATACCACATGACTTATATATATTTGCTGGATTTGGCTGAGAGTCTATTTTTCAGATTTTTGACGGATACAGGTTTGCATATTTGTGGCAATAGGAAAGCCAGATTTGGAGAAGTACTGTCTTGCTGTCCTGAACTAGAATTTTTATTGTCCTAATTTTTTATGAGTTTTCTTTCACCCGTACATGTTTATCTTCCAACCTGAACCTGTTACTTGTATATGTCATGTTATTCTTGTTCAGTTTTGTGACACGTACATGCTTGTTTGATAATAATAACAAATAACCAAGTCCGGATTAAGGAAAAGATCTAGTAGTGGAAAATACAGAATTGTGTACTGGGAAGGGGGCCGTATTTCCCACCTGATTATCTGTTATCTGTTACCTATTATATGATTTTGCATGATCCTGATTCCTGACTACATACTTCCTTATGAGAATGTGTACTCAAAAGGGTGCTCATATTTTCCAACTGTTACCCAACTACATACTTTCTTATGAGATGATGTACTTGGAGGGGACCGTAGGTCCTACATGATGCATGATTACCTGTTGCCTGATACCTATACCTGTATCTGTTTACCTGATACCTGAGTACACGGCCCTGTAGAATCAACTACAAAATCTAAACGCAAACTTGTTTGAATGTCGCAACCATGTGGTAAATGAATGGAACGCATGAAGTGTTACATAGATAGAAATAAATACAAGACTTAACATAACATGACACCTGTTACATGCTTACCTGTACATGCCACTTGTTTATCTGTTTGCCTGCTTGCATGATACTTGACACCTGTCACATGTTACCTGTACCCTGTTAGTATACCATGTTACTTGATCTTATTTCCTGATCCATGCTAGCTGTTCTGTTTGTTGCCATGACTATTCCATGCTATGTTTGCTTCCGTTGTCACTCTATATTTGCTTATCTTTCTTTTACTTGTGCCTGCACTACAAGTGGCTCATAACTTGCATTGACGGGCGTTTTGTTTTATTTTATTTTTTTTCCTTTTCCTGCAATTTATTAAATTGCAGATTATGGTGATCAGCTGCCGCTAGAGTAGGTGATCTGAGATTTTAGTTGTTGGAGTTCTTGCTATATTACTTTTCCTATTATTCTTGAATAAATGTATCTGCTACTTGGATTATTTTTGTATTTGACAGTATGACTCAGAATTATTGACTTGTTCCAGATCTGGTTTATTTGTGATTTATCTATTTTGTTTCAAGTAAATTCTGTTGGTATATTGATTCATTCATGCACGCGTGATTTATTTCTCCTTGTTACTTCCTGTTATTCCTGTGAAATGTTGTAAAGATCCTGACAGCTTATGGATGATGAAAATAATTTGCTGGACTTAGTCACGTATCTGTATTCCGTATCTTTTATTTGGAAAGCAGGGCGTGATAAGGTTTTTAGTGGTATTAGAGCCCAAGTTTGGCTAATATATTAGTTTGATTGATATATTAGACAAGCTTGGCTCGATCTGGGATTGGCTCAACAGTACACAGACCATGCATATATGAATAAATTATAATCAACTTTGATCTGAATGCTGATTGTTTTTATCTTGTGCAGACCATGGCTCGCAGAGGTTCTACTTCTCGTTCTCAGGAAGATCGGCCCGGACTTAAGGCTGTTACCAATGTGTTGGAACGGTTGATCAACATGCAGCAAAACCACTTGACCTTTGTGATGGATTCCTTGGAAGCTGCCCGGGTTCCGCCTCCCGCTATGCCTATGCAGGCAGCTCTCCCTTCTCATCCGGGTATAGTTACAGATTTTATGAAGCTGCATCCTGACAGATTCTTGGGCACTGAGATGCCTTTGGAGATAGAACAATGGCTAATTAGGACTGAGCAGTTGCTTTTGGCAGCAAGAATTGCCGATGCTGATAGAGTGGATGTGATAACCATCCAGCTGGTGGATCTGGCCCACATTTGGTGGAGGTCCGAGTCCGAAAGGCTCAAATGGCCTATTACTTGGGCCATATTCACTAGGACCTTCTTGGAGAAGTTCTTCCCTCTCGGCACTCGAGTTGGAATGGAGCAACAATTCCTAGCCCTGAAACAGTTTGGTCATTGTTCTAATTTGGAATTTTGGTTACATATTGTTCATGCACTGTTGTAACATGAGACTATCTTGGAACTGGGCTCCAGGTCAGTAGATGAGAATGCAGCAGAATTTACCAGACTTAGTCGCTTCGCAGCCGTTCTTATGGCGAACGAAGAGGATAGGGCTCGTAGGTTCACACTGGGACTTGAGTGAGATATTCTGGTACAGCTCATCTCCCTTCGCTTGTGTACTTATGCTAAGTCTCTTGAGGCAGCTCGAGCTCAGGAGCAGGCTCGTAGCAGGTTGACTCCTCCCCGGCGGACTGTTCCGCACTCTTTTGTTGTTAGGCCTTCTGGTGGGCCGATTCAGAGGCCTGTCCCAGCATATCCTGCTAGGGCGACTCCCTACTCTTCTGCTACTCCCAGGGGAGCTTGTTTCTGTGACTTCTACCAGCTGGCCGGACATGATCGCAGGAACTGTAGGCGTGCCAACCACCAGTGCTTTGGATGTGGTGCTGCTGACCATTCAGTGCGGGATTGCCCACAGCGGAAGATGGCTCTTCTAGCCAGGGGTCCAGTTCAGCAGGTAGCCCCAGCTTGTGGTCCTGTTAGGCCACCTCTTTCTCCTCAGCATCAGGTCGTCGGTCGGAGTACCGCTACTCCCAGGAGAGATCAGGTTTTCAACCTGACAGCTGCTGAAGCTGGGTCAGCTGAAAGGGTTGTTGCAAGTATTTTTACATTTTGTTGTTTTGTTATTTTCCTTTGTTTCTTCCATTTTTCTTGCATTATTCTTTCATATTACCTTTCTGCATTGTGTTTTCCTAACCCTTAATCATCAATTCTTTTTCTCTTGCTTTTGATTCTATCTTAGCGGTTATCCTTATTTGCTTTTTCCCTGCTCATGTTTTCTTTGATTTCGGGGCAACCCATTCCTTTGTCTCTTTCCGCTTCGTGGCTTACCATCAGTTGGATTGCAGCATCATGTCAGAGGTTTGGAACATTATGACAGGTGGCAGTGTTGTCATTTGTTCCCAGAAGTGCAAGCAGAGTCCCGTGGTTATTGGTGGCATGGATTTCAAAGCTGACCTTATTGTAATTGGGAATTCAGGATTCGACGTTATTCTCGATATCGATTGGTTGGGTGAATCCCACGCCATCATTGATTGTCGTACCAAGAAAGTTGTATTCCAATCCCAGGCCGCACAGAGTTTGAGTTCCATACCGGGGAGACACCCCTTGGCCGAGCTAAGACTGCAGTTAATCAGGAGACTTGTGCGATGGAATTGCACTCAGTTTGTGAGGCTGTGCCTCTAGTAGTACGGAAATTCCTGGATGTTTTTCTGGAGAAGTTGCTTGCTTACCCCGTGATATGGATGTGGAGTTCGGTATTGAAGTTCAGCTTGGTACGACGCCGATATCAAAAAGTTCCTACAGGATGGCACCGGTTGAGTTAGCAGAGTTTAAGGTGCAGATTCAGGAGTTGCTTGATTTGGGGTACATCAGATCCAGTGTTTCGCCTTGGGGTGCTCCACTTCTTTTTGTTAAAAAGAAGGATGGTATTCCTCGACTGTGCATCGATTATCGGAAACTAAATATTGTTACTATGAAGAACCGGTATCTGTTGCCTAGGATCGATGACTTATTTGATCAGTTGAGCGGAGCAGCTGTTTTCTTAAAGTTGGATCTTCGTTCTGGGTATCATCAGGTCAAGGTGAAGGCGACTGATGTGCAGAAGACTGCGTTCAAGACCAAATATGGGCACTATGAGTATCTTGTGATTTCGTTCGGGGTTACGAACGCGCCAGCTGTATTTATGAGTCTTATGAATAGGGTCTTTTCCCAGTTCCTGAATAGGTTTGTGGTGGTCTTCATTGATGACATTCTGGTGTATTCTTGGAATTAGAAGGATCATGCTGAACATCTTAGGTTGGTTCCGCAGACTTTGAGGAAGAATCAGCTCTATGAAAAACTCAGCAAGTGTAAGTTTTGGCTCAACAGAGTTACCTTCTTGGGGCACATTATCTCTGGCGATGGTATTTCAGTGGACCCGTCCAAGATTGCAGCTGTGAAGGATTGGCCAGTTTCCAAGTCAGTTTCAGAGGTGAGGAGTTTCCTTGGTCTAGCTGGCTATTATCGGAAATTCGTCCAAGATTTTTTTGAAAATAGCAGGACTATTGACTAAGCTGACAGGGAAGGATCAGAAGTTTTGTTGGTCTGAGGCTTGCAGTGAGGCTTTTGCTGAGTTAAAGAGTAGGTTGACTTCAGCGTCAGTGTTGACTATTTCAGATGGTTCAGGCGGATTTGTAGTTCACTGTGATGCTTCGGGCAAGGATCTTGGGGCATTACAGATGCAGAAGGGCCGAGTTGTTGCTTATGCATCGAGGCAGTTTAGGCCGCATGAGAAGAACTATCCGACTCATGACTTAGAGTTAGCGTCAGTAATCTTCGCTTTGAAGCTATGGAGACACTATTTACATGGGAACCGAGTGGAGATCTTTACAGACCACAAAAGTCTCAAGTACATCTTCACCCAGAAGGAATTGAACATAAGGCAAAGGTGTTGGTTGGAACTTTTAGCCGATTATGACATCAGTTTACAATACCATCCTGGTAGAGTGAACTTGGTGCCAGATGCTTTGAGCAGGAGACCGGTACTCATGTTCCTGACTCAGCATAGAGATTTGGTTGAGCAGATGCGGAGGTTGGAGTTGGATGTGTTGTAGCCGAGTTCTGATCGGATTTGTTTGGTGCTCCAGCTTCAGTCGTCTTTTATTGATCAGATCAAAGAGACTCAGGCTGGTGATGAGAAGTTGTAGGATTTCAGAGCAGAAGTTGAGGCAAATTCCCAAACGAATATGGTATTCATGCTGATGGATTGCTTCGTTTTGGGTCCAGGTTGTGTGTTCCGAAGGGTGAAGTTCGTTAGAGGTTGCTTGAGGAAGCCCACCAGTCATTGTATTCTATTCATCCTAGAGGTACCAAGAAGTACAGGGATTTGAAGCTTCATTTCTAGTGGCATGGTATGAATAGGGCTGTGGCTCGGTTTGTGTCTTAGTGTTTGACCTACCAGCAGGTGAAGGAAAAGCATCAGAGGACTGTCGGACTTCTTCAACCGCTTCCCATTTCGGAGTGGAAGTGGGAACACATCACTATGGATTTTGTGACTGCTTTGCCGAGGAGTCCTAAGGTTCATAATGCCATTTGGGTGATTTTTGACCGACTGACGAAGAGTGCTCACTTCATTCCCTTCCGAGCCGGACAATCTGCTGAGAGCCTAGCTGAGAAGTACATGCAAGAGATCGTCAGAATTCATGGGGTTACAGTCAATATTGTATCCGACAAGGATACGAGATTCAGGTCTCAGTTTTGGGAGAGTCTTCAGAGTAGTTTGGAGAGTAAATTGAAGTACAGTACAGCTTTTCATCCCCAGACTGATGGACAGTCAAAGAGGACCATCCAGACTCTTGAAGACATGTTGAGGTCATGTACGCTGCAGTTCGGTGGATCTTGGGAGGACCATTTGCATCTCGTAGAGTTCTCGTACAATAACAGCTTTCAGCCCAGTCTTAAAGCTGCACCGTTCGAGGCACTTTATGGGCGGAAGTGCAGATCACCAGTGTGCTGGGATGACATTGGTGAGAGGAAGTTGTGGGGTCCAGAGTTGATACCAGGATAGTTGATGCGGTGACTCAGATCAAGAAGCAGTTGCAAGCAGCTCAGGATAGGTAGATGCGATGGGCTGATGTCTATCAGAGAGCTTTGGAGTTTGAGGTTGGTGACCATGTTTTCCTAAAGGTATCGCCTTGGCGAGGTGTCATTCGGTTGGTGGTGGGGGCAATATTACCCCTAGGTTTATTGGACCGTTTGATATTGTGGAACGAGTAGGTAAGGTGGCCTATCGTTTTGCATTGCCACCAGCTTTATCAGGAGTGCACGATGTTTTCCATGTCTCACAACTCAGGAGATATATCCGCGATTAGAGCCACGTGATCGACTATTCTGAGTAATCTGTGTAGCCGAATTTGATTTGTGAGATTCCGCCAGTTGCTATTTTGGATCAGCGGGATAAAGTGCTTAAGAACAAGGTCAACAAGCTGGTTTGTGTTTCTTGGAATCCTCACTTGCCGGGTGAGTCGACTTGGGAGTTGGAGGAGGAGATTCAACAGAAGTTTCCTCATCTGTTTGAGTAGCTTTTTGTTTTGCTCTTTCTTTTCTTTTTTTTGGAGGGTTACCCTATGTACTTCTTGCTTGAATTTCGAGAACAAAATTCTTCCTATTAGGTGGGTAGGATTTGTAACCCCTGTTTTTCATTTTCTGTATTTTTGGTAGTATTTTTCTTTTTGGGTATTTATTCATCTTGTATCTTTTTGAACCATATTTTGGATCTTCTTTTTCAATATATATTCATCTAATTGATTTGTCGTCGTTTTATTTGATCTTCTTGATTCATCGTCAGTCTATTATTTCATCTCTGTTTGATCAACCCATTATTTTTATCCTTATTATAATTGTTCATGCCCTATTGTTTATTCATTTTGTTCCTATCTCACTATTTTGGGGATCATTCTATTTTTTTTATCTGGACCTTTCATTTTAAACAAAAATCCACACCCACTAATACCCTAGCCGCTATTATACCCATCCCTGTTCACCCTCTCTTCCGTTCTCCCTCTCTCTCCTGTCTACACACTTCGCCGCCCTGTGTGCACCCTCATCCCTGTCTCTCCCTCCGGCGTCCCCTGTGTCGCGCCTCCCTAGCCACCAAACACCGACGCTCCCCTTGCCTCCCTATCCAGTCGCAGCAGCACAGCACCCTGCGCGTTGTTCCCCTCCCGACCACAGCGGCAGAGAGCAACATTAGCAACAGTAGCGCTGCCGCCGCCCTCCCCCACTTGTCGTTGCCATTCTCTCGACGCGTGCACCCAATGTCGTTGCTTGGCATTGTGTGCGTGTGTTGATCTTGAGTTGTGTCGTGGTTTGTTCGTTCGTCATTCTTTGAGTTCGTGCCTGGGAATCTGTTCCCGTTATTCTTGCTCTTGCTTCATCGTTTTCATCGTCAATCTGCAGGCAAGTAATTAGTATACTTTTGTTGCATATACAAATACTAAACACCGCCTGTAGTGTAGTTGCTTCAAGATCTAATCTCATGATTACCCTGTTAGATCTTGTCCATATGTGTTGAATTCCTCGTAGTTGTCTCATTACACATAGACATGAAATTTAACCTAGATCTAATACTTCGTGTGGCATATATGTATGTTGGTTGTGATCCATTAGTTGTAGTATGAATCTTGCATGCTTGACGTGTTACTGGTAGTATATCTTGTTGTAGACTTGTTGAATACCCTATATCATATTGATTAGACATCCAGTATACCATATTTCATATTTCATTATGATTTGGATGTGTTTCATATAAACTAGGTTATTTTATGCTTGAGAAGATTTCTGTTTTTGTTGTTACCCCGTTTTGTTGAGTATTTTAGACCCTATTAAGGTTAGTATATGAAAATTATTTGTAAATATGAATCATAGAAAATTCTGTCTACTTTTCAGAATTTCTGACAGATCTCAGTTTCGATTTGTGAGTTGTAAGTTATGGCTATTTAACTACAGAGATGTAGAAAATTACAGATTTGGTTTTATGTGAATTCTGGAGAGTAACTTATTTTTATACTGATGTTAAAGATAATATTTTAATCCAATATTTTGCTAAGCACAACTAGACTTGATTGGGATTAACCCCAAAATTTTGTGGATTTAATTGATGACCTTTGTAAACTATTCTGTACTTGTAAACAACCACTATACTTGCAGAATTTTCATACTGTTCAGTAAAGAAACATAATTTCGACCTTATTCTACTTGTTTTTTATAAAAACTTTGTGAATATAAATTATAGCATACTATATCTATTTTATCACCCTTTTGACAGATCTGGATTTCGATTTATATTTTGTAATCTACTGCCGTTTAAGTACTGCTGTGTTTATGATTTCAGATTTACAAATTCACTGTATCTTGCTGTTTTTTTATTTTATTTGACTATACTATCTATGTTGGAAAATTATAAAATTATATTTTCTGATACTAAACATACTAGGGAATACCCCCAATTGTTTTTGGATTTAATCAGTAAGTTTTTATGCCGTTTTTCTGTTTATTACAAACTTCTGATTTCTGTCTGAACCTGTTTTCTGGATACAATTATAATTTGAGTCCTGTTTTTGTGAAATACCATATGACTTATATATATTTTCTGGATTCGGCCGAGAGTCTATTTTCCATATTTGCTGACGGATCAAGGTTTGCATCTCTGTGGTAACGGAAATCCCAGATTTGGTGCAAAACTGTCTTGCCGTCTGGAACTAGAATTTTCATTGTCCTAATCTTTTATGAGTTTTCTTTCACCCTGTACATGTTTATCTTCGAACCTGAACCTATTACTTGTTCATGCCGTGTTATTCTTGTTCTGTTTTGTGACACGTACATGCCTGTTTGATAATAATAACAAATAACCAAGTCGGGGTTAAGGGAAAGATCTAGTAGTGGAAAATATAGAAATTTGTACTTGGAAGGGGCCATGTTTCCCACCTGATTATCTGTTATCTGTTACCTGTTATATGATTATCCATGATCCTGATTATCTGTTTACTTGATTCCTGACTACATACTTCCTTATGAGAATGTGTACTCAAAAGGGGGCTCGTGTTTCCTGCCTGTTACCCAACTACATACTTCCTTATGAGAGGGTGTACTTGGAGTGGACCGTAGGTCCTACCTGATGAATGGTTACCTGTTACATGATACCTATACCTGTACCTGTTTACCTGATACCTGAGTACACGGCCCTATAGAATCCACTACGAAATCTAAACACAAACTTGTTTGAATGTAGCAACCATGTGGTAAATGGATGAGACACATGAAGTGCTACTTAGATAGAAATAAATACAAGACTTTATATTTGTTTATACTGTTACATGCTTACCTGTTTACCTGCTTGCATGATACTTGACACCTGTTACATGTTACCAGTACCCTGTTAGTATACCATATTACTTGATCTTATTTCCTAATCCATGCTAGTTGTTCTGTTTGTTTCCATGACTATTCCATGCTATGTTTGCCTCCGCTATCACTCTATATTTGTTTATCTTTCCTATACTTATGCCTGCACTACAAGCGGCCCGTAACTTACATTGACGAGCGTTTTGTTTTTTTTTTTCCGTTTCCTGCAATTTATTAAATTGCATATTATGGTGATCAGCTGCCGCTGGAGTAGGTGATATAAGATTTTAGTTGCTGGAGTTCTTGCTATATTATTTTTTCCTGTTATTCTTGAATAAATGTATCTGCTACTTGGATTATTTTTGTATTGGGCAGTATGACCCAGAATTATTGACTTGCTTTAGATCTGGTTTGTTTGATATTTATCTATTTTGTTTTAAGTAAACTTGTTAGTGTATTGATTCATTCATGCATGCGTGGATGATTTCTCCTAGTTACTTCCTGTTATTCCTATAAAATGTTGTAAAGATCCTGACAGCTTATGGATGATGAAAATGATTCACTGGACTTAGTCACATATCCGTATTCCGTATCTTCTATTTTGGAAGCAGGGCGTGACACAGACCAAGCAAAAGAGCCCCTTGAGGATCTCCACCTTGATGGCAAGTCCCACGTTCCGGAAACTATGTCAGTGTATGTGAAGTATGAGGAAGAAGATTTCTCTAATGAAGGGAACTCTCCAACCTTGGCCACCGACCCCCGGCTAAGGATATCAGATCTCGAAACTCGGGATATACTTTTTGCCGTTCAATAGGGGTTACCAGTCCTGTCCGCGTCCCTACGAATCAGCACCGTTTGGACACGAACCCTCACCCGGAAATATGTGACCAAGTCCTTCGATGGGGCATGAGCAAGGAAGAAGGCACCCCTCGAGACGTGGTCTTCGAAACTGCAAGTCTTAGAACCCGGGACAAGCAACCTGGAGAAGTGCCTGAACAAACCAGGCACAAGAGCCCCTTGAGGATCTCCACCCCGATGGCAAGTCCCACATTTGGGAGACCACGTCAGTGTACGTGAAGTGTGAGGAAGAAGATTTCTCTGATGAAGGGAACTCTCCAACCTTGGCCACCGATGCCTAGCTAAGGATATCAAATCTCAGTACCCGGGATATACTTTATGCAGTTCAATAGGTGTTATACCGGTCCTCTCCGCATCCCTTCGGGTCAACACCGTCAGGACATGAACCCTCAACCCAATATATGTGACGAAGCCCTTCGGTAGGGCACGAGCAAGGATGAAGGCACTCCTCGGGATGTGGTCAACAAAACTGCAGATCTTGGAACCCGGGACAGGCAACCCGAAGGGACATGTGCGGACATCGATCCGCTCCGGGTTGAATGTTCAAATGGCAGGGCGAGTATGCTCCGACCGAGAATTAGATGACCTATACTCATCGGCTCTAACCCTCGGATCGCCATTCATGATGCCAGTCGACATAACTCCCAAAACCGCAGTCATCATAAGTTTGGGGGCCAAATGCTTGTAGGTGAGGGATATTTGTGGGCGTCAATAGCAACTACCTCATTTATTTCCCAGTCAACACTGTGACTTCCAAGACCTACAGTCACCCCGATTCCCACGAAGAATGATGTAAGCAAGCCCACGTGATAACTCACGTAGCTACACGAAGATGATTGCACAACCAAGATCTTGGACCCAATCCCTCATGGGCAAAGCTCAGGACATTCAATCTTGGGTTCGATAGAGAGGCCATATATAAAAAAAATCAAGAGGCAAAAAGCAAAAGTATTCAAACATCTTATTCACATACAATAACCGAGTACAAGATGGGTGGTTATCAGTCCGCAAAAAAAGCAATGTGGGGAGTGATCAGGTCAGATCTGGAGGATGGATGAAGGAGGAGGGTGGAAAGAGGAGAGAAGAGGAAGAGGGGTCGGAGAGGATCTTGAGGAGGGACGAAGAAGGAGGAGGAGGAGGAGGAGGAGGAGGAGGAGGAGGAGGAGGAAGGGAGAGTAGAAAGGGCGGGTTGGTTCGGATCTGGAGGAGGGATGAAGGAGGGAGGAGGGGTGGGTCGGGTTGGATATGAAGGTAGGAGGAAGTAAGGAAAAGGTGGAGGACGAGGAGGAAAAGGGAGGAGGGAAGAAGAGGAGGGCTAGGTTGGATCGAATCTAGAGGAGGGAGGAAGGAGGATGATGGATGTATTTGAAAATAACTTTTTTTTGGGAAGAAATCTGAAAGTAACTTTTGAGTAAAAAAATTCAAAATGAACTTTTTTATGGAACATAATTACTTTCAAATGAATTGCAGTAACCTTTCTAAGAAGCATCGTTTTAAATTAAGATATTGTATTGTTATCCCGTAAAATGTACATTCTCTGACTTAAGTGTCGTATGAGGTTCGGCCAATACTTATCAATCCTCTTCTGTGTATTTAATTTGTAAGTGTTTTCTAGTCCTGCACAATTTGATCACTGCACATGAGTTTCTAGTGTCCCCTAAGATTCATGAAATTCCATATAGTAACCAAATGATACCATCACAGCGTCTAGACTTGCATGACAATATCCAAAGAGTCAGATTTGGAAATACATATAGTAGAATAACAGAGAAACTGAGTGAGAACCAAGGGAACTAGGGATGGCCAGTCCGCGGAAAGGCGAAAATACAAGCGACCTAATTTCCTACGTTAGGGACGGGGTGCTCCTCTTCTGCTAAGGGGCACTTCTCCTCTGCTAGGGGGGCATGGATGATCGATTCGTGATTTGCCAAATCCTTCCAAACCTTGGGGGAGGCTGCTTCATCATCTGTTTCTTCGGGGGGAAGGCCACCGAGGTTGATCCCCGGGTGCTTCGCCTCAACATCTTTGATAGCACGCCCGTAGCCCTTATCATCGGCATTGACAGTATCAGCTAAGGCCCCCTAATATTCCTTCTTTATTTTCACCTCCTCTGCCCGCCACACCAGTTTCTTGGAGATCAACTGATCTTTTTCCTTTGAAAGCTCTGCCCGAGCCTCCCTCTCCCTGGCTAGGTCCACCTTCAATTGTCCTATGCACCCTTCAAGGCTCCCAGCCCGTGAAAGAAGTTCGACCTCAGTTACTTCGGCGCGTTGCACCTGTCGTAGAAGCTGATCCATCCTCTGCTTTAGCTAGGCCCCGTGTAGTACCCCGTATTTTTTAAATACTATTTTTGATATTTGAAAATGAATTAAAATGATTTTCTGGACATTTATCTTTTACACGTGCAAAACATGTGCAAATGTTTTCTTGAAAAGATCAAAAGGAAAAATTATTTTTGTGGAAAATTATTATTTATTTGAGATTATTTGTGATTTTTTTGGATTTTTCTGAGTAAAGAAACTATTTTTATAAATACCTCGAAAGAGAGGGGCTTTTATGTAAAAAGCCGTTTGGATCTCAAATAAATAATGAAAATTTATTTTTTTACTGATTTTTGGGCTTTCCTTGGTCATCATTGAAATTAAAATATATTTAAATTTTATTTAGAGTCGATTTGGTAAAGATTTAAACAAGTATGGTGTTTTTTGCAAATATGGAATTTATGTTGGATCTTGTGCAAATATTTTTCTGGAAAGTAAAAGTCAGATATTTTAATTGGAAAATATAATATGTATTATGAGATATTATTTCTCAATTTTCTGGATTTTTACGAATTTTTTATGATGTATTTGTAAATAATACAAAAAAGAAGGGCTTTTGTGCAAAATGGCCCGCCACCCTGAGGGCAAATCCAAATTTCACTTATTTCTGGGCTGTGCTAGATTGCTGGACAACTTAGTAGTAAAAGGATTTGATTTGGTTTTGATTTATTTAACTTATTTTAACTAAGAAAGGTTTATATATGTAAAGTAATAATTGTTAAAGGATTATTTTGCAAATGTGTTTCAGAACCCTAATTCCTCTATTTCGGGTATTTAAAGGAGGTGGAGTGCAGCCGTCTTTCGCTGCACAACACAAGGTTTATTATTTTTATTTTTCTTGGAGATTGAAAGAGAAGATCTTGGATTTCGCAAGGAAGGGTTTTGCTTATTCGATTGGATTCTTCATTTGAGGTGAGTGACATGTTTGTTTTCTTTTATTTTGTATATGTTGTATGGGAATGACTTGTTTGTTTCCTTTTGATTTGTGTATGTTGTATGTGAATGATATGAATATTTTGATTGATCTTGGATGTTGAATTCCATATATTAGAAAGCATGCTAGGGTTTGGTATGAATATGTATGTTGGATGGATGAAAAATTGGATCTTTGAGAAGAACCCTAGATATTTGCATGTGAATGATTTTAGATTTGTTGAAGAACCTAATATGAATTGTGAATAGACCTTTTCTTTTGAATCATGACTGATTGAATTGAGTATGATAGATGTTAAGCATTAATTAATTAAAGATGAGATTTTTTGGACTATTGGTGAGTTGGATGAATAAAACTTGGCCATATTAAGGATAAATTTATTTTTTTGTTCATGAATCAACTATAGAGAATAGTTGAGATTGAGTTGAGGAATTTTGAGAATGAATAATGGTTTAGAGGACCATGTTTTGAGGATTTGAGTTATGATGACTAAAATTTGAGATTTAGTTGAATTTGAGGAAAATTATCCAAATTGGTGATTTTTCTTTTGAGATTTAGTTTTGATGTGGTTTGGAACTGAATAAGAAACTATTCAGTGATCAACAAATTTTAGAAACTCTATTTTGATTATATGCACATTTTATGTTTTATTTGAAAGGGATTTACAAACCACTACTTTTATAAATTCAAGTAGTTTTGATTTAGTTTTATGGACTATTATACGTCTTACAAGTTGTATTTGATCATATAAGAAATATGCCTTTTGTATAAATCGTTTTCGTAAAGTAAAACTACATATCGGTTGAAATGTGCACAACCAAAGTATGCAGTCTGTAGGCCGACAGTCGACTGGCATGACCTCTCAGTCGACTGATACGACCCGGCTGCTGTGTTCTTTAGTTTTCTTGAAATATCCTTCTTGACAGTCGACCTATTTCCTTTTCAGTCGACTGCTATACTTAGAATATTTTCTTCAAAGATTATTGGATTTTCTCTGGACAGTCGACTAGTAGTTTTTATAGTCGACTTATGTCACTTAGACTATTTTCTTAAAATCATGTAATTCTCTTTCTGGACAGTCGACTGGTGACTTTTACAGTCAATACTTAGATTTTATTTTATTAAAGATGTTAGTTTTTCACTCTGGACAGTCGACTGAAGACCCTTTGCAGTCGACTGGTTCTGATGCTTTTCTTGAGTTGTTTTGATGTTCTTTTAAATGATTTATTCTATAAATATTTTTGGATCTATAACTTACTATTCTAAATGTTATTCTTACTATAGAACATATGTTTTCAAGATATTTTATTGTTGGATTTGGATTCTGAAAATTTATAAAGATTTGGATTTTGTTGATTGGAGAGGTTTTCCCCTTTGATCGTTTTGATGATGGATTAGTGAGTTTTGGTCTTGTTGAAATCTCTAGGAGTTGAGTGGGAGTCCTGTGAACCGGCAGTTGAGATTGTTAAGTTAGACCTGGAGGGTCTTGGTTTAGTTGTTGTTGAGTATTTAAGTCCGGCAGGATACACTAATTCTAGAGATGGAGATTTTGTGTTTTAATAATAACCAACTTAAGGACAGGCATTAGTGGGGATGTGATGGAACTTGGGAAACGTAAGTATAGACTCATGGTTTTTTTAGTCCAACAGATGTGTTCCAGGACTGTTTGTTGTTCTGTCTCGAGAGGACATTTGTGTGTTCGCGTGTTGAGGGTCTGCAGGCCTATTCACGGAGCATGCAGGGTGCATTCGCGTGTCGAGGGTCGGCAGGCCTATTCACGGAATGTACCTGGTGTATCTACACGTCGAGGGCCTTGCAAGCCTATTTGTGGGGTACACGGGTTTAGGAGATGATTCTCCAGTTGTTGTTTTTGAGCTATCTTACATGATGCTTGCGCGTCGAAGGCTGTGGTACCTATTCGCGGAGTATTCTGGATCTTGTTTCCCATCACCGTAATTGGATTAGTTGCATGACGTGAGGGGTTATCCCTATAAAATGGAGATCGTTAAGGGCTTGCACCAGACCTATGTACTATGGAATGCATAGAATCCGACAAGTATGCATTAGAGAGTCAGCATATAGAGATTGTGTTTTCTTGACTTGGTTTTATACTTGTGTTTTCCTGTTTTTCCTACACTTGACACATAGTCTAGATTCACTTGATGTTTTCGTATATTACTATTTACTATCTTATATTCCATGAGGTTTTATTCTATACTTCTTATTTCTCATTCATTTATTCTTGTTGTTAATACATGTTGTTGATGACTCAGTGTTTTATGATTTAATTATGTTGTTTGTTTTTATGTCACTCACACCTTTATGGCTGACCCCTTTAGTTTGGGGGGTTAGGGATTATCTCTAGCCTCATGTTTTACAGCTTATTGTTGCTTAGAGCTTGGAGGTTTGGATACTTGAGATAGTTTTGAGATAAATTGATATATAGAGCTTTTGTGAAAAATTTGTAAAAGAAGTGTTGTAAAAAGAAAGTTTGTAATTCCAGGTGTTTTGTATTCCGCTGTGTTGTAAATGTTTGTTGTAATAAAAGTTTGAAATAAAATTATCTGTGTTTTGGGGCTATGTGTACTATTACATTGAAGTTAATGCTGGGAATTGTGCCACGAAATTTTCTAAGATATTATATTAGAAATTCGGGGCGCTACACCCCGTGAATGGTTGCCTGTATAAGATCATTGGAGTAGACTTAGCAGAGTACAAGGAAAGTGATTATACAAGATAAAACTAGGAAAAATCACCAGAACCGAAGCTTGTGCCAACCGATGTAAATCTCCTCCTCAGTTTTACCGTCGAGGTCGGCAAGTTCAGGAGGAGAGGCAAGATGGAAAACCATCTCCAACACAGCAGGACCACTGATTGACACGTCCTTCTCAGTCACAGACCATGAGGGGACCCACACCTTCACCGACTTGGGAGGTTTGGTCAGGGCTGTGGCACCAGCTATGGGCAATAGGGGAGGTCTCTTGCCCTCCTTCTTGACGGTCGGTTCGACCATCTTAGTCTTTGTGGACTCGACGCCTTTTACTCTCTTTTTCGGTAGTCCTCCACTTCCGGAGGTGGCAGCTATTGAGATGTCTCTCCCGCAGGAGCTTTGACATTGGCCTCGGCCTTCATCCTTGCCTCTGCCTCCTCCCATGCCTTCTTCTTGGACCTTATTTTCCTACGCTTTGCCTTAATGAGGGGACACCATCTTTGATAGTCTCGGATGAAAGGCACAACATTGAAGGAGAACCGAAGGAGAAGGAGAAAGAATGAATATAATCAAAAGACTGAGGTTATATATATAAAAGTGAAACTTCGATAATTGTGCCAGGTGCATGATTTCATGTGGGGACACGTGAGTGCAGGCCAAGTGCACCTTCTCACCACCCTGGGCGTGGTTTCCGAGGCCGAACCTCAAGAGGACAGATTTCAAAGCACTACCCTCTCCTCCACCCTCGGTGCGGTCTCCGAGGCCAGACCTTATAAGGAAGGCTAAAAGGGATTACCCTCTCCTCCACCCTCAACATGGTTTCCGAGGCCGAACCTCAAAAGGAGAGATTTCAAAGCATTGTCCTCTCCTCCACCCTCGGCATGGTTTCCAAAGTCGAACCTCGGGGGGGGGGAGATCATTTCATCCCCCTCTCCT
Source organism: Hemerocallis citrina (assembly GCA_017893485.1). Lineage (NCBI taxonomy): Eukaryota > Viridiplantae > Streptophyta > Magnoliopsida > Asparagales > Asphodelaceae > Hemerocallis > Hemerocallis citrina. The sequence goes on from CM030360.1 coordinate 143,434,767, forward strand.
CCATCCTCGACATGGTTCACGAGGTCGAGCCTCAATAGAAGAGATATCTAAGCACCGCCCTCTACTCCACACTCAGCGTGGCTCCCCAGACTGAGCCTCACAAGGAATAACTCCAGACATCACTTCTTCCCATTCTCGCCATAGTATCTGAGGATAACTCTCAAAGGGAGAACTATCAAGAAGCAATCTAACAAAAAACAAAGTTCGACAAATCATCTTTATTATGGAATGAAGAGAAAATGATTATAATCACACAATTACATTGGGAATCACAAGGTCAAGGCACGGAGCCTCGGACCCGGGGTCCTCGTCCTGCCCAGACCCTGAAAGCGCCACTTCAGTGGCCGAGGGATTGGCCCCCAGGTGGAGTACCTCCAAACCCTTCACATTGGCTATAATAGTAGATCCTGCTGGGCATCCCCCGGAGCTCCGGCTCTTGAACGGATCCCAGGGTAAGGCTCCAGCCTAAAAAAAAGGGATATAAAAGGTGGGCCTGGCTCGCCTCTCCCAGCCTGGTCCTCAACTAGAAGATTCCAAAGTCTTTTTCGACAAGCATCCGTCTAGGATAGAGTCCGGGGACTGACCGTCAAAGGGTCAGTGGATGAGAGCTATGTCGGTTTCGGGAAACAACACCATTAAGCGAGCTAGTTCCTGAGCCACCGCTTGCGACCAAATGATGTGAAATCCAAATGCCCCTTCCCGATCAGTCGCCTCCTTGCGAAGGCGGAAGATCTTCTTCTCGGCCTCAGCTAGTTGGCTATGAAATGTGCGAACCTCGCTCTCGAAGTCCGCCCCTGGAGGGTCATATTTGACCACGTGTTTAGCAAAAAGCATCTCAACTCAGATGAGCACGAAATGAATGGTCATGCCAAGTTGTGAATTTTCATTAGACAAGAATTTACAAAGTACGTGGTGGCCAGTCCGCACCCGGTGTCTACAAAATTGGAGATGTAGAATAAAGAAAGGAAACTCAAAGTCAAGGGAGACCTCCCGGGAAGGAGAATGAGGGTTCAGCCCTAACCCATGCACAGTCAACATGGTCTCCAACGTTGAGAGGGATTTCCCTTGGGGTCTGGGGAGTATCGTCAGAATCTGATTCTGGGTCAAAGCAGAGGCCATCAAGGTTGATGTCGGAAAGCCTGTCCTGGACATGTTGAAGGGCCCGTTGGTAGCCCTCCTCCTGGTCCCGCGTGATCTGGCCCGCCACATCGTTGACCTCTATCTCCAACTCCTTCACTCTCTTCTCTAGCCCATTGGCCCGGGCCCTCTCCATCTGCCACCTCATATCAAATCGGCGAGCCCTAAGTTCGGCCAACCTCAAATCATAGTCATATTGCCTTATGAGCTTACCCCCGTAGTGCATGGCCTACAACCAAAAAGGAAATAATGAGAAAAATACCAACAAAGTGATAAAACCACTCCGGAACGAACACTTACCGCCACTGAGTGCTGAGCATACCGAGGTAATCTGAGCTGAACGTCTCTTTAGCAAGGGCATTTCGGTCCCTCAGAGGTGCGAGATTATTCACCAACTCAATGGCCATCCGGGACTCTATGATGGAGTCAACGACCTTCACCGGCCAGTTAGGCATGAAGGTCTTCCATGTCTTCTCTGGAATGACATCCTCCAGGAATGGGTGGATCAGCAGCATAGGAGATTCCATCAGTACTTGGGCTCGGATCGACCTCTCGCTTGCTCTGCCTTGAAAGAGTCCTCTGGATCCCAGTCGGTTAAGTGTCTCTCCCCCTTGCCTTCTTCAATTGCTCATTCGGGGACGTTGAGGCACTCAGTGTTGCCTCTCTCTTCTCCTTATCCTTGACATCTTGCTGCACTGCTGATGCAGCCTAGAAGACGTTGACATCATCGTCTGTCGAGGCTGAAAAAGAAACATGTCAGAACATAGTTGAAAATACCTTAGAAAAAGAAAAATAACCATAAGCGTCATGAGAGGAGGGAACTCACAAGGGATGTAAGGTGTCAACCCACTAACCGCAAGTGACATCTCCCTCACCGTGGACCAATTGATGCTCCAGTTATCATTGAACATCCTGCTAAATTCCACCCGATCCTCTTTAGAGAGCTCTTCAAACTTCAAGGGATTCTTCGGAGCAGGCCCGTACGACCATGAAGTCGATATGTCCCAGGACTCGGGACTATATATGATAAAGTATTTGGAACTCCAATCCTTTATGCAGTCCGGATGGTTGTGCACTACACACAGCTTGGACCGGAACGGCGATATACCACCGGTATGAACTTCTCAGAAGCGCACACAGCCCCACTCTCTCAGGAGTACCTGAAACTTAGAAGGATGCCGTTCCTTTGACTGAGCATGATGAAACTTGTCAACTTCTTCCACGAGTTCAGGACATACTGCATCGAACTTATCCCTACCCAGTTCGAAACCTCCTTGATGAATAGGTGAAGGGGGAGATGCTGGCCTGGAACAAACACATCCAGAGGGAACTTACAGAACTGGTCCGTAGCCTATCATTTAGACGAACACCCAGTTTTGGGAGTATTAAAATGTACTCTGGGGGTATATAGAAACTATCCTGGAAGATATCGAGACCGATCTCTGACAGGGTATTCTACTTCCGATCGGCCTCTACTGTAGGCCTATTTGGCGAAGATGGGGATACACAGAATTGGACTAAGTCCTGTAAAATTTTCGGATATACCCGAGAGGATTTAGAGCCCGCGGGATCGTTCTAATAGGCCATCAGCGCTCACCCCTTGTCAGGAGAGAGATTTTGCCTCTTCCTCTTGGCAGAGCGGTGACCATGAGAGGGTGGGATACCTATAATATTATCCAAAGCTGAAGCACCCACTCTTCATACAGAAGAGGTCCCTACAGCCTTGCCTTCATCCCGGCTCATGTTATAACTCTCTCCCAATTCTTCCTCTGTCTTCACTAGCAACATGGGACTCTCCTCCTGAATCCCGATCTCCACAAATTTTGGGCCCTAGCTGGCCACTTCTATCGTGGTCGCCTCTACTTGCAACTAGGGGTTGGCCGCCCCCCATACTCACCTCATCGATATCAACATCCTCTGATGAGTGGACATGCAAGAGTTGTTATTCGGCCTCTCTAGCCCTCGAGGACCCATTGCCTCCCAAAGACGAAGACGAAGCCGAGCTACTAGATTGGCTCGCAGAAATTTTCACTCAAATTCTCAAAAACATTTGCTGAGGGGAGGATATGTGGTCCCACAAGAAGTTGGGTAAGAAGACTAATAGAGGAAAGAAAGAGCAACTTCTCGATTAATAGTTCACGTGATGCCCCATTGATAACCACAAGCGAACCTGAAATGCTACCTTGAAGACCAACGTCACGATACTAGACACAGCCTTAAGTCGATGCGCCCTCAACGTGGCATCTGAGGCCAACCATCATGAGGGGCAACCGCTGTGCCCTCAGTGTGGGATCCAAGGCCGACCCACGTGAGGAGCACTCGCATGGCCTCAAGTTGTTGCGCCCTCGGTGTGACATCTGATACCGACCCTCATAAGGGACTCTCACAAGGCCTCAACTTGCTGCACCTTCAGCATGACATCCGAGGCTGACCCTCATGAGGGGCACTCGTAAGGCCTCAACTAGTTGTGCCCTTGGCGTGGCATCCGAAGCCGACCCTCTTGAGGGACTCTCTCACAAGGCCTCAACTCGATGCGCCCTCTGCCTGGCATCCGAGGCTGACCCACATGAGGGACACTCGTAAGGCCTCAACTCGGTGCGCCCTCTACATGGCATTCGAGGCATACCATCAAGAAGAGCACTTATAAGGCCTCAAATCGTTGCACCCTCGGTGTGGCATCCAAGGCCGACCCTTATGAGGGTGACTTACAAGGCCTCAACTCGTTGCGCCCTCAGCACGACATCCAAAGCTGATCCTTAAGAGGAGAACTCGCAAGGCCTCAAGTAGCTACGCCCTCAGTGTGGCATCCGTGGCCGAACCTCGTGAGGGGCTCATCAACTCGCTGCGACCTCGACACGGCATCCGGAGCCGACCCTCATGAAGAGCTCTTACAAGACCTCAAGTCACTGTGCCCTCGACGTGACATTCGAGGATGACCCTCGTAAGGAACACGCAAGTTCTCAACTCATTGTGCCCTCGGCATGGTGTCCGAGACCGACCCTCAGGCGGAGCTTTCACAAGACTTCAATTCGCTGTGCCCTCGGCATGGCATCCGAGGCCGACCCTCAATCCTCATAAGGTCTCCCGACCATTGCGCCCTCAGCATGGCATCCGAAGCTGACCCTCACAGGGATCTCGAGCAAGGGAAACTCACTTCCAGACTCAACATGATAGCCGAACCCACACTTCCCTAAATTCACACCGCAGCGGGACACTCCTAATTTCGACTCGTGCAGATTGTCATTGTCTACATCAGATTGTCATTGTCTACATGACACCCTCAATGAGTCAACTACTCCTCGAAGAAGACTGAAAGATCACCTCCGAGAGTGGAGGGCTTATGATGAGGGTAAAGTAGTGGACGATCTGCACCACTCGATCCTGGCACGAATCTCGAGGAGATTCCATAACAGCTTGTGGGCAGACTATAGGCCCATCACCCAAATTCAACCCAACGTGAATCGGGTTGCATCCCCTAATCAGGGAATCGGGGAATATTCCATAATCAGGCTCTCACACCTATAAATACAACCCTACCTCTATAGTAGCCAGCTAATCAGTATTTCACCACTTAAGCCTCTCTTAATTCTCTGGTTATTGACTTGAGCGTCAGAAGGTCTGTCGCCGGGAGTTCTCCCGGTATTTCAGACTTTTTTGCAGGTATTCGGCGATTGTCAATCACTCCCAGTTCCACTAAACCCTATCACATCAGCATCACAGTAGGGTCAGATCGACGGCCGAGATCTGAGTTTTCTCTTCACTAAAAGAACTCATTATCTGTTGCTCCCACACCCGAAAACAAGTAGCATCATTTATAATTAGCATTATTCTCATCTGTTTCACTTTATTAGATTGTAGTAGTAAATGTATTACTAGTTCATCATTTAAATTTTGTGTTTTATTATACTCATTCTTCTTCTTTTTGATTTATTTTTGTAAACATACACTAGTTCATCTCTTAATTTTTGTTGTTTTAATGAACTCTCACTTCTTCTTTTTAGATTTTGTTTATTAACATACACTTGTTCATACTTGTTTTGTAGAATTGTTTAGCTATCTTTACTTGATTTGTAGATTTTTTTTAGAACATACACTAGTTCATAATATGAATTTTTTTTTATTTTTTTGAATTCTCTATTCTTATTTATAGATTATTTTTTCTACAAACATACATACACTAATTATTAATTAGATGACATCTAACTGATCACACGGTAGACATAGTAGCTAAGAATCAAGCTCATCTCATCGCATTCCTTCCATTCCGTTGATTCCAAAATTAGATAGTGAAGAAACATTTGTTAATTTTAATAGCATTCCTTATTTTCATGATATTGCACTCATACACATGGAAGATACAGTAGTAGAAGACATACAATCACAAGACACGGAACAAGTCCCTTCTCAATCCTGTAAAACAAGAGGACCCACTTCCGAAGTACACCAATATTTCACTTTTGTCCCTTCACAAAACGATAACAGTTTGTTAGAAGTGTCAAACGTCATATAAGTTTAAAATAAGATCGACAACGTGTACACTTAAGCATCACTTAGAAAAATGCCGAACAGAATTTTCTAAAGACACGCTCACACAACAAAAAAATACACTCAAGGATCGGTCAAGTAGATAGCCATAGCTACGATCACGATATCGTTCGTAGGAAAATGACTAAATTAGTAATTAGGGATGAATTACCTTATTTATTTGTCGAAAATAGAAATGTAGAGACTTTTAACCAAACCGCATTAAACCCCCATTATAAAAAAAATTGCTAGAAATATGGTTAAGGGTGATTGTAAATTAGTATACAATGAGGCTAATGATATGTTAGTTGCAATACTAACATCACTAAACACTAGAGTTTTTTTGATATCGGATGGTTGGTTAGGAGTTAACGACGTACTAATGATGTGGGTAACATTTCATTGGATAGATTCCAATTGGTTAATCCAAAAGAGGATTATCTCATTCGGATATGTTAGGTACCCACACAAGGGTGATGTAATTGCGACACACATAATGGAGGCATGTAATAATTTCGGTATTTATGATAAACTTTTTCCTATTGATTTTGATAATGCCTCTAATAAAACTAAGGCAATTACTAGTTTGAAAATTAGTTTAAATCCTATAGAGCCCGATATTTTTCATGTTAGGTGTGCTTGTCATATTTTAAATCTTTGTGTACAAGACACACTAAAATACAGATACGATAAAAGAGATTGTGCTCATTTTATTACTTTGAGTGGTCCAATATATCAAGCTTATCATGATTGGTGTCAACTTAGAAGTATTGTATTTAAACGTTTTCCTAAAGATGTTAAACAACGTTGAAATTCTATATAAGATCTATTAGGTTTTGTTCTTCATTATCGAACCCATTTAAAAGAATTTTTTTTTGCAATGGGTATGCGAGCTTGTATATTAGATGTTGATTTTTGGTTTTTTGCCGATAGTTTGTATAAATTTTTAGAAACTTTTAATGATGTTACTTTACAATTTTCGAAAACATATTCATCTACATCTAGTGGTATTTTACTTGCGATTGTCACTATGATGACCAAAATGAAAGATTTGGTAAGCGACACTCATATTGGAACAATGGTTTATACCGCTTATCAAAAAAATTTAAAATATTTTCATCTACTTCCTATATTATATTCTGTTGCTAGTGTAATGAATCTCATAATTAAGTTAGAGGGCAAAAAGAATTTAATTGAGATTTTTTATTCATATGCTCCACACGATGAAATGCAAGATTTTTATAATGATTTTTTTACTACACAATTTAAGCATGTTTTGAATAATTTATATAATAGTTACGATATGCATTTTGCATCTAATACTACACAAACAAAAAATGTTAGTTATTCTTCTATATCAAAGGGAAAGGTCCTTGCAATTGATGGTGTTTTAAATCTCAATAAATAAATAAAAACAAGAACTAATTCACCAGATGAGTTGAATTGGTATAATGCACAACCTCCCATCGATGATATAGTTGATATGTTATATTTTTGGAAACAATGAAAATATTTTTCCTATTCTTTCTCGTATGGCTATAGATTTGCTAGGTACACCATTGTCAATTGTTGCTCGGAAAGTATTTTTTCTCTTGGTGGCAGGATAATGAGCTCGAACAAGAATCACTTGACATCGAAGAATTTGGAGATGGTAGTTTGCGCGCAGGATTGGATGAAAGCAGTAGAGAAGACCCAAGATTTATTACAAGAAGTATAAAACGGCTCAACAAGTAGCGACAATTGAAGATACACTAGATGTGCACTACGAATCATGTATTGTAAATAATTGGAAAATTTTGGGGATAAGATTCTATATTTATGTTAAGTAGAAGTGCATGACAGTAGTCTAATGTCTTCTCTTCAATCTAAATAGAGGCAATATCGATCCCTAAATACAAATATTTCCCTTATATTGTAATTAGATAATACTTGTATGAAATTTTATTTATCTATTTCATTATATTTAAAGTTTTGAAATTCATTAAATAATTTAATTTATGATTCGCTCTTTAATCTATATGTTCTTACAATTTTGTCTTAGTTCACCTTTTCCCTTAATCTTTGTACTAAAAAAAATGAAATATCCCACTAACCCAACACGCACAAGCCTAGCCCGGCCCCCGAGCCAGGGGCCAGGGTCCAGATCCGGGCCCCCTTCCCCCTCCCTAGATCGGCCCGGCCTGCATCTCCCCTCAACCCAGCCCGCCCTAGCCCTGGGAACCTTCTCACTAAGGTATGGCCGCCTAGTTTTCCAGTACATTATCCTTTGAAAGATCACTCAAAATATTTTATTTTACAGAGAAAGCCTCCAATTATTGCTATGAGCCTCCAAATAGGAAAGTTTCTACATCCATAGCCTTAGTAAGTAATTCAAGAGTTATATATACTGTAAAATAACATTTTAGGAATTCAGCAATAATAGATAATCACTCCAATATCAATATTGTTAAGAGCATATTGATGTTCTTCAGTTTACAATAACTAGCAATTTGCACGTGCGTTGGACGCCCTAAGATGTATTTTTTTAAAGCAAAAATTGCGACGTAGTCTGGTCTCAAACTCTTACCATACTCTTTACATTCCCCACTAGTGGCACCAACTTTATTTTATATCAATGAAACTTTTGTAAATAATTATGTCATAAATAAATTTGAACTTTGAAGATATTATGGTAACTAACAACAATTGACTAAATGGATGGTTAATATAACTTCCACTTAAAATGAGTAATTGAGATTAGATGGTTGATTGTCTACAAATTACAAGTTTTCTACAAATGATACAACCCCAATTTTAAGTTTACAAATATATAATGCAGTAGGGAATATACATAAGAGAAGGGGATGAGCACACCTGAAGTAAATTGAAAATTTAGGCCAGATTACTCACACTTGATGGATACATATATTCTTTGAACAAATGACAAGAAGCCATAGAAACCTCTTGTCCCAAGCATGAGGAATAGACCATATGTTGCTGCTAATTTTTGTGAGGGAGCAAACATATATTATGAATTCTTTTTAAAACCAATAAAAAGAACAAACCTTTAAGTTTTTGCGATATTGACTATTGCAAGATGATCCTGAGTTGTTTGAACAGTTTGAATCGTTGGATCTGATATGAGCGGTGATGATCACTCCGATTGACCTGCAAAAGTCTGAAGTACTGAAGTTGGCCCCAGCGACAGACCCTCCGACACTCAAGTCAGAACTCAAAAATATATGAGAGTTTTTAGTGGCAAATATTGATTATCAGGGTCTTGTGGAGGTGATGCGGTATTTATAGTCGCTTAGGGGGCCAGTTTCGAGATATTCAATTATTTCTACTTCTCGGTGTTTTGATAGAGTGTGTTATTATCTTCTTCATGAAGAGATATGGTCTGTTACTCTTATCTTTATAAAAAGATTTTGGTTAGTTGACTTTCTTCTTCATGAAGAGATAGAAGTAGTTGTGGAGATTAAGTTAAGACTCTTCTCATGTAAAGAAATATGATTTTTAAACCGTCTCTTATGGATAATTATGAGTTTAAATTGATATTTTAGATAATCAAGAACTCCTTTTCATTGGGCCGCTACGGCAACCCAGTAAGACAAATCTATTTTGGGTCGCTGGACTTTAAAGAGGCCCTGCTCGCTCTTATAAAACCATTTCTGGTGGAATTTACCATTTTACTCCTGATAGCTTTTAGATTTGTGCCCGATTTGAGTGGTCTCGATCTATTTTTACCCATATGACAAGCCCCCTACTCCTAAAGACTGTGGTTCACACCTTTGAAGAGTAGTTTGCTCATTCTTAATGGTTTACATAACTTATCGGAGTTTTTGGGGACGTTTGGATCTTACTCGGGATGTAATAGTGCTATTTTGAGTTTGTAAAATATCTAGAATCATTTTTAGAATTTTTTGGATTATTTGTAACTTTTCAAGATTTTTTTAAAATTTCCCCCATTTTTAGAATTTTTTGAAATTTTAATTCAATTTTCCAATTTTTGTAATTAATTTTCAAAATTTTAATTAATTATTCTAAACTAATAATTACCTTTTAAGAATATTATAATATTTTTTCCAAATTAATAATTATATTTTAATTTTTTTATTACTTTTGTGGAATTATTGAATATTTAATCTGAATTAAAATATAAAAAGAAATTAATTCAACTGGATGACATGGCGCAACGTGGGCCGTCGATTATGGTGGGCTCAATGGTTGAGGAGATTAGGCGGTCGGGATCACGAGCTAGGCTACCCAGTGGCACCAATACCCGGTGTGAAGCACCGAGTATAATCTTGAGGTGATCTGAACCATTGATCAAGATTAGTGTGGAAATCATATCGATCCAACGGTTCATGTGCGATACTTCCTTCAACCTAACCAGAGCCGCAATTACCGGGTGTGACACTAGGTAAAAGCGTAGAGTGTCTGACGTGGCACGATGTGGTGGTGCCACGTGGCTCGTTGACAGGTCAACGTTGACTTGACCTGGTCAGGTTTCTTTTTTCCAGGCGTTGGGCTTCACTTCTTTTCTTTTTTTCTTCTTTCTGGTGGGCCTCTTGGGTTTTCCCAATTTTGGGGGCCTAATGAGATGAAGCTAGGGGTGGCAACCGGGTCGGGTCGACCTGCGACCCGCCCGCGACCCGCTCACCTCGACTCGACCCGCCTTAACCCTGTTCGGGTTCGGGTCGAACCCGAATCCCTTACCAGGTATACCCGGGTTGGGAAAATGCTGCTTTCGACCTGCAAAACCCATCCTGCGAACCCGTTTACCAAGTCAAATCTGCCCACCAACCTGTAGGTTGACCCACGGATTTCGATCCGTTGGACCCGAATGGGTCGAACGTCCACCCGCGCGGCCCAATAGGCGAAACCCGTAGCTCGACCGTTTTGGATGGCAGAGAGCATCAACTCTTTTGATTTTTTTTATTTTTTATTTATTATTTTTTTTGGGGGGTTTTCCTATAAAACCCCCTAAGTTCCCTCTAATTTTTTCTACGCCTTACTCTCTTACTCTTTCTAATACTACTACTCAATTCAATCAAAAAATTTCAACAAGAAAACAAGAAAGAAAGAAGTGTACAAACTCGATATTATCGAGCGTCGATTCAACACTCTCAACTCGGTCTACTACAAACTCTCTCATCGAAGAAGCTCTCTCTCTCTCTCTCTCTCTCTCTTTCTACGACTATGAGACTGCGTTTACTACACTTCTGAATCGACTACGTCTACTTCTACTGTTATTTTATCTTTCATTTATAAGTACGGTATCAAAATTCACAACCTTCTCAAGTCTTTATTTTTTATTGTTCTATTTTTTCGTTATGAATTGTTTGTTGGTTTTTTGCATTTCTTTCTCTCAATCCTCCTATTATTTTTTTAGATTATTTTTAACTTATCTCTCCTAGATTGTATTTTATTTTTTCACATACACTATTAGAACACTATAAATTGTTATTTTTTCACATACACTATATCCACATACACTATTGCCATGTCTATATCATGAGGTAGCGGTCGTAGCTAAAGTTGACAAGATTCCACCGATACTTCACGTCGGCCTTCAATAGTCCCACATGCAGAGCCCGAATTTATACCGAATCCTATGATAATGTCTCACGATGTCTCTCCATACAACATAGAAGAAGAAATGTATAATGTTGACACACAAACTCCACAAACCGACTAGTGATTGACATAAATATTATGACTATATTCCCGATGGGATAATCCGGGTGTAGGATATAAAGTTTGTAAAACTTGTTTTAAGAGTTACAAATGGAGGATGGGTGAGAGAACGTATACAATTAAACGACACATACAAAATGTACAAGGATATATTAGAAAACCTACCCGGCCAACAAAAACTTCACCCTAAGACCAGACATGTAGATAGCCACCCATATGATCCCAAAAATGTTCGGCAAAAAATGGCCCGTCTAGTTATTAAGGAGGAGTTACCTTTTTCCTATTCCGAGAGAAGGAACGTAGATGAATTTAACGAAAATGAACTAAATTGATATTTTAGAAGAATTCCTAGAAATACACTCAAATTTGATTGTTTTAAACTTTACAACGAAATGAGAGATGGTTTAATAGCACTTTTGTATTGTTTAACTTGTAGAGTATTGTAACCCCTGTTTTCCCAAATCCGTATTTTCTGTGTATTTCCTGTATTTAAAATACTTGTAAATTAGTTTTCCGCTTTCAAATTCTTTTTCTAAAAATATATTGTTGGATCTTCTATTAAAACCTATTTTCGATCTATAATTTTATTGTAACTATTTTCTATGATTTTTATATTGTAAAACAAATCTTATTACTTTGATTTCCATTATTAGTGCTATTACTGTTATTATTAGTACTATTATTATTTTTATTGTTATTGTTATTGTTTATTATTATTATTATTAGTATTTCTATAAAATCCTATTGTATTTGCTAGTATTTGAGTATTATCTCATTGTATACTATTTGATATTCATTGTACAATTGTATTACTAATTGTTATAATTGATTTAATTATTTATTTTAATCTAAATCCTAATTGTATTTATTTTCTATTGGATTTTATTAAACCCTACTTTAATAGAATCCATTAAGCCAACTAACCCAAAACCCTATATAACCCAAATACCCAATTACCCTATTCTTTTTGGATCCTAAAACCAATACTACCCATTACCCGAAACCCTATCAGCCCTAAAACCCGTTACCCAACAGCCGTCACCACCCTAATCTAAACCCTCCTACTCTCTATATATATATTACCCATGCTCAGCCTGTCAACCCATCCCCTTAAACCCTAGCGTCGTCTTCTCCTAACCCATCTCTCTCCTCGTCTACCCTCTCCCGACCTCACCTCTAAATCTATCGTCCCCCGTTCTCCCCTCTCCCTCTTCTGTTTCTCCGCAACCCACCATCCACCTTCCTCCTGGTGCTCCCCCATCTCGACACACTGCCTGTTTGTCTCCCCCCTCTCATTTCCCTCCCGAAGCTCACCCCTGTTCTTCATCCCAAGCCGTTTCCCTCTCTTCTGCCTCTCTGCCGGCAATCCCCCTATGCTGCAGACCACCTCTGGTGCACTCCCGATCTCTCCCTCCTCCCTGTCGTGTTCTCGTGACAATGCTACCCTGTGCTTCGCCGCTCTTCTCCTCCTCCGACGACTGACAGCAGTCGGTGGTGAGCACTTCCTGCCATTGCGCTGCCTGTCTACCATCGTCCTCCCGCCGCAGTGTGCCAGCCACCCTCCTGCAGTCGCAGGCCAGCACCCTCCCTACCTCCATCCCGGCATCGTCTCGCAGCAACAACAACACAACACTCTGAGCTGTGTTCCCCTTGCAGCAGTAGCCAGTAGCCATTCCGGTGTTGCCCCGTTCGCCGTCCTCCGCTTTTTCAATGCACAACAGCAAAAATGCTCCCCACTGTCCGTCGTCTCCCTCACCCTCTCTTTGTGTGCGTGTTGGGTTTCGTTGTGTTCGTGTGCTCGTTATTATGTTTGTTGTTGGGTTCGTGATTCGCTCTTGGTTCTTGTGGTTTGCTTGTTCGTTCGTTGAGTTCGTGCCCTGGGAATCCATTCCCGTTATTCTTGTGCTTGCTTCGTTCTCGTCGTTGTCTCTCAGACAAGTAACTTGTATTCTTTTCTTTGTGTAATACAAGTACTAAATACTGTCTGTAGTGTAGTTGAGTTCTAGAGATAATTTGTGTGTGAATCCTTTGTTATATATTGTCTCTATTGTGATGATTTAACCATAGTTGCCTCACGACATATATGACATGAAACAACCTAGGGTTGACCACTTTTGATGTATATGTTCATGCTACTTTGAGATATCTGTGCTTGATGTGTTATTCGTGATATACTTGTCGAATACTTGTAAAATAACCTATACCATGTTGTTTGGACATCTAGTATACTATATTTCATGTTTGGTTTGATTTGGATGAGTTTTACTTGAACTAGGTGATTTTGTGTTCGAAGAGGAAATTCTGGATTTTCTGTTACTTTGCTTTTTATTAGTATTTTAGACCCTTTTAAGGTCAGTATATGAATTTTATTTGTGAATAAGATTTGTAGAGAATTATTTCTATTTTCCAACCCTTCTAACAGATCCCAGTTTCATTTTATGGTTTGCGAGTTATGTATATTTTACTACAGAGGTGTAGAGAGATTTCCAGATTTTGTTTTCTATGAATTCAGAAGAGTATCTATTTATATTATGATGTTAAAAGTATTATTTTGATCCAATATTTTGCACAGTATAACTAGACTTGATTGGGATTAACCCTGAATTTTTATAGATTTATTTGATGTTTTTTACAAACCGTTCTATGTTTCCAAACAATTACTATACTAGCAGATTTTTCATAATGTTCAGTAAAGAACCTGATTTCGACCTAATTCTACTTGTTGATTGTTAAATATTTGTGAATATGAAAGTTAGCCTACTGTGTCTATTTTATCACCCTATTGGAGGATTTGGATTTGGATTTATAGTTTGTGAGATATTGCTGTTTTCGTACTGCAATGTTTGCGATTCCAGATTTACAAAACTACTGCATCTTGATGTTTTCTAATTTTTGTTAACTAAACTATTTATATTGAAAAATTATGAAATTATATAATATGATGCTACACATATAGAAGAATACTCCAGATTTTTCGTGGATTTAATTTGTGAGTTTTCATGCTGTTTTCTTGACTTCGTTTACAAACTTCTGATTTCTGGCTGAACGTGTTTTTTAGATTCAAACCTATTTTGAGATTTGTTGTTCTGAAATACCATATGACTTATATATACTTTCTGGATTCGTCCGGAAGTCTACTTTTCAGATTTTTTGACGGATTCAGATTTTCATGTTTGTAGCAACGGGAATCACAGTTTTAGTACAGTATTATCTTGCTGTCCTGAACTAGAATTCTCATTGTTCTATTCTTTTATGTGTTGTCTATCACCTGTACATGTTTATCTTTCAACCTGAACTTGTTACTTTTTTATGCCATGTTATTCTTACTCTGTTTTGTGCACATACATGCCTATTTGATAATAATAACAGAATAACCAAGCCGGAGTTAAGGAAAAGATCTAGTAGTGGAAAATATAGAAATGTGTACTTAGAAGGGGGCCTGTATTTTCCATTTTGATTCATGTTGATTCATGAACCTGTTGATGCACGGACCTGTTAGTTCGTGTACATGTTACCTGTTGATGCATGGACCTTTTGGTTTGTATACCTGTTACCTGTTGATGCATGTACCTTTTGGTTCGTGTACCTGTTACATGTTGATGCATGGGCCTGCTAGTTCATGTACCTCTTACCTGTTGATTCATGAACTTGTTGATTCATAAACCTGTTCCTGCTCCTGTTTTCCTGATCCCTGAGTACACGGCCCTATGGACTCCACTACGAAATCTAAACGCAAACTTATTTGAATGTAGAAACCATATAGTAAAAGAATGGATGCATAAAGTGCTACCTAAATAGTAATGAACATAAGACTTGACATGACATAACTTGACATACATGATTACATGTTACATGATACCTGTTTCATGATCCCTGTTATATGATTACCTGTACATGCTACCTGATACCTGATACATGATACTTGTACATGCTACTTGACACCTGTTCACTTGATTATCTGTTACCTGTTTACCTGCTTGCTTGATACTTGATACATGTTACCTGTACCCTGTTGCATATCACATAACTTGATCCTGTTCATGATTTATGGTAGTTCTGTTTTGTTATTATGTCTATACCATGCTATGTAGTTGATTCTTTCCCATGTACTTGTATGCTGCACTACAAGCGGCCCATAACTTGCATTGACGGGCGTTTTGTTTTCTTTTTCTCTTCCTGCAATTTATTAAATTGTAGATTTTGGAGATCAGCTGTCAGATGGAATATGCGAGATGCGATACTAGATGCTGGAGTTTTTCTATCATGATTTTTCTGCTATTATTATTATTTCCTATTGCTGTTTGAATAATGTATCTTGTACTTGAATTTATTTGTATTTGCACAATGTAACACAGGATATTGACTTATTCATATCTGGATTATTTGAGATTATAATATTTTGGTTTTAAGTATTCTTGTTGGTATTTTGATTCGTATGTGCATGCTTGGTTGACTTTTCTTACTTCTGACTCTGATTATTCTTGAGAAATGTTGTAAAGATTCTAAACAGCTTATGGATGATGAAAATCATTGGCTGAGCATAGTCTCGTATCCGTATTCCGTATTCTCTTTTTGGGAAGCAGGGTGTGACAAGTATCGTTAACTTCCGATTGTTGAAAAGATTTTAACGATATTCCAATGATGAGTATAACTTGTTGTTGGATCGATAGTGATTGAATGATTCAAAAAAGGATCATATCACTTGGGACTTTGCCGTATCCGCATTGTGGATTAGTAATTACACATCATATTTTAGAATATTGTGATAAGTTTCATATTTGTGATAAAAAAATTTGTATTAGTTTTGATAATGCATCTAACAACAATGCTTCGATTAGTACATTAAAAATACAATTAGCTCCTCCATGTTTAGAAATTTTTCACGTTAGATGTACATGACATATTTTAATTTTATGTGTTCAAGATGCATTGAAAATATCCAAAACATTTGTGCATAATATTAAAAATTATGTACATTTTATCACTTTAAGAGGCCATATGCTTCAACAATTTAAAGAATGGTGTAAGCTTAAGGGTGTATATTTTAGAAAATTTTCTAAGGATGTTAAAGACCGATGGAACTCTACTTTTAATTTATTAATGTTACTCAATATAAAGTGTGTATAAATTATTTTGGTCTTGAAATTTAAAAAAAACAAAAAAAAAAACAAATACGCTCAACCAGGCTAACTCGCGACCCGGATCGACCTGTAACGAGTTCAACCCATTAGGGTTCGCAGGTCGATCGGGTCGACAATACCAAATTCGAACCCAGCCTGGTCCAGTCCGGTTAAGCAATCGACCCGAGCCGAACCCGCCATGACTTGGGTTCGACCCGCACGCGTTCGACCCGACCCGGCCCGATCGACCCAATTGCCACCCTTAGGTGAAGCCTAGGGTCGGGGGTTTTAAAACCCCTGACTCCTACCCACTTCTCCTCACTCCACTTATTTTCCTCTTCCGACAATTTCCTCTTCCAAAAAACTTCCAACGAATTTTTTGTCCTCCTGCAAACTATTTCGATCGTATGGGTCACTTCAGCTAATTTTTATTATTTTATTAGGATGTCTAGGATTTTATCGTGCGATGACTCATCTTCAGATTCGATCTGTGGAAGAAGTGTCTATCTTTCAACCCAGTAGAAGAGAGATGAGGAAGGGGAGTGTGGAGCAGTCTTCTGTGAATGTGGAGGCAATTATAGAAGTGGGTATGAGTGTAGGCGAGTTTGGGAGATACTCGTGCCCCCTAACGAGTCTCACCCGCATTCATCAGTACCTCAATGATTTAGGGGATCTAGTGGAGCATAATCTTCAATACGAGAAGCTTGAGTTTCGTGAAGTGACTGAGCCCGACTCCATCCCAATTATCTATCAGAGTTGGATCTTCATCTAATTAGGGAAAGTTTTGCGATCCCTTCTCTATTTGAGCTTATTCTGCTTTACCCTGGAGCTAGGGTGTGTATGACACTCCCAAATGAGTATTATTTCTTCTCTTTTGATACTCTTCATGCCGGCCTTCATTTTCCAATGCATTCCTTCTTCAGGGAGGTTTTGAGGTGGCACACGATCAGTGCGGTACAGTTTATGCTGAATATGTGGAGGCAGGTGAGCTCCTTCATTCTACAATGTCGGGCAGTGGGTGCCGAGTCGAGTTAGCAGTGCTTCAAGCGCTTTTTAGCCTTCATCAAAAGTGCAAATCGGAATTCTGCTTCTACCTTACTCCTCGTGCCGGGGTGAAGCTAATCGAAGTCCCGGATTCGATCAAATTTTGGAAAGAAAAGTTCTTTGTAGTGCGTAGCTCAAAGCTGTGAAGGATCCCCACTAAGTGGAAGACGACAGTGCCGAGGCTGGTTAGAGCAGGCCCGATGGGAGGCAGATAAGAAGTTGTGTGAAGACCTCCTTAAGCAGGAGCTGTTGAAGTGGAGGCAGGTCACGAAGAAGGTTCTCTTTCAGAGGGGTCTGAGACCAATAGACCCTCGTACGACTTTAGGTCTTTATTTGCTTAAGTGTTTTAGTGTCTTGTTTCCCTATATTCTTACTTCTTGTTTTGACGTTTTTCCTTGTTTCTTTTTGGCCGACACTGAAGGTATGGACTTTGCGGTGATCATGGCGAAGCACACCGGCTTCAGTTCGAAAGCGCCTGAGGGGAAGAAGAGAAAGCAGGTGACCCGGCCTAGGGGTGTGATGGCGGCTAGGAGCTCATCACCGTCTATGCCTACTGTGGACCTGGGTTCTCCCTAGGTGTCTTCTAGAAAAACTGCTCTGGAGGTGTGTTTGAGCGGGAGCGCTCACCCTGACTGGTTCGGCAGACGCATCTCTTTCCAATCGACTCAAGACGATCTACTCCCCGGACTAGACCACCAAGCTGCATGATGGTTTTCTTAGGGACAAGGATAGCTGCATGGAGGCGATTCAACATCTTCCACCCTGAAGGATAAGGCTAAGATGGCCATGGAGGGGCCTGGCTCTTCTTTTGTTCATTCTTGAAGTCGTCGTATGCTTCTCCCAAGTTATGAAGTTCTTTGTTTTCTTTTGTAGATCACCTGCCATCTTAGCAACTTGTTTAAACAGGTTGCGGAGGATGAGAAGTGCTGAGAGTTGTTGGTCGAAAAGGCCAACTTGGATAAGGCGAAGGCCGTGAAGGCTTGGGAGGTAGCCGAGATCCGAGGGGAGGCTCTTGGCGAGTCTGACGCCCCAAATTCCAAACACAGGTAATTCATAGCAAAAATTGGATCTTTTACTTCAAAATTTGTACAAATTTTACAAGGAATTTAAAACTTTTATTTACAACATGTTCTTTACATCAACACAGTGGAATTTAAATAAATACAACATGATATTCAATAATGAAAATTCTTCAATCTTATAATAGCTCATCATAGTGACTGCAAGTCCACAATAAGTCCAATCCTGCAACTGAAAAACTGTGGGCACATCAGTTACATACAACTGATGCAATGCTATAATACAGTGACTCTTTAATTTAGCAAACATAAACTTGAATGCAAATAAGAAAAGTGACCATCCTAGTTGTGTCAGTGTATGATATGACTTAATGCCTAATGCAAACATTCACACTACGATGAAACTAATGCATACTTGTTCGGATTTTATGCATCTCATACTACATAAGTCTGAGGGCAAGCCCTTAACGTATTCCACAATATAGGGTTCAATCCCTCGTTATGAAATCCTACTACGATGACGGAAACAAGATTTAGACATTCCACAAGTATAGGTTCCAGTCTCGGAGTACATCTGCCCAATCATACAGAACCCTTATCGCGCAAACATCCCGTAAGCGTCGCTCTAGCTCAGAACACTGGAGACTCGTTTCCCTTCTACCCAATTATACATAATCCCAGAGTACATCCGCCCGAGTATTCATAGTCCCAGATTAATTGAGACACTCATCTCGCATAAAACTCGCAGTCCCGGAATACATCCGCCCGACTGTAACCATAGTCCCAGAATACATCCGCCTGACCAGGTTGAGCCCAGTCCTGAAATACATCGGCCGACTGTAACTATAGTCCCGGAATACATCCGCCCGACTATATAGAGCCGTCCCACTCATGTTTGCTCAAGCTTCATCACATCTCTTTTTTCTTGGGCCTGTCCTTCGGTTTAATTATCAAGACCTAGAGTTCACTTACCCACCAGACTTAAATCAAACACTGAGAAGTTAGCCCACATGGGCGACTTCTCAAAGAGAAAGTTAACCCACACTGACTACTTCTCAAATTTCAATTATCACTTCCATCACTTTGCCGGTACTCTGGGCCTCACTTAGCCTCTAGAATTAACAGAATTCATGTTCTCGACATCATGGGTTATCCATACCCTCCTTATTCACATTTTGAAAAGTTCATAATATAATTCTAATTCAAAATAAGATATCTCTTATTCAAGTCAATTTCTATTCATTTTATTCCCAAAATATAGCTTATAATAGGGTAGAATTATTTCCCCAGTATTTCTACAATTTTTCCCACATTTTTTAAAAACATGGAAACTATATAAATAAATAAATAAACAAATATATATATATATATATATATTAAAATTGTGCACACCCGGAGTCGAACCCAGGACCAACAACAAATCCGATCGCAACCCAAACCAACATACCAACTCTCGGTTGGTGAAAGAAACTCCCAATCAATTGGTTGTATACCATATCTACTGTATTTGGTAAAATTGATGAAATTAAGAAAGAAAAACTGCCCACTGGGCTCGAACCTGAGCACAGCTAGAGGCGCCCAAGCCCCTTGTGCTCACGCGCTAACCAAGAAGTCTAAAATCGCATCTGATTATAAGTCCATTAATTTTTTTTTTCATACCTATTCTTTGTTTCTCGATTAATTTTGATCTAATCAAATAACTTCAGATTATCTTCTTCTTTCATTTTTACCATGATCATTACTATACATATCAACTATAAAATTTCCACAACGATATTTTCATCTAATTTAATATATTTTAGTTAGCAAATTATTCAAATTAATTCAAATAATGCAATCTTCCACTTTTGCACTCTTGTTCTTGATTGATTCAAATTAGATTTTAACTTGTAAAATTAGCATGAATACTCCACCATTTAATATAAAGTTGGGGAAACTCACACCCACAAATCCACTTACAAAACTACATGTAATTCTATGGATTTCTCAATTTACCAATTGTGATGCACACTCAATTTCACATATATATAGTTTAATAATGGTGTAGTAAATTCTAGGGGTGGGCTCGGTATGGTACCGGACTTTTTGACATTGTACCATTACCATACCAAACTAGTTTAGTTTGAAAATGTGCAAACTGTTACCAACCAAAAAGTTTGGTATACCGAAACTTCGGTATACCGACTACTTCGGTTAGTACGGTTCGGTATTGGTGTTATACCAAATATGACCCAATAAATACCTTAGCAAATATTAGTACCAATAAAAATAACAAGTTAACAATATCACACAACTACCGAAACAAAAACAGAATAGACCACAAATCCATTTTCATTCTAAGAGCAAGCAGGGAACAATAGCATAAGCATAAACTTCATAAAAGTTGCAGATTTTGGGGAAGATGGACCAAAAACAGTGAGAGAGGCTGTAGTTCATGTTTATTTTTTGTCAGATAATGGGACTTTATTATATAGGTTATATTAAGTTTGCTTACATGTACCTGGTTGGTTATTGCTTGCTATGTAAAACAGTTTGGTTCTAAATGTCAGTATAAAACTGATTCAAATGCAGTTATCAATTTTTTGTTAATAAATTTTTTAAGAACTGGCATCATTTATTTGTTATGTTGGTATTGCGCCACTGTTTTTGGCTAACTATTAATACACCATGGTTTTTGGCTAACTAATACGGCCATATTTGAGGGTTATAGCAATGTTTTTGGCCTATTTTCAGTAATTAATTTTATTCGGTACGGTACGGTAAAATACCGACTGAACCATATTCATACCGAAACCGAACCAGATTTTAGAACTCGGTACGGTTATACCGTACCATACTTTTGGTAACCGAATTTTTCGGTACCGAATCGATTGGTTCGGTTGGAAAACCGATCGGTTGGCTCATTTCGGTATGATCGGCCACCCCTAGTAAATTCTATCATGAATCAACCTACACAATTCAACAAGCTTGAGCCAACACACATGGTATAAACATACAATAACATTTTATAACATTTTAACTTTAAAATGCATGGCAAATTACTCTCATATTGCATTTTCCTCCCTCTATTCGTCTAGTCTTTAATGCAATTAATATTCAATCTAATTTATCAATTATATTCTAGAAAACACAAGGCATTTATCTATCAATT
Source organism: Hemerocallis citrina (assembly GCA_017893485.1). Classification (NCBI taxonomy): domain Eukaryota; kingdom Viridiplantae; phylum Streptophyta; class Magnoliopsida; order Asparagales; family Asphodelaceae; genus Hemerocallis; species Hemerocallis citrina. Next base: position 143,456,441 of record CM030360.1, read on the forward strand.
TCATTCATTAAAATAACTAATTTAGAAATCAAGAGACACCCACCTAAAATATAGAATTTCCAGTGGTAGAAACTCCAAAAATCAACCCCAATTCCTCCTCGAAAACTGAGCCTATTGGAAACCGAAACTCACAGCACCCTTCGGTCTTTCTTTGTTTTTGTTTCTTTTCTGTTTTTTTTTTTTGGGGGGGGGGGGGGGGGGGGCAGGGCGTGGTTATTAATATGATTAATTAATGGGTATTTAATTAACTAACCACTAATCCTACTTAACTACCCACTAAACCACCAACTCAACTCACCCACTCTCTCAACCCTAAAGGTGCAGCCAACAACTTCTTCTAGTGCACAAACACGTGCATGCGCACCCTATGTGCACAATACTTCTCATATAAATTTTATTATTAATTGTTATCAAATTAGATGTAGGTGTATGTTACACATGACAAGTGTACTAGATTTAAATGTTCATTTATATGTAGAATTAATCATGGGCTTTTGAATTTGTAATTAATATTTAGTGGGCTACAAAATAAATTTAGGCCTACTGAATTTAATAAAAACAAATCAAAAAATTTGACTAAGAAAAGTGAGATGAAAATTTCCCATGACTCAAGAAAAGTTTTAGAAATAAAATGTGCATAAAAATTTTATGTGCGATGCACATAAAAACAAATATACAAATATGAAATAGATTTGATTAACGGGAAAATATTTATAAATAATCGGAATATAACATATGAAAAATATTTATTTTGATAATGTTACGGATATTTCGCGTAACAGTGAAATTTACGTAATTGACACGTGTATTGAAAGCACATGAAATGTACGTGAAAAAGATTAAATAAATGTTTAAGTTGGATAAAAATAGGATAAAAATGAGTTTTGAGGAGATGAAAAATGTATAAATAATTGAAATACAGAAATACATAGTAAAATACGTTACGACTATTACACATAATAGTACGAAATACATGTGCGTAACACACGTGGAGCAAAATTTTCATAACTCAATTTTGCGGGAGTTACACTCCCCCCCCCCCCCCCCCCCCCCGTTAGAACAGTTCTGTTCTAAGAACTTACTAGGGTAAAAGTTGTATTTCGTACACATCAAGGAAAAATATCATTATTGTATATAGAAAATTGCAAATATTTAAGAAAATAAATGTAGTATAAAAATATGTAATGTGGAAAAACCAAGCAAAATTTAAATAAGGACTATGAGTATCAAAATTAACAAGAACAAAATAAGAAAACTAGAAAAATAGCGAAAAAGAAACGTGACCATAAAAGATAGTATTTATTGAAAAAAAATTTCATACAAAATAATAAAGTATCAGATACCAAAGAAAAATGAGAACATAAATTAAGTCATCAGTTATTAGAGAATTTGAAAAACAAAGTAGTTGAAGCGAAATAAGTAAATCATAGTAATATATAGATGCTTTGAAAATAAGTATAGTAAACAAAAGAAGGTAGTAGGAAGTAGTATGAAAAGAGTAAGAAAAATAGAAGTATGGAAATAAGTAGGAAATAAAAGAAATATAAGTGCAAAAAAAAATGAAATAGCATAGACAAATTATAAGAGCATCTGTAGTCGTTGAATGTAAAAATATCCATATATGGATAAATGGAAATAGGAATCCTACTTTTGCTACACTCGTGCAAAGCTATTTTTTAGCAATCTACATTAAAATAATAAGCGACGGCACATGAAGTGTCGTCGGAGAGGAAAAAAAATAAAAATAATAATAAATTTTGGACGGACGGCACTCGAAGTGCCGTCGGAGCGCGAAAATAAAAAAATAATTTATTTTAAAGAACGGACGGCACATGAAGTGCCGTCGGAGAAGGGGAAAAAATTAAAAAAAAAATAATTCAAACCAAAGGGACGGACGGCACTTAAGTGCCCGTCCAAGAGCAAGTTGACTTTTTTTGACATTTTCCACTTTTTCCGAAATTACAAAAACATTTCATTAATTACAAAAAATTTCAAAAAATTACAAAAACAATTCAGAAATTGCAAAAAAAATCAAAAAATTGCAAAAACATTTTCACAAATTGCAAAAAAAATTAAAAAATACAAAACCCTCTGGACGGCACTTCAGAGGATTTGGGGAGCGATGGGATTTTTTTAATTGAAAAAAAAAAAAAATCAAAGGACGGCACATGAAATGCCGTCCGAGGGATTTGGGGGATTTTTTAATGGAAAAAAATTATAAAAAATCAAGCGACGGCACTCGAAGTGCCGTCCCTCAAATATCGATAAAAGCTATATCGATTCTCATTTATAGCAATCGACTATAGCGATTTATCGATGGATATTTGGCAAACGAGTGCAGCACGTTCGTTTGCCAAATATCTATCGATATTTGGCAAACGACTACAGATGCTCTAAGGCAATAGAAAATCTTGAAAATAGACGAAGAGTGTAAAAGAATATTAGGTAGCTAAAAGTAATGATAATATAGAGAGTAGTATGATAACAAGATATCGAGACATAAAATAAACTGATAAATAATTGAGAAAATCATAAAAATTTAAAAGTAGTTGGCAGTAGTTAATAAGAATTTGAAAAATTACGGATAGAGAAGTTAATTAAAGGAAAACGGAAAAAATTATTAAAATCATAAACTAAACTAGTAGTATATGTGTTACGAGATAAAATGGAGTAGCAATTTATGAGAAAAAAGATTGAAAGTTATATGATCATGAAATTTAGTTGAAAGTATAAACAATATAAGATAAAAGTAATTCTGTATACCAAGTTAATATCATAAAATAATTCGTAAAGTAAATGCAATAACTATATATACGATTTAAAATTAAATATATATAGAATATTGGTTGGTATATATTAAAATATTTTTAAATTGTCAAGTAGAGAAAGAAACTAGCATATAGTATTATAATTAATTGTAAAGGCAATAATATTACAAATATGAAATCTATAAGCAAACAGAGAAACAAAAGTAAAGTAACAAGACATTATTTAAATAATATATAATATTAATTGGGTTAAAATAAAATGTAGATAGTAAACGAAAGTATAAATATATGAGTAGCAAACATATCGAAGATAGATTAGCAATAAAATATAAAAATGGAATTGTACAAAAACACAAAATAATAAAATAATTAATAGTAACCATTAATATAGATTGAAAAATAAATAAAATAATAACAACACATATATGATAGATGTAGAAGCAAATATAAATAGTAAGGTAATTAATTATATTTGTATAGAAGTATATCTGTATTATAAAGTTGAAGTAGTATAGACTAAGTTGTAAAACATTATAAACTAGTACAAAAATGGAATAGTGGTAAGAGTATATATAGAAATAAAAATGGGGTTTATTAAAGTAGAAAATCTCTTTTGTTGTGGGTTCGCCTCGTTGGTGTCCAACTGCAGGCTTGCCTCCTTGACATCAAGTTGCAGAATTGCCTCTACGATATCCGATTACAGTTTGCCTTCTGGACATTCCGTTACAGACCTTACCTCCTCGACATCCAGTTGCAGTTTGCCTCCATTGATGTCTAGTTGCAAATTTGCCCTCTCGACATCAGGTTGCACCAAAACGGGAGATCGAAAGATGTAATCTTCCATATGTACTTGGATATTAGATGTTTAATAAAGTACGGTGTCACGTTTTGAAATTTTTGATATAAAAATAGATGTAAAGTTGGGATAGTAAAAGGAGGAAATGAAATAGAAAACTACAACGATAAAATATTAAAATAAAAGGATAGATTTTAAATATCGAATATAAGCTATATTACAAAAATAGTAGAAAGAGGATTTTTAATGTGTAGAAGTATGTCATATCTATATAAGTAAAACTTTAAAATCTTGTTAAAAATATACTGAAATGAATAAGACAATATAAAATAATGGAAAATTATAGTATCGTGAAATCAAAGTATTTGTAAAGTGAATGTAAACATACAAAAATCAAATATTAAAATCTAAGAGAAATAATAACAAAGAAAAATGATAGTCGTATTAATAATTTAATAAGTAGTAATTCACAACTTAATAGAATACGTAAAAGTAATAGGAAAAATAAATAGGTAAAGTAAAAGCGCATAAAAGTAAGGAGAATAAAACATCAAGAAAGAAAATGAGTAAGTCGAACTTAAAAGATTAAATCTAAGGGTTGTAAATAAAATAATAAATATTAAATTGAATTAATAGTATAAGAAAATAATTCTTTGAGAAAAAAACTTAAACGTTAAAGATGAAAAGTACTACAAGGAAAATATACGAAGAAAAATTAAGGAGAAAAGTTAGTCTATGTATAAGGTATCATGAATGTAGGTTAAACCAACCATAACACTCGTGATACCAAGGGAAAACATGATCGCATACAATCTTACATCATTGTATACGTTGAGAGTATCATGAATGCAAGTTCAATAACTTCATCAGTCATGACTCCAAACTGACACTCACACTCTAATGTCCACCCTAATATGTGTTTTCCTTACAATTTTGTACTACTCATTGAAGTCGGCTCTGATACCATTCTGTGTAGACTGCGGCCTGCCACCCAGGATGGCAATGGCCACAAAGGTAAACCTCAGAGCTAGTTTTATGCCAACAGCCTCTCGACTTTTGCAACCGTATCAGTGTTTAGCCGACCTGGGCATGTCGGGGTAAGAGCCAATGCTTCACCATCAATAACACCGTGAGAACCCCTGATCATGCTTCTGACATTGCCTTCTTGTTTGACCAAGCTCTGATACCACTCTTTAACGCCGTGAATTCCAAACACAGGTAATTGTAGCAAAAACAGGATCTTTTACATCAAAATTCGTACAAAATTTACAGGAAATTTAAAACTTTTATTTACAACATGTTCTTCACATCAACACAACAAAATTTAAATGAATACAATTGATATACAATAATGAAAATTCTTCAATCTTATAAAAGCTCATCATAGTGACTGTAAGTCCATGCCAAGTCCAATCCTGCAACTGGAAAATTGTGAGCACGTCAGTTTCATACAACTGACGCAATGCTACAATATAGCGAGTCTTTAATTTAGCAAACACAAACTTGAATGCAAATAAGAAAAGTTACTATCCTAATCGTGACAGTGTATGATATGACTTAATGCCTAATGCAAACATTCACACTACGATGACACTAATGGATACTTGTTCGGATTTGAGGCATCCCATAGTACATAGGTCCGAGGGCAAGCCCTTAACGTACTCCACAATATATGGTTCAATTCCTCGTTATGAAATCCTACTACGGTGACGAAAATAAGATTTAAACATTCCACAAGTATAGGTTCCAGTCCCGGAGTACATCCGCCGACCATACAGAATCCCCATCACCCAAACATCCCGTAAGCGTCGCTCCAGCTCAGAACACTGGAGACTCAACTCCCTTCCGCCAGACTATACATAATCTCGGAGTACATTCGTCCGATTATTCATAGTCCGAAAAATAATTGAGACTCATCTCGGATAAAACTTGTAGTCCCGGAATGCATCCGCCCGACTATAACCATAGTCCCGAAATACATCTGCCTGACCATGTTGAGCCCAGTCCCGGAATACATCCGCCCGACTATATAGAGCCATCCCACTCACATTTGCTCAAGCTTCATCACATCCCCTTTTTATTGTGCTTGTACTTAGGTTTAATTATCAAGACCTAGAGTTCGCTTACCCACCGGACTTAAATCAAACACTTAGAATGTTAGCCCACACTGGCTACTTCTCAAAGAGAAAGTTAACCCACACTGGTTACTTCTCAAATTTCAATTATCACTTCCAACAATTTGTCGGTACTCTGGGCCTCACTCAGCCTCTAAAATAACACAATTCATGTTCTTAACATCATTGGTTATCCATACCCTCCTTATTCACATTTTGAAAAGTTAATAATATAATTTTAATTCGAGATAAGATATTTCTTATTCAAGTCAATTGCTATTCATTTTATTCCCAAAATATAGCTTATAATATGGTAGAATTATTTCCCAAAGTTAAAGTATTTCTACAATTTTTTTCCATTTTTTTAAAAACATGGAAACTATATAAAAATTAAAGCTCTGCACCCGGAGTCAAATCCAGGACCAACAACAAATCTGACCGTAGCCCAAACCAACATACCAACTCTCAGTTGGTGAAAGAAACTCCCAATCAATTGGTTTTTATACCATATCTACTGCATTTGGTAAAATTGATGAAATTAAGAAAGAAAAACTCCCCACTGGACTAAACCTGTGCACAGCCAGAGGCACCCAAGCCCCTTGCGCTCATGCGCTAACCAAGAAGTCCAACATCACATCTGATTATAAGTCCATTAAATTTTTTTTCATACATATTTTCTGTTTCTCGATTAATTTTGATCTAATCAAATAACTTCAACTTTTCTTCTTTTTTCATTATTTCCATGATCATTACTATACATATCAACTATAAAATTTCCAGAGCGATATTTTCATCTAATTTAATATATTTTAGTTAGGAAATTATTCAAATTAATTCAAATAATGCAATCTTCCACTTTTGCACTCTTGTTCTTGATTGATTCCAATTAGATTTTAACTTGTAGAATTAGCATGAATACTCCACCATTTAATATAAAGTTAGGGAAACTCACACCCACAAATCTACTTAGAAAACTACATGCAATTCTATGGATTTCTCAATTTACCAATATTGATGCACACTCAATTTCACATATATATAGTTTAATCATGGTGTAGTAAATTCTATCATGAATCAACCTACACAATTCAACATGCTTGAGCCAACACATATGGTATAAACATACAATAACATTTTATGACATTTTAACTTTAAAATGCATGGCAAATTACGCTCAGGTTGCATTTTCCTTTATTCGTCTAGTCATTAATACAATCTTCAATCTAATTTATCCATTATATTGTAGACTACATAAGGCATTTATCTATCCATTTCATTCATTAAAATAACTAATTTAGGAATCAAGAGACACCCATCTCAAATGTAGAATATCTAGTGGTAGAAACTCCAAAAATCACCTCCAATTCCTCCTCGAAAACCGAGCTCAAAGGAAACCGAAACTCACAGCACCCTTCGGTCAGCAAGGCAACACAGCGAACACTTCTTTCTTTGTCTTTGTTTCTTTTCTATTTTGGAGGTAAGATTGGGGGGGTGTTATTAATAGGATCAATTAGTGGGATTAATTAGTGGGTATTTAATTAACTAACCACTAATCCTACTTAACTACCCACCAAACCACCAACTCAACTCACCCACTCTCTCACCCCTAAAGGTGCAGTCAGCCACTTCTTCTGGTGCACAAACACGTGCACGTGCACCTTATGTGCACACTACTTCACATATAAATTCTATTATTAATTGTTATTAAATTATATTTAGGTGTATGTTACACATAACAAGTGTACTAGAATTAATGTTCATTTAAATGTATAATTAATCATGGGCTTTTGAATTTGTAATTAATTTTTAGTGGGCTACAAAATGAATTTAGGCCTATTGAATTTAATTAAAACAAATCAAAAAAATTAACTAAGAAAAGTGAGAAGAAAAATTCTCATGACTCAAGAAAAGTTTTAGAAATAAAATTTGCATAAAAATTTTACATGCGATGCACATAAAAACAAATATTCAAATATGAAATAGATTTGATTAATGGAAAAATATTTATAAATAATCGGAATATAACATACGAAAAATATTTATTTTGATAATCTTACGGATATTTCGCATAACGGTGAAATTTACGTAATTGACACGTATATTGAAAGCACGTGAAATGTATGTAAAAATACAAAGATTAAAATAAATGTTTAAGTAGGCTAAAAATAGGATAAAATGAGTTTTGGGGATACGAAAAAAGTATAAATATTGAAATGTAGAAATACGTAGGAAAATACGTTACAATAATTACTCGTAACAGTACGAAATACATGTGCGTAACGCACGTAGAGCAAAATTGTCATAACTCAATTTTGTGAGGTGTTACAGAAAGCGGGTTGCTCAGCTTGATGCCGAGTTGAGGAGGAAGGGTGAGGAGGTGATCAAGGTGAAGGTGGACGTGGTTGCTCATGTTAGGGTAGGGGCAGAGAACCACATATATGACAACATGAAGAGGTCCTACAACAAGGCCATCGACAATATTATCGAGCGCATCCCCCACTTTGACAAGAAGGGGTACCATGTGGGCTTGCATCCTGGAGAGGAGCTGGTATGAGGGACGAGGAGCAGGAACATGTGGAGATGGAGCAGGGGGACACTGCTGCTATGGAGGCAGACAACCCTATAGGAGTTGCAGGAGTGAAGGGAAAGGAGGTTTTCGGGACCTCTTCCCCCACCTCCCCCCCCCCTACCCGACTCTGTCTACCGTGGACACTTGCATTCATCTTTGCCGATGAATGGCTTTGATGTGTTGGCTTTGAACTCTGAGTTTTCACATCTTTTGTAGCTTTGATTACCACCGTTATAGTGACCCCCTACAATTTCTTTTTAGCAGGTGGCTTGATATATGGCCTCAAACTGCGAGATCAAAAATGATCTACCAATAGGGCCCATAATGAATCCTATGTACCACCATTGTAGTGACCCCCTACCATTTCTTATTAGCAGGTCGTTGTGTATGTTGGGGGTGATCCTCGCAATGGCGAGATTGCTCGTCTTCATACCAAGCTATGCATGGTAGAGTTAGGGCTTACACTCTTAGGGGAAAAGCGATCCAAGGTGGAAGTGGAGCTCGGCTACTTGAGGAGAGTGTTGACTTAGAGGAATATCGAAGCTGGTTGCCTTGGTGACTGCCTGCGGAAAACACCTCCGCCCGAGGAGGAGGGACGCTTAAGCGATGGTGAGACTCCTTTTTTTGAGATGACCGTTGGTTAAATCCCTTCTTCGATCTTTGCATGCGGCTACAACCGAAAGGGATGAGTTAAAGAGCGTCGTAGTTGAAAAGAACTTAGAGGTTGCTCATCTGAAAGATCGTTCTTGAATTCTTGGGAGCGACTCATCCAGACTGTTCGGCATGCAATCATATGTTCTGTTGGAAGATCAAGGTGAAGGATGCCCATTTGAAGGAGAGGCTTGTCGAGCAGGAAGTGGAGATCCATCAATTGAGGCAACTTCTTTTGGGGTCCAGAACCAAGAGCACTTCTTTCTCTTGTGATGAGATAAATCAGAGGTTGTCATTTCATGAAATGACTTTATGTCCACACGGGATTTCAAGGATTCTGGGAGTTTTCCAAAGCGGAGTGGCCGGTTCGTCAAGTGTTGCTTCGATTGGAAGAGTAGCGTGTTACGATTGCCACACGGCTCAGACTCAATTTGCGGGTTTGTTCTTCCCTTCAGATCATTTGAGAGATCGAGGTGGTGCTTTGGTAGACAGGGGGCGTAGGATACGTGTGTCCCTTAACAGGAATATCCCCTTACCACGATGGAGTAGAGTTGACTCTGAGGGAGACTTGTAATCTTGTTGATTGCTTCTTTTGAACTTGTACTGGGATGTTGATGTAAAATGAAAACCTTCTACGTGTTCAAGCATTGTCTCTTGTTCTCTTTGAGTAGAAGCACTTTGTGTTAGGGTAGATGTGGCTACTCTAGTAGAGGGTTGGATCCCTTGTGCCATTGTTGTAGCAAGTTACGGGAGTGTAATCCGGGAGGGGATTGATCTAATTTTTGTTAGTTGGGGTAGCTAGCGTAGTGTGATAACTTGCTCCAAATGGCGAGTTATGCTCTCCAACTCGGTTGTTTGTACATTGCAAAAGCTACTTCGTGCCAGGGGTGTAGAGTCTGGGCTTGTTTTTCAGCATTTCAGGCGCATATTGAGTGGTAATTTGAGCCTCTGATCTTGCTTGGGTGCGTGCTTCTTGACCAACTCTTTGAACCACGAGTATGGATTCCGAACAGGTTGACGACGAGTTTTGGGAGCAGTCGAATGGCAAGTGGCTAGAGTGACCCTATGAACCATGATCATGGACTCCGCACTTGTCTGGAGGTTGTTTTGGGAGCAGATTGAATGGCGAGGCGTGCCATGCCCTTGCTCGGTGGCAAGTGGCTAGAGCGACACTATGAGCCATGAGTATGGATTCCTAAAAGGTTGACTATGAGTTTTGGGAGAAACCTAATGACGAGGCGTGCCTTGCTCTTGTTTGGTGGCAAATGGCTAGTGCAACTCTATGAACAATGCGCATCGACTATGCACTTTCCGGGGGTTATTTTGGGAGCAGATCGAATGGCATTGCATGCCTGGCCCTTGCTCGGTGGCAAGTGGCTAGGACAACTTTATGAACCCTGAGTATAGACTCTGAATAGGCTGACGATGAGTTTTGGGAGAAATTGAATGGCAAGGCGTGCCCTGCCCTTGCTTTGAGGCAAGTAGCTAAAGCGACTTTATGAACCATGAGCTTGGACTCTACACTTGTCCGTTGGTTATTTCAGGAGCGGATCGAATGGTGATGCGTGCTCTGCCCTTGCTCGGTGGCAAGTGGCTAGAGCGACACTATGAACCATATGTATGGACTCCGAACAGGTTAACAACGAGTTTTGGAAGCAATCGAATGGCGAGGCGTGACCTGCCTTTGCTTGGTGGCAAGTGGCTAGAGCGACCTTATGAACCATAAGTATGGACTCCACACTTGTTCATTGGTTGTTTCAGGAGCAGATTAAATGGCGAGACGTTTCCCGCCCTCGCTCAGTTTCAAGTGGCTAGAGTGACTCTGTGAACCACGAGTATGGACTCTACACTCGTCCATTGGGGTGCTCAGTGCGTAGTTGGTGTTATTCGTGGTGGACCATGTGTCTGACTTATTGTTTGCATCTGATAGAATTATACAAGAATTTTGCAAAAGAAAAGACTAAAATTTTATTTAAAAAGTAAAACTAAATGGCCACTTTGATTGCTAGCCTTTATTACATGTTAATCGTTATAAGTGTTGGTCATTATTACATGTTTGAAGCTAACTACTAAAGGAGGGTGTTATGTGTCCTTATTGTACTTCATCAGGTACTCGGCGTTCCAAGTCCTTGATATCTTCTTTCCCCCCAGGTCTTTAAGTTCGTATGTTCCTGGGCGAACCACTTGTGGGACCTTGTATGGTCCCTCCCAGTTAAGGGTAAGCTTTCTCTTCTTGCGTAGGTTGGATATCTCGAGCTTTCGAAGGATGAGCTCCCCTCTTTGAGGTTGGCTGGATGGACTTTCTTGTAGTAGAACTTCTCTACCCTCTGCTGGTAGATATGTCTTCACAGGGCGGACTTCTCTCACATTCCTTTAACAAGATCTAGATTGGCCCGCAGGTCATTCGAGTTATGCTCTTCGTTGAATAAGAGAAGGCGAGGGAAATGTAATCCTACTTCTAGATGGATGAGTGCTTCTATGACAAAGGTGAGGTTGAATGGGGATTCTCCCATTGGGATTTTCTTTGTGGTTGGGATTACTTCAAACAGTAGCCCCTTCAGAGCTTAACCAAGTCTCTTCTTGAGGTCATCAAAGATTTGCCGCTTGGCTTTATCGGCTTGGCCATTGGTCTGGGTGTGTGAGATAGAGGAGAAGCGGTGTTCAAACCCATATTAGTGCAAAACTTGTGGAACCTCTTGCCAAAAAATTGACTAGTGTACGAGGAATCCCAAACTGGCAAACTATGTTCTTCCAAAAGAATTATTTTATCTTATGCATTGTAATGGATGCTCGTGGTTCCGCATTGACCCACTTTGTAAAGTATTCGATGGCTACCACTAGAAAGTTTCGTCGTCCAGAAGTTGGAGGAAATGGTCAGAGAAAGTCCATTCCCCATATGGCGAAGGGGATGGTGCTTAACATAGAGCTGAGGTGGGCTTGAGGCATCAGCTTGATGGAGTACTTCTGGCAGGGGATGCATTGGCGGATGTATGCTTGTGCATCATTCAGAAGAATGGGCCAATAGTATCCGTGATTGAGGATTTTTCGTCCAAGAAACCTCGCGTCTAGATGATGCCTCTTATTCCTTCATATACCTCTTTGAGGGCGTAATCATCTTCTTCGGGGGAGAGACATCATAGGTAATGTTGGCCATCAACTTGGGTATAGGAGCGCTTATAGAGGACTCCCTCGATGAGTGCATATCTTTCAGCCCTCACCCGAATCTTTCTTGCTTCTTTGGGGTTAGATGGGAGGACTCCTTTGTTTAGGGTTTCATCTAGCAATATCCGATGGGGGGTGATGAACATGAGCTCCAGTGTATCCTCCTCGATGCTAAGCTTGAGTAGGACCTCATTGAGTACAGTAAGGTCGGGTCCGTTAAATGATGAGGAAGCTAGCTTAGATAGGGCATCTGCTTGCCCATTTTCCTCCCGTGGGATGCGAGTGACTTCGGCTTCTTTGAAAGTAGGCATGAGTTTCTTCACGTAGGCCAAGCACTTAATCATGCGGTCATCTCGGGCCTTATATTCCCCCCAAATCTGATTTACAACTAGTTAGGAGTCGCTGAATACCCCGACTATCTGTGCCCCAGCTTTTCGTTCTAAGAGGAGTCCGACAATGAGGGCTTCATACTCGGCCTTATTGTTGGAGGCAGGGAAGTTAAGGCGTAGCGAGTACTGGAGGGTGAACTCGTTCGGACCTAGCAAGATGACTCCGACTCCACTCCCTTCTAGGCAGGAGGACCCATCCACATAGACCTTCCAAAGTGGGGATCAGGGATAGTGCTTTCGACGATGAACTCGGCTTGGGCTTGGGCCTTGATGGTTGTTCTTGGTCGATAAGTGATATCATGTTGACTTAACACGATAAACCACTTAATAAGTATTCCAGATCTTTCTAGCATGTGGAGGACTTTTTTGAGTGGATGATCGGTGATGAACCAGATGGAGTGCGCTTGGAAGTTGGGGCGGAGCTTTCGGACGGTTGTGACCAGTGCATTGGCCATCTTCTCCATTTTTTAGTACCAAAGCTCAACATCGTGGAGTAACTTGCATACATAGTAGATTGGCTTCTGTACCCTGTCTTCTTTCATTAGCAAGACATCACTAAGGGTATGATATGAGGTAGCCAAGTAGAGGTAGAGGACCTCTCCCAGCTTAGGCTTGCTAAGGAATGGAGGATTGATGAGGCGTGCTTTGAGACATTCGAAGTCTTCCTGTAAAGATTCTCTGCTCCTTGGAAGCTTTGAAAAATGGGAGGCACTTCTCCCCAGACTTGGAGAGGAAGTGCCCAATGGCGGCAAGGTGGCCCGTGAGCTTTTGGACTTCATTGATGGTAGTTTGGGGAGACATGTCGAGTATGGCTGTGATCTTTTCAGAGTTGGCTTCGATTTCTCTCTAGCTGACCATAAATCCTAGAAACTTCCCCAAGGAGACCCCAAAGGTGCATTTCGAGAGATTTAGTCTCATGTTGTGTCTCTGCAGTACATCAAAAGCTTCCTGGAGATCGACTACATGGTTCTCTTTCTTGAGGCTCTTGGCGAGCATATCATCCACGTAGACGTCCATGTTTCGGCCAATTTTCTCCTTGAAGACCTAGTTCACTAAGCATTGGTATGTAGCTCCAGCGTTCTTCAACCAGAAGAGCATGACTCGGTAACAGTAAAGTCCTTGGTCGGTGAGGAAGAACATCTTTGGGATTTCTAGTGGAAATATTTGGATCTGGTTGTATCCCGAGAAGGCGTCCATGAAGCTTAGAAGCTCATGAACTAAGGTGGCATCGATCAAGGCGTCAATGCTAGGTAGAGGGAAGGGGTCTTTTGGACATTCCTTGTTGAAGTTGGTGAAGTCTATACCGATTCTTCATTTGCCATTGGCTTTCTTTACCATTACCACATTCGGTAGCCACTCAGGGTAGCTAACTTCTTGAATGAAGCGAGCAACTAGGAGTTTCTCGACTTTCCTTGACTGCTTGCTACCTGTCGGGGGCAGACTTGTGGTGCTTCTATTGGACGGGCCTGACTTTCGGATTCACGCTTAATCGGTTCATGTTCAGATCCTTGGAGATGCCTGACATGTCAGAGGCGATCTAGGAGAAGAGGTCTCGGTTGCCCCTAATGCAAGTGATGAGTTGCTCTTTGACCAGATGGAGGAGTACCTTGCTAACCCGAAAATGCTTAGCTTGATCCTCATGGGAGAAGTGGATTTCTTCTAATTCGTCTACGGGTTTGGAGCTAGCTTGTCCCTTATCTTTTGGCAGTTCCATGGCGACGAGGGAGAGGACCAAGCCCCCATTGTGGCGGAGTAACACGCACGAGCAGCTTCTTGGCTTCCTTTGACTTTTCCTACCCCTATTGTTGTAATGAACTTCATCTTCATGTGGTTGGCAGAGGTAACTACGTGAAAGGATGCTAGCCCTGGGTGGCCAAAGATGGCATTAGCAGGTTTAAGTCAGTCCCGTGTAAACTTGAGGCCCTCAAATACATCCAAGAAGATGATGTTTATTGAGCTATCGTTATCTACCAAGATATGCGCTCCTCGTGATTTACCATGCATATGCTTATTACGAGCGCTTCACAGTAAGGTGTTCGAACCACTTCCAGATCTTGGTCTGAGAATGTTATTAGAACCATATAGATTTTGGGAGGAGGGATGTTGTGTACCAAGTTCACTTCGCGGAGGAATGCTTTCTAAGAGGAGTTTGACAACCCCCCATAGGTCCCCCATGGATGGAGTGTAATACCGTCATGTGTTCCGAGTCTTAGGACTCGAAACGCCTCTTGATCGCTTGTTGGCTCCTCGTACAGGCAGAGGCCCGGTGTTGCTTCTTTGGGTGAACATAGTGAGGTAGCCCCGTCAGAGCAAGGCTTCGAGCTCGTCTTTGAGGGTTCGACAGTCGTCAGTGAGATGTTGTGGTCTTTGTGAAATGCACACCACTTGTTCCTATCCCTTCTCTGTTTGAAACGTTCATCTTAGGAGGAGATTAAAGGAGTCCGTCATTGTCAACTTCCATGAGAAATGCAGAGATGTTGGCATTAACCGGAGTATACTTCTCAAAACAAGGCACGAGGAGAGGATGACGTTGGCCCGTGACATCCTTCTGGGTCTTCTTTGGTTCATCTTCATTGGTGCTCTTCTGTTCGTTCCCGAAAAAGGGCACCGTCTATTCTTAGGGTCAAATAGCATCTTCCTCTCATATGTACTTCTCGACTCTTGGAAGGAGGTCGGAGAAGTCCCGAGGAGGTTTTTTGATGAGAGAAGCATTGAGGTGGTCATGCTTTATGTTGTACCTAAAGGCAGCCATGACTACGTCTAAGTTGAGTGAGGTGATGGACCAGGACACGGCTATGAAGCATCGTACATAACTCTTGAAAGACTCCCCATCCCTTTACTTCAAGTGAACTAAGGAGGCACTTGTCTTCTCTGTCTTGCGGCTGGTGATGAAGTGTGTGAGGAAGAGTTCCTCAAGTTGGTCGATGGAGAAGATGGACCCTGGAGAGTGATGGGAGAACCACTCCCATGTTGATCCCTATAGGGTTATTGGGAACGTCTTGTAGAGAAAGGAGTCAGATTCCTAGTGGATCATCATTAGGGTTTTTTAACTCTCAAGGTGGTCTATCGAGTCGGACTCTCCATTGTGTGACTCAAAAGTTGGAATTTTGAACTTGGTTAGAACATGATTTTCGATGATTTTTTTTGGAGATGGGAGGCCGGATGGGGCGGTATGTTCCCTCATGTCTTCTCTCTTCTTGTTTCATCAGTGCTAGGTAGACTTCCATTTTATGGAGGCATTAGAGGATGACGTTGTGTTGTTCTTCGAACCTAGTGGACCCATAGGACTCCTCACGTCGTGGGGGAGTAGAACGGTGATGGCTGGTTTGTCGGGTCCTATTGGGAATGATGTTGAGGGCATGAAGGATCTCAACTTTGATTTTTTGGAATTATGCCCTGGTAATGGGTGCTTTTTCCTCTCTACCTCTCCTGGGGGCTAATCGGTTTGTTGGAGTTGGGCTCCTTCTCCCGCGAGGAGAAGGAGTCCTTCTTCGTCCCCTGGGAGAGTGACGACTTCTTCGCTCACTAGGGGAGGGGGTTCTTCTGCGCTTTTTCTTTGATGAAAGAGACTCCTCTTACTTTCTTGGCATGCTGGATGGGGGACATCGTCCTGGACTCGCCTTCCATTCAAGTAATTTCAAAGGTCAGACCCCTGGTTTCGGGAAAGTATGATCTGACAGAGGTCAGGCTATGCTTGAGGTGCTCCAGGGGGTACCGTGGAGGGTATGGAGGTGTAGACCGGCCCCTATTCTCACCAATATGCTGCACACGGTGCTGACTTCTTCGGGTGCACCCCAGTGCAGCCTCTGTGGAGGGAGGTTGTTGAAGGGACTGTTCTAGTGGAGGAACTTGATCTGGTGTTGGAAGTTGATCCTGTTGATAGGATTGATCCTGCTGAGAGGTGGGAGGGATGTCCCCAAGAGGAGGGTTGACTTGTCGACTTCATGGTGCCAATCTGTTACTGTTATTTTCTGTGTGGGAGCAAACATATATTATGAATTCTTTAGAAGCAATAAAAAGAAATGACCTTTTAGTTTTCGCCAATATTGACTATTACAAGCTGATCTTGACTCTCGAATCTGACTCGTTTGAAATGTTGGATCGGATCTGAACGGTGACAGATCGCATCGATTGACATGCAAAAGTTTGAAACACCGGGGTTGGCCCCGGCAATAGATCTCCGACGCTCAAGTCAGAACTCAGAAATATATGAGAGTTTTTAGTTAAAAAATATTGATTTCCTAGTTCTTGTGGAGGTCATGGGGTATTTATAGTCGCTTAGGGGGGTAGTTTCAAGATATTCATTTATCTCTACTTCCCGGTGTTTTGATAGAGTTTGTTATTATCTTCTTCATGAAGAAATATGGTCGGTTATCCTTTTCTTGATCAAGAGATACGGTTAGTTGACTTTCTTCTTCATGAAGAAGAGATAGAATTAGTTGTGGAGATAGAGTTAGTTAAAACTATTCTCTTGTAAACATATATGGTTTTTAAACCGTCTCTTATGGATAATTATAAGTTTAAAATGATGTTTTAGATAATCATGAACTCCTTTTTACTGGGCTGTTATGGCAACCTAATATGACAAATATATTTTGGGCCGTTGGACATTAAAGAGGCCTAACTCCTTGTTGAGTTTATCGTTTTACCCCTAAGAGCTTTAAGATTTGTGACTGATTTGAACAGTCCCGATTTGGTTCTATTTCTACCCGTATCACCGTAGGATACGCTAGTGATTCTCACAAATAAGCCACTTTTAGAAATTATTTAACAGTATAGGCCACTTGCTAAATTATTTGCAAAAATAGACCCTTCGGAGATAATTTTCTAAAAAGCTACCTTATATTTATACAACCTCAAAACTAAATTATTTACATAGTTCACTACTCTATCTAAAAACTGGATAGTTCACAAAAAAATAAATAAACTAAGATTAAAAAAACCTTTAGAATTTTAAAAAAAGAACATAAAATAACAATGACACAAATGATTAATTAGGCATAATAGAAGAAAGTATGAATGAGTTAAAAGGTATAACAAAACTTAATATAAACATTTTAGAAATAGAAATTTAATGGCAAATCTCAATTCAGATAAAGTATAAAAAGCCTTAAGGAATCTAGATATAACAAACGAAGAAATAAAAATAGATTAAGAAAAAGACAAGACAATAACAAATTCTAAAGAAAATCCAAATAAAATGTACAAATACTTAGGACAACCACCTAATAAAAGACCCTATCCTAGTCACATATCATGGAAATGGCAAAGTAGAGAACGGTGCAAGTCAGGAAAAGAAAAAAAAACCCCAAAATATGAACTCACAGAACACTGCGAGAAATGAATAGCAGAAAATGGAAAATGGCTCAATTTAGACTGTGTAAGAGATGTAGAAAGAACAATAAAAGAATGGGTAAAATCAACATTAATTGTAGGATTTAGGCAAAACCTTTCAGAAAATACATTCGAGAAAATTATAGAAGTAACATTTATTGGAGTAGTAGCAAAATGGTCATATGGACTAACAGAAGAAAAGAAAAATATGATCAGAAAATCAGGACCAGTTGATGACAAATGAATAGAAGAAAGTTCAGCACAAAGAACTTTAGGACTAAAAGAAATAATTACAAATTACGAGAAAACAATAAGAACAGAATTTAGTGTCTATGAATAAACGGAAAGACAATATATATAAAAAGAACCAAGCAAGATGGAGACTAAGCAATTTAGAAATATGCGACATGTGTTATTTTGACAACTATACTTGTGAAATCAGATAATATTTTCAAAAAATCTATTATACAAAAGAAGAAAATAGTACAATCTTATACTCATTTTCCCTAAAACTACCGGATTCATGGAGTATAAATATATATAGTGCAAACATAAATGAGAAAGTAAAACCAGAAACTGATACTTTAGGATATAGAACATGATTTGTAAAAGATTAGAGCATCCACTATTGTTGTTGCTAAAATATGCATATTTGAGATTTGACAAATAACAATTAAGGAGGAGCACTGCTATCATTTAGAGCTAAATTTGGCCGATCAAAAATAATAAAATATTCAGACGGAAGATCATCCTTTGTCTCTCACTTTATTTTTATTTTTTAATATTAAAAAATTGTAAGATGGAAGATGATCTTCCATCTAAGATTTTTTTTAATAATGGCATTTTCATAATTCTTTAATTGCAGTTTCGTAAATATTTCAAGATTTTTCCACAAAAGTAGTCGGACGGAAGATCGAGTTTTTTTTAATTTTAATAATGGCATTTTCCTAATTCTTTAATAGCAATTTCGTAAATATGACAAGATTTTTTCCACAAAAGTAGCCAGACGGAAGATGATACGGAAGATGATCTTCCGTCCAAGCTTTTTTTTTATTCAATTTTTTTAATGGCATTTTTGTAATTTTTTGAATGGCATTTTTGTAGTTTTTGATTTTTTTTTTTTCTTTTCTTTCCTTTTTTAATTCAGTTTTAAGATGGCGGACGGAAGAAGTGTCCTCTTTTAATATTAATTTTTTAGCGAACGATAGTGGGTGTAGGAATTGCCAAAAAATCCATTTTTTGAGTTTTAGCAAACGATAGTGGATGCTCTTATAGAGACAAAGTATGCTAAAAAGCTAGATCAACTATGAAATAATGTAGAAAATATAAACAAAGAATATGATGTGAAGAAGCAAAACAAAACCATTGGGGATGTAATAGTAGATATAATTAAATTAAAAGATGGAAAAGAAAAATGCAAAAATATAAACCAAAATATAGATTAACTTTTAAGAGATATAAAAAACCCTATAAAAAAAACTTTAGAAAAATAAATTAGAAAAACAATATCCAAAAAACCCAAAGAAATGTAATTATTATATATGCAGAGAAGTAGGAAATATATCACAAAACTGTTCTAAAAGAATGAAAAAAGAAAATATCACATACATAAAAGAAATTGAAGAAATGTATAACATAAAACTATGAACTCATAGAATACGAAGAGAAATGGTCAGAAATAAATGAAGATGAGGAAATAATGGTAATAGAAGAAAATAGTGAAAATTGTGAGGATGTGATAGAAGAATATGAAATAAATATGATAATGGAAATAACAGAAAAAGGAGAACAAATAGAAATACACAAAAATAATGAAGAAATAAGAGAAACAATAAGTTTTGACATACAAAAATACAATAAAATAAAAGCAACTAAATTAAAATGAACCGGAAAGAAATATTTAAACTTCCAATATTTGAAAGAAAATGAACACCACAATAATAGTCAGAAATAATGAACAACCTAAAGACATTGAACAAGCCTAAGAAAAAACTATAATTCCATTAATAACAACAAGAATAATAAGGCAACAAATGAAAAAAAAACAAGTGAGAAAACCATAAAAATATTAAGACACATACATTTTGAAGCAGTACAAATAATCATAAAAGCTTATTTTTTAAGGAAAGAATAAATACACCCTTAGAAATATACTTAATGGATGATACAATAATATTAAGCACACAAGATGCTTTAATAGGAATAGAACAAGGAAACATAATGTATCAAAAAATATAATTTACAATAAAGAAGAGTAAGGTTATGAGCAAACAAATAAGAAATATTTATACTTTTACAAGTAAGCATAAAGTAAAAACAGAAATACTGATAATGTTAAAATAAAATCAGTATTCTGGGAAATCATAAGATACAAACCAGACAGAGAAGATGACCATACTAAATTATATAGAATTTGACTTTAACAAAGAAAAAAATTTTTGCAAAAGAAAAAACACCACAAATAATGTTTGTAAAAAGATTACTATCAATAAGAAACAAACAACAACCGTTGGAACTAATACCAATAATAAATATATTAGATAACCAAAATAGTAATCAATTTAAGATAGAAATAGAATATTATGACTATGGTAAATGGAACAAATAAATAGCCCTTGTAGATACATGAGCTACTAATTCACATATTAAATAAACAAATATAAAAACAACGGAATTAATACAATTAGAAAACTCATACTACTATTTGGACTATTATAACAATAGACATCCAATTGTTCGTAAAATAGTATTACATCTAAGAATAAACAGTAGAAATGAAATACTATTATATTGAAATATTATTAGGAACTAACTTCCTTACATCAGTACAACCATAATCAATACAGCAAGAAAAAATAACAATAACATTAAATAATGTATGTATAGTAATAAATAGAATATTGTCTAAATAAATCCATTAAGACCAAAAAAATACGATATACATACTAACCGAATTTGTATACGAATGATACAAATCAACAAACTAGCACAGTCCAATAGACACTAGAGCAGACACATGTTTGTGCAGTGTAAATATACTACCAAAATGGATATTTAAATAATAAAAATGCAATAACTGGATTGACATAATAAACAATTATACGTGACAAGTATCAACAAAATGTTACAATACAAGTAGAAAATTACATCCTAAAAATACCAATAATATACCAATTTGATGATATAAATAATTATGTATTATTAGGAAACGACTTTTTACAATAATACTATCCTAATACTATATCACACAAAATATTAATTTATATTTACAACACCTTATAAATACCAAGCAATAACAATTAGAATAGCACAACCTTTATACTATGACAGACTTACCACATATCAGAGTTTCTTTAGCCCAATGTGGTGAATATCAATATTTACCAAATAAAACCAGAATACAACAAATATAAGAATCAATTACACAATAAATTTTACAAAAATAATTAGAAGACCTGTGTGGAGAAGACCCTTTAGCAAAATGGCACTAAAGTAAACCTACAACTCATGTAGAGTTAATATATAAGAACAAAGTAATAAAAGTTAAACCTATAATATACACTCCAACAGATTTAGAAGAATTCAAAATACATACAAAAGAACTAATAGAAAATAATTACATAACAAAATCACAAACTCCACATTCATCTCCAACATTCATAGTAAGAAAACATTTAGAAGAAAAAAGAGGTAAATCAAGAATTGTAGTAAATTATAAGAAGTTAAATAAAAATATTAAAAAATTTGGATATCCGTTACCAGTTATGCAAATACTACTAAACACAGTAAGAACAAGAAAAATATACTCAAAATTCGATTACAAATCAGGATTTTACGATGTAAAACTAAGAAAGGAATCAAAACATCATTTAGTACACTATAATGATTTTATGAATGAAACGTATTACCTTTTGGATATAGAAATAGTCTAGGAATATGTCAAGAATATATGGAGAAGATATTTGAAAAATACAATAATTTTATACTGGTATATGTAGATGATATTCTAATATGATCCGAAAACGAAGAAAAACATAAAGAACATTTAGTAAATTTTATAGAAATAGTAAAATATACAGAAATTATATTATCAAAAAAGAAAATGGAGTTATTTAACACAGAGATAGAATTCTTAGGAACAAAATTGTCACATGAAGGAATAGAACTGTAGCCACATATAGCATAAAAAATAAAGACGTTCCCAAATTTTTTAAAAAGAAAATGATAGGTACACACCATAATTAGACTACAAAATTAAACAAGATGATATATACCAAATTTATTAGCAAAAACAAGTTGGCTACAAAAAAAAATTGAAAAAGTTCAAGAAATGGGAATGTAGTACAGAAGATGAAGAAAAACTTAAAATATTGAAACAACAAACTTCAGAATTAAATAAACTAAGATTACCTATTAAAGAATGTACATGGATAATAGAAACAAATGCAAGTAAAAATAATTGGGGGGTATTATTAAAATTCTTAGAAAAGATGAAAAAGAAGAATGTCTAAATAGATACAGCGGTGGATCGTTTACACAAACACAACATAATTATCACATAAATGAAACATAATTATTACTAACCTTGAAAGACATAAAAAGTTTGAGTTATGGATAATACCCAAGCAAAAATTTGGATCCAACTATTGCAAATAAAAGATTAATAAGATAGCATATAGAACTTACATATTATGATTTTACAATAGAAAATATAAAAGAAAAAGATGACATTCTAGCATATTTTCTATTAAGAAACTGACAATTTTGTTTTTGCATGATGGAAAATAGAGTCCAGCAAATAGAAAATGATATAGTTTCCTCAAGGAAAATGTGGAGCAAATGAAGGGAGCATTTAACCAATTACAATTACAAATATGCGGACTTCAGAGTTAATTTTACCACCACATAAATTCAGAATATGGGTGAAGGGAGTAAACCTATCAACCTACAAAATGCAAGGGAAATCACAAAAATGACTACACAAGAGGAAAGCTCCACATCCATGCAACCAACTACCTACAAAGAGAGTTTACTCTTAGACCCTCCAAAATATTCAAAGAATGATTTATTTTTACAATATATTGAGAAATTGTGCTAGACCACCTAGGTCAATCAATTTATCAGAACTATTTCTTAGCAACATATGAACAAAGCAATTATACTCCCATCAGCAAATCCAAAGACAGTAAGCGTATTATTTGAAAGATGACTTATTGCATATTCCATCCAGAGAATGTGAAGAACTTAGCCAGCTACCAAAATAAGTATATAAGTCTGCTAAAATCTACTTTGGTCTTATAAAGCCTCCAAAATATATGTTCGGATATTTTCAGCAATTCCGAATTTTTTTGAAGAAGATGAAGAATTTCCTGCAGAACATATTATAAAGATAATGATGAATACACAAATCCTTTTTTGAGCAACTAATATCGTACCATATAAAACTAAAGAATTTGAAAAACTAATTCCAAAAAGGAGGGCCATGGGATTTAAAACCATGTATTGTGAACTAAAAGATAAAGAAAATAGAGACAGTAACATATGGAACTACGATAGCCCAGATCCAAAAAAAATAATGATCTACAATATAGCAAATATAAAACAGTCATAGTGAAAGAAAGAAGTCATTGACAGCTGGTACCAAATACTAGATAAAGGGGCCATGATTATGACCGAAGAGATCGTTGATGCAGACAGATGCCTAGCACAAATGCGGACAATGTAGGAAAGGAAAAGATAAAGCTAAAGAAGAGTTATATCTCATGTGAGTGAAGACTAATGTAAGCCATGAAGTAAACAGATAAATTATTGAAGACTGATATAGCACTTCTAGAAATGTGCAGACTAGCGACGTTTTTGTTGCGATGAAATAAGGAATCATTGCAATTGGCGACGGTTTTTTTGCGACGGAAAAATATTTATCGCAAAAACCACAACAAATAATAGAACTTCATCGCAAAAATTATTTCCTTCAAATATAATAAACAAAATTTAAAAATAAATAAATAGCGATGAAATATTACTAAACATCACAAGTTCTTGCGCCATTTTGTCAATAAACCTCGTAAATTTATTATGTTTTTTAAAAAATAAATTTTGGTTTTATTTACTTTTTTATTTGCGACATTAAATGTAAAAGTGTCGCAACTATTTGTGGCAAAATGTTAGAATTTTTGTATCCGGGTTATTTTGGCGCGCGAACTATTTTTCATTGCAACGTAATGTGTCTTAATTTTTGCGGTACTAGGCCACTTTTTGAAAGAATTTGCGATTTTAGGCCAGTTCACAAACTATTAGCACTTTTGGCTAGCCGGTGCTATGTCAGCAGCGGCTGCTATTGGGAATAGCGGCCTCTTCCTAGCGACCTCCCACACATGTTCGCTTATAGAGAGGATATTGTATAATGGACACGACTTGGTGTAACTGAGGTCGCTATTGTCAATAGCGACCTTGTATAACTAAGGCCACTATTCCCAATAGCGACCGCAGGTTGGCCCAATCGCTTTTAGTCCCACCTGAGGTCGCTATTGGGAATAGCGACCTTAGTTATACAAGGTCGCTATTGACAATAGCGACCTCAGTTATACCAAGTGGTTTGCAATTATACAATATCCTCTTTCATCTGCCAAGTGTGGAACTCCAATGTGTTGGTCGCTATGAAAAGGCCGCTATTCCCAATAGCGACCGTTGTTGACGTGGCACTGGCTAGCCAAAAATGTAATAGTTTGGGTTGTGACCTAAAATCGCAAATAGTTTCAAAAAGTGGCCTAGCACCGCAAAAAATTCCCCAAACACTTCATCTCGTTTTATCTTTCTCTCTCTCTCTTACAAACCCTAATTCAAATCCCTCCCCAGTTCTGTAGATAATAAGAATTATATGATAGTTCAAGACTTCTGCAAACTGAATGACCTTATTGAATTCAAAGAGGCTGTTAAATAGCCTTTACAAAGCTTAACTGAAAGCAAGAAAATAGCTCACGTATAACTACGTGATTTAAAGCAACAGAAATAAAAAGATAACAGATTCCTAGAGACTAAGACTTATTGAAAACAAATAGAATAAGACTCCTAAATTCTAGCAACAGACCATAACAACTGAAGACCTCTTCATTCCCTCCCTTAAACTAACTGCAATATTGCAGCTAGTTTACTTCTGTGTCATCAAGCATTCCCATCTTATTTCTGAGCTTCTGGAAGGCTTCAAATTTTAAGGCTTTAGTCATTAGGTCTGCAACCTGCTCCTGAGTTCCACAGTGCACCAACTCGACTTCTCCCTCTTTTGCAAGATCTCTTAAAAAATGAAAGCACACTCTGATATGCTTGTTCCTTCCATGCATTACTGGATTTTTTGAAAGTTTAATTGTTGAGCTATTATCACACATGATGGTAGTGCCACCTTCTTGAACATGGCTTAAGTTTCTCAAAACCCTTCTCATCCACACAGCTTGACAAGCACAGGCAGCAGCAGCAACAAATTCCGCTTCAGTAGTTGAGAGGGTAACAATAGGTTGCTTCGTGGACATCCATGACACCGCTCCTGAACTCATCAAGAAAACATAACCAGATGTACTTTTAGAATCTTCTTCATCTCCTGCATAATCAGAATCCGTGAAAGCAAGCAAGTTTTCTTCCCCTCCCTTCTTGTAGAAAATCCCATAGCTAGCAGTCCCCTTCAAGTACCTCAATATTCTTTTAGCAGCCTGTAAATGCAACTCAGTGGGTTTTGACAGGTACCTGCTAATCAAGCTCACACTAAACATGATGTCCGGCCTTGTAGCTGTAAGATACATTAAACTTCCAACAATTTGCTTGAAATAAGTGTCATCCACAGCTATTCCATCAACATCTCTGTTAATCTTAAAACCTGGAACAATTGGACTATTCACAGGTTTGCACTCAGACATTGCAAATTTCTTCAAGATATTAGTGGCATATTTTCTTTGACACACGAAAATCCCTTCTGGTTTTTGCAATACTTCAATGCCAAGAAAGAATCTCATCTTCCCTAGGTCAGTCATGTTGAAAGCTTGCATCATGGACTTCTTGAACTCAATCATCATGCCCTTGTCATCACCGGTATAATCATCAACATAAATGCTAACAATTAATATATTACCTTCTGTGCTTCTTTTGATGAACAAGTGTCACGCACCGCTTTCCAAAAACATGGAATACGAGCGCGTAACAAAAGTCCAGTGAATGAATATAATCATCCTTAAGCTGTTCAGGAATTCTTTACAACATATCACAGTAAAAATCAGAGTTGGAAGCCAGAAAAAGATCAACCACATGCACTTATGAACCAAATACCAATAAGAATACTTGAAATAAAACACATTAATCTCAAATATTCATGATCTGAATTACACAATAATGTTGGGTCACATTGCCCAAATACAAGGAATAATACAAGTTAAAAATACAATATTGTCCAAAATAAGCAACAAGAATAGTAATAGCAAATTTCAGCCTCTAGCCCATCATCTTGCCAATACCTTTAGGAACCTGTCCTCCAAAATCTGCAATTCACATAATGTAGGAAAAAGGAAAAGAGAAAACACAAGCACCCGTCAATGGTAAGTCCGGGTCACAAATAGAATAGGATACAAGTACATGGACACTATCTAACCACAGGATATACTAACAGGTATAGGTAAACATATGTCAAGTGTAAAGTCAAAAGGTAAACAGGTAGCATGTATAATTATCAGGTAATCAGGTAGTCAGGTAAATATGTATCAAGTATCAGGAAATCAGGTAACAGAAATATCAGGATAATCAGGTAACAGGTATACAGGTAACAGGTAATCATGTATTAATATCTTGTATTATTACTATCTAGGTAACACTTCATGTGCCATCTTTTTATCACATGGTTGTTACAGTCAATACAGTTTCGCTTTAGATTTCGTAGGGGACCATGCAGGGCAGTATACTCAGTATTCACAGAATCACAGAACTTGGTCGGTAAACTTGATCGGTAAACTTGATCGGTAAACTTGATCGGTAACTTGATCGGTAAACTTGATCGGTAACTTGTCATAAAGGAAACACAAGTCTCCTCCCGAGTACACGTTTCTGCACTATCCACTACTAGATCTGTCCCATATACCCCGGCTTAATTACTTTATTATTAAGATCATCAACAGGCATGAGAGTGTGCTAAATGATGTCAAACTAATAGGTTATAATCAGGTTTAGACTCAGGGAATTAGATCAGCAAGTATAGGTACCAAACATTCACAAATACGAGCAACTTGGCGTATGACAGCAAGACTAGTCTGTACAAAAATAGTGATCCAAAGATCTACAGGCATGCAAATCATGATCCGTCAAAGGATCTGGAAACGAGACTTCCACACGCTTCTAATGGGTATAATAAAGATACACACTAGTTCATAACATCTCAGCTTAAAAGTCATTTCAACACAGATTTTCGGTACAGCCAGAAAACAGGGGAATAACTTAAACCACATGAAAACAGCAGATAAAATCATCAATTAAATCCACGAAAATTCTGGGGCAATCCCCTATATGTATAGTCTCAAAATATAGATTTTCATATTTTTCCAGAAAGTATAGATATGTTTTCAAAAATAGAAAATAACACATAACACAGTTTTGATGGATCTGGAATTCTTCAACACCGCTGTACAAAATCATGCATATCTTGCACACAGCGCATCAAAATCCACTTCCGCAAAAACGAGATGAAATTAGATAAAATTACCCAACTTTCATATCTCACATGAAATATTCATACAGTAATTAGAAATAAGGTGAACACGACATTCAACATACAATCACACGCAGTTTACAGCAAAAGCGATCTATAGAAAAGGATGTAAGGCATCACTCAAAACTCATCTTTTAATTACCACAAAAATCAGAGAACTACCTAACATCATATTGAAACACTGGACAAAATCTTGTGGCATGAAATTATGTCTAACTTGGATCTTGAAAATAAATTGGTGATAAAATCTACCCCGAAATAAATCTGGGAACTACCGGCATACAGTTACTAAAATAATCATAACTAATTCAT
Source organism: Hemerocallis citrina (assembly GCA_017893485.1). NCBI lineage: Eukaryota > Viridiplantae > Streptophyta > Magnoliopsida > Asparagales > Asphodelaceae > Hemerocallis > Hemerocallis citrina. Next base: position 143,484,272 of record CM030360.1, read on the forward strand.
ACGAACTCCAAACAGGGTGAAATTAGTGGGATTAGAAATTAGATTCAATTCTCTACAAATTACTCATAAATAGTCATGTTGAGATTCGGACTCTAATTCAGGTAAAAACAACAATCAATCCAGTTCAATCCAAATTTCCAGATTTCTCAACCAAACTTCAAAACGTCATAACTTCCTCAAAAATCATCAAAACTCTTCCAAATTCAAAATGCTGTCTACCCACTGTCCAAATGTCATAATGGAGGGTATCTAACATGTCAAAATCTAGTATTTCTCATATGGGTGTTCAACATACATCGGGTATACAATATGGCACATACGCGATCAAATCGCGTTTGGGTGAATCCTAAGGCACAAACCTATCAAACTTCATGTCCTAAGTCGTCTATGGCCTGTTTTGAACAATAGAGACGAAAATCACAATTAAAAACATGATCTTTGTCCGTCTCTAGTCTCAAACTATCCTATGTGTGAACTTTCTACTTGTATCAACCTAATAAATTTAAGTACAAGTTACTTGCCTTGTTGATGATGAACACGGCACTACGAAGCCTAGCAATGAAAATCCACGTGCAAAAGTCCTTCCACACGCAATTTCAAGCGAACCCACGAACCGAATCTTGCCTACGATCGACTCCTTGATGCACGAACTCAACGGACGCTACCCACTACTCCAAATCAGCGAAGAGGGATGAAGAGGGGGGGCTGTTCTTGAAGGTGGGTGCTGTTTGGGTTGGTTTCGGCCACAAGGAAAGAGAGGGAGACGAGGTTTTATGAAGCGAAGTGGTATGGATCGATGGATGGGGGTGATCTTAGTGGTCGGCCAAGGCAAAAGAGGAGAGAGGGAGGTCGGCCTGGGGGTTGGGAGGTGCAGGCCGGGAGTATAAGGAGAGGGGAGGCCGGGATTCCTTTTAGGAGAAGGGAAAGGATTTGGGTTAGGGATAATTAGTATTAGGGGTATAAATAGGAGATCAAATATGGGTTAATGGGTAGTGGATATCAATAGGATTAATTAGGTATATAATTGGGTAATGGATATTGGGTAGATTTCAAATGAGGATACAAAATACAATGAATCCTATGGCTCCAAAAAATCTCCTTAAGGGCCAAAAATCTTAAATTGGTCAAAACTCTTCTAAAAATCCACCATGACCCTAAAATAATGTTTATACATGAATGAGATCAAGAAATTGAGAAAAAGAGCTCAAAATGTCGAAAAACGGCCAAACGGCGCACAAACAGCAAAAAGGAGGTCAAAACTGCCAGAAAAATATTATAGAGTAAAAATAATTAAATTTATTGTTCCGAAAATACAATGGAAAATAATAATTCACAAAAATGAAAAATACCCTCAAAAAATACCAAAAGTGAAAAACAGGGGTTACAACAAGGTTTGTTCATTTGGACATTTTTCAAATCCTTCACCCAAGAAATGGGACTCTATGCGGCTGAACCAGGCTCTTGGTGCTTGCCTTAGGCCATACAAGGCTTTGTGTAGCTTGTAAACCTTGTGTTCTTTCCCTTTCTTCACATACCCCATTGGTTGCTCAATGTACACGTCCTCGTTCAATTCTCCATGAAGGAACGCAGATTTGACATCCAACTGAAAGATGTCCCATCCTTTGCATGCTGCAAGTGCCATGATCATTCTGACCATATCCATGCGTGCAACAGGAGCAAAGACTTCAGTAAAATCAATTCCTTGCTGTTGAGAGTACCCCTTAGCCACCAATCGAGCTTTATATTTATCAACTTCACCAAGCTCATTCAACTTTGTTTTGAAAATCCATTTAACTCCAATCGTTTTTGTTCCACTTGGCAGGTTCGTGAGCTCCCAAGTCTGATTCTTTTCAATCGAGCTTATTTCACTATCCATAGCCTTCCTCCATTTCTCATGCTTCACAGCTTCCTCAAACAGAGTTGGATCATCTCCTACAACATCTTGTACCATGTATGCCTCTGCTTCTTCTTCACTCAACCCATCACCACTCACATAGTCTCCCATCCAAACAGGCATTCTCCTCTCTCTCTCTTGAATCACATTTTCTTGTGTACTCCCTGCTTCATTCCTAGCTTCACCACCCCTTTCTTTATCCCCATCATTTTCACCATTCTGCTTTCCCTCACTTTCATCACCATTGAAATCATCATCACCCCAAACTAACTCAGTTTCCATTTGTTCTTTATAATTTACACCCCAATCCCAACTCTTTTCTTCCTCAAATACTACATCCTTACTAACTACAATCCGCTTAGTCTTAGGGTCAAACAGACGATAACCCTTTGACTCATCACTCACACCCAACAAAATACAAGGAAAGCTCTTATCATCTAGTTTACCTCATTTTGCCTCTGGGATATGTACATGTGCCACGCAGCCCCAAACTCGAAGATGCTTTACTGAAGGCTTGATTCCACTCCAAGCTTCTTGAGGTGTGATGTTTTTCATAGCTAGTGTTGGACACCGATTCAACAAGTAGAAGGTCCAGTTTACAGCTTCAGCCCAGAAAGTTTTGGGAACCTTTTTTGCCGAAAGCATGCAGCGCACCATGTTCATAACTGTTCTGTTTTTGCGTTTCGCAACTCAATTTTGGTGTGGTGAGTAGGCTGTGGTAAGTTGCCTATTTATTCCTTCTTCACAAAATGATTTGAATTTGAGAGAGTTGAACTCGCCTCCTCTGTCCGATCGCAAACACTTGATGGGTGCCTCTTCTTCCTTTTCCACCAGTTTCTTGTATGTCTTGAAACACTCCAAAGCTTCTGATTTTTCAAAGAGCAAATAGACCCAACCTTTACGACTATAATCATCAATAAAGCATAGCAGATACCTCTTTCCACTGTTTGAGATTGGCTCTATTGGTCCGCAAATAACTGTGTGTATGAATTCCAAGACCTTGGTAGCACGCCATTCACTCTTCTTAGAGATTGCATTTCAATGTTGCTTGCTAGTAAAGCAATCAACACAAGTAATACTTGAGGCTTCCAGTTGGGGTAGTCCATGCACTATTTTCTTTGTTTGTAGCGTCTTCAACCCGTTGTAGCTTAAGTGACCATATCTTTGATGCCAAAGATAAGTGAGATCAGGGGAAGTGTGTAGACATTCTTCAACAGGAGCAGTGAGATTGGAGCTTTTATTGAAGAGGATAAACATACGATTGGCACTCATTTTTGTTTGCGTAATCAAGCCCCTGGATGGATGATAAATATTGCATACCCCATTTTTTATAAGAATGGCAAGGCCCTTTTCCTGCAACTGCCCTACACTCAACAGATTGTTTCGAAGCTCTGGGACATAATATACATCTTGAACAAGGAAAATAGCACCATTAAACACCAATCTAACACTACCTTTTCCAGCAACATTCATTCGAGAGTTATTTCCACACTTAACAGAGTGCTTATATTCTTCTTCCATATTTGAGAACATACCTTTGTCTCCACACATATGATTAGAACACCTTGAATCCAGGGAACCATGCATCATTCCTTTTTTGCTTCATTTTCTTCGACATAAGCCATCAACAGAAGCTCTTCTTCTTCATCCAGTTCTGCGTAATTTGCCCCTTTTTGCAATTGAGGACATTCATATTGAGAATGTCCCAAATTGTGGCACTTATAACACTCCACCGTGGCCTTTGTGAAAGATTGCCTCCCTCTTCCACGACCTCGACCTCGGTATGCTCCTCTTCCTCTTCCTCTGCTGCTTTCCACCTTGAGTGCTTGCTCACTATCTCGGCTGACTCTTTTGAACTTCTGTTCATGAACCACCAGAGAGCTTTGAAGCTCATCAATTGACATTTTTTCCGTGTCATTTGACTCCTCAATCGAAATCACTACATAAGTGAATATTTCTGTCAATGTTCAAAGAATTTTCTGCACCACCTTCGAGTCAGGCATGTCCTCTCCATTGCTTCTCATTTTGTTTGCCACTGCCATTACTCTGGCAAAATATTCAGTAATGGTTTTTGTCTCTCTCATTTCAAGCACCTCGAACTCCCTTCTCAAGGAATTGAGAAGTGACTTCTTCACACGATCATTGCCTCCAAATTTCCTTTTCAGGGAATCCCAAACAATCTTGGATGTGCGCCTGTCCAAGACTTGTTCGAAGATTGATCTATCAATGGCCCGGAAAAGATAGTGCTTGACTTTGTGATCATTGGTTCTGGCGGTCTCCAACTGCTCCAGTTGTGTCTCAGTCAGCTTAGTTCCTTCACAAGGCTCCTCGAAGCCTTTTTCGACTAGGCTCCATAGACCTTTGGCGCAAAGAAGATTCTACATCAACTCATTCCAATGATCATAATGAAGGCCATCGAAGTGAGGGATTTTTGCTGAAATCTTTTCGTCACTCATCTGCGTGCTTCGCTCTTCTTCTCTTAACTACTCTGCGGCTTATTTGTGAATTTGTCAGGCCCAGTGGGGGCTCTGATACCAGTTTGTAGAGAATAAGAATTATATGATAGGTCAAGACTTCTGCAAACTGAATGACCTTATTGAATTCAAAGAGGCTGTTAAATAGCCTTTACAAAGCTTAACTGAAAGCAAGAAAATAGCTCACGTATAACTACGTGATTTACAGCAACAGAAATAAAAAGATAACAGATTCCTAGAGACTAGGACTTATTGAAAACAAATAGAATAAGGGTCTGTTCTTTTTTTGCCTCTTATAAGAGGTGACCACTTATAAGAGATTTACAGTAAGAGCCTCTTTTTGATGTGTTCTTTTATATAAAAATAACCTCTTATAAGAACCTCTTATAAGAGATTTATGCTCTTTTTTCACCTCTTACAAGAGCCTTTTCTCTACTTTTAGACATTTTTGCCCTTACTATATAATTTCTCTATTTATACCAACATTTCTCCATTCAACGTCATGTCCACTTTTGTATTCTGTTGACTTGTTAAAAAGAAGGTAATAATCATAATAAGTTTGCTAGAGAATCATCTTTTTCAAGGAGTATTGTTCTCTATGGTTGATCTTGTTTTGGTTGAACAAAGCTGTGGATCATAATGAGAGCTGATGCCAAGTTGATCTAATAGTTGTAGAAGCAGCTCAAACCATTTCAAGTGATATACTGAAAATGGGAAAACATGAATTTTCCGCCTTCTTTACTGAAATATAACACTTTAATATCAGTCCCATTTTAAGCTCAAACCATTTTAAATATCAGTCCCATTCTGCATTCCCTTTTTTACTGAAATTGCTACTCCTCTTCACTGCAAGCAATGAAATTGTTCGTTCAGTCTTAACTAATAACACAACTTCAGACTTGTACCACCAAACAAACTACATAAGGAGTCCACCACACTCAAATTGGAAAACAACAAATACATATAACACATCTTTCAACTATGCTTGCAGATTGTTTCCCGATCCTATGTATATATCGAACCATCATCTACTCAAAGCTGAAAACAAAAATATGTAAGCAAATAGAGCAGCACTAATGGTTGCCCATTTACACAAAAGTGAAAATACAATCATTTTGTGCTTACAATCAAACTTCATAATTAACAAACTTCAAAATTTCTGTAGTTGATTAACACATTGCAAAACTTCCACAAACTTCAAAATGCCAAATGCCAAATGCCAAACTTCAAAATTTCTGACAATTTTTTCTCACTCATTTTAATCAATTCCTCATCAGGTTTCATCCCCATTGGCAGTGCAAATGCCAAATGGAAGACTAACGAAGAGCTTGGAGGGTCGAAGTTCTTAGATTCTGCTTGCAGCCATTGCTCGATTGAAGCTCTCTCTAGTGTTCCAGTGCCTAACAGTCTCTTGGTTCCTGAATCGGGATACTTCTCCAAAATGTGGCGACATGTTTCCCTTGAGTCTGAAGAAATGAAGAATCAAAGTATTAGTGGAGTACATTACAGCTTATTTGATATATGTACATGTTGGTGTAGTTTCCTACCGAAGAGGGTGGTTTTCTCATCTTTGAAGGTCACTTGACCTGAGGGATCCTGCAAAGATTGACAGATAACGAGTTTGGGAATGAGAAGTTGCTGGTAATTAACTTGATATCCTCCCATTTTCAACGCAGTGCTATGGGAAAGAAGATCTGGAAATCATTAATTTAGGAGTAATATAGTCTTTTTAAGTGATAGAAGACTTTTAAGATTTTGAAAGAGGATAGTAAAAGCCATTTAGGTTTAGAAGCAATTTTGAGAAAAATCTCTTATAAGAGGTAAAAAAAAGAACACTGAAAAAACTCTTTGTAAGAGGTAGACCACTCTTACAAGAGGTAAATCACTTATAAGAGGAGAAAAAGAATACTACCTTAAGACTCCTAAATTCTAGCAACAGACTATAACAATCGAAGACCTCTTCGAGTTCCTCGCCGTCGTCGTGACCCCCATCTGCCGTCGTCCCCCGCCTCCAGCTAGACACCTCCCTTGCTCTTCGATTCCCGAGCTCGACCTCCCATCATCACCACCAACGCCATCTTCTTCTCCTTCCACTGAAACCCAACTCAAACACCATCATCCTCACATCCATCCCCAGCTCCGACCTCCATTCCAACCCGGCCTCTAATCAACCTAGCCTCTACTCAAACCCGACCTCCACTCAAAATCGACTCCAAACCATCTCTCTCATTCTCGAACACTAACCCCTTTTCTCCATCAATTTCTGGTTAGTTTTCGCCTCCTTTTTAATACATTTTTTTGGATTAACCCGATTAGAGTTTCTTGTTTCATTTCTTCGCCTTCCATTTTCTAGATTCTCAATTTATTTGCATGATTTATCGAAGAGATATATTAATTGGTGGTGGTGTTGTTGGTTTTAATGTTGCAAAAATGGAGGAGGGTCTGGAATGTTCTCCTGTTCCTGAAGGGGTTTTACAAGGCATCAAGTTTACAGTTGCAACGTCTGAGGAAATTGTATGTGTTGCTGTCTTTTCTTAGTTTTTATAATTATATATGTATAATTTGTGCTTCATTTATCGCTAATCATATATTGCATAATGCTTCCTACTACCAATTTTCCTGAATATTATTTACCTTACTCGTTGCATTTCATAATGTGAACAATAAGAAGAACCTGTTGATTATTACTGGACTGAAGTAAAGTTTTATGTCTCTGTAAAAAAAATTCTTCATCTCCCATTTAATTTAGTTGCATACCCTAACAATATAGATTAATTACTTACAAAAGCTATCTCATCTTAAATATATGATTTCTCAAAATATAATATGTACCTGGATAAGCATATATCTGATTTTTGTTACGGACAAGTGTGTAAGGGAGAGTTTATTGACTGGGTGGAAGTTCAATGTTACTTCTGTGGTTTGAGCCTAGAAGAGAAAGAAATTATGACTTGGTTTGTCACTTAAAGGTATCATGGCCTTATTCATTATCTCGAAGCTGATCAACAAATGATTAGTTTAGCAAATTCATATCAAGTTGCTTATGATAGAAGATGTATATGGATTTGTGATAATTCATATCAAGTTTTTTATGTTTATGTATGTTAAGTTGTTAACTATTTATAATTATATTTACTCGAAAGATTTGCTTTGAGTTATGTAAAAATTATTGTTTACCAAAAGAACCTCATCACTGCATCCATACGCTGCTTCATCTTCATCCCCACTCAGAGAAGAAAAAAAAAAAAAAAAAAAAAAAAACCTCGCATCTCTCCTGCAGCCCCTTTCTCCTCTCGCCGCACTCACATAGAGCCCTCCACCTCACGATGCACACCGCTCTCCACTCAATGGAGTCTCTCCATGCATCTTTTAATTTCTTAATTAAAAGATGAGTAGATCTCTCAACCCTTTTCTCCAATTGTCATCATCTTCAACCCCTTTCCTCCATTTTGATGCTTGTCCTTCATCTCCCTCATCAATTGCCCTCCTTCTCAGATCGGAGCACTCCTCTCAAATTTCTCCACTACCCATTTTCCAGTTCTCGAATTGGTGGCCGTTTGAGAGTTTCGCGTATAAGCTCAATTGGGTTTGAATCGAGCTTAGTTCCTTCTGCTGTGGTAAGTTTTTTTTTCTTCCAATTTTAATGAGTAATCTGAGGTGTTTTTGGGTTGTTAGAGGTGTAAAGTTTGTGAGTTTGGTGTTGAAAATTTGGAGGGGGAAATTTTTGTGTTGTGATGCTATGTAGTTTAGGTGTTTGACAGAATGCATTAAGTGTAATTTTTGGTGGATGGAAATGAGAATGGTGATTGGGAATTTGATTTGATCATCATGAGTTTCACGGCCCACTTCCCAAAATACGGGAATACGAGCACGTAACGAAGGCCCAACGAATGATTTGCATCATTCATAAGCTGTACTATCTAACTCAACAATATGCAATACAAATTCAACCACGCATGCTATAATGAAATCACATAACATAGATATTACATGAAATGTCTCAACAATAGCCAACAACTGGAAAGAAACAAACTTCGGGTCAACAAAGCCCAACATACAAAATGTCATAATAACAATAATACGAGAATTTAAAATGACAATGACAAGACAATTATTGTGGGCCAATAATTCGGCTCCAATCCCTGGAAGGTCTTCTTGCCAAGTCCTTCGGGCAGTTCTTCCTGTGTACCTGCGAGCTCATAGTCTAGAGTGGGGAAAATATCCGTTAGAGCAAGTCACGGATAGCAAGTAGTACAAGCAAGAAACAATAAAATAGGACATGTAAATATCAATGAACGAGGAACAAGTTCTATATCAACTGTCAATGAAATTATCGATAACAAGGCAAGGTCTATAGTCAACAATTTAACGAGTAACAATACAGCAAAACAAGATTCAAGTCAGTAACAATAATCGAGATCAATGTAGTGTCAATATTAGGTCTATCATATTTTATTTCCTTATCTAATCCACGTAGTATTGTGTATCATACCACAGGTTTGGTGCATACAAGCAGTGAACGTTTTGACTATAGTGGTGAACTCCACAGACCATGTACTCGGTACGATAACAATAATAAGAATCCACAATCCACGATCCTTAACAAGAATTTATCCATAATACGATACAAGATAACAAGAACAATATAAGGAAACACGGGCCCCTCATCTGAGTACAGTCAATGGTTGTTCACTACCAAGTTGACCCTTTATTACCCCGAATTATTATCAATTTATTAACATGAATCATGAGTGTGCAATCAATGGAACAAGTATCAAGAAACAATGTTAACGAGGTATCAATGATTATACAATGGATGACATGTAGTGCAATGCAAGGTTTAGACAATTTTACAATTGAACACATGGAATGCAATTTCTGGACAGCAATACGTTGTTGTACAAAAGTCGACTTTCCCGCTGCTACGGGAAAGCAAATCAGTCAGAGATTCTAGAAACTAGACTCTCTGTCGGTTCCGATTCATATTCACACAATGCACTATAATCACAACAATTAGGTGAAAAGTTCTATTCTTTACTGGTTTCATGTTCAGGCAGCAAGTTAGGATCAATTTCTTGTATATATAGGAGTTGGGTATAAAATCTTTTAAAAATCTGATAAAAATCATAATTTAGTTCTCAATAGGGTTTAGCAAATATACAATTAATCTCAGGCCTAAATTCTTAACTTAACCTACTGTTTCAATAAATTAAACATAGTGATATCATTTTAGACTGTATTCTGGAACTCAGACTTCACTCCACAAGAATCTGAATATCTTACAATCCGTAAGTCGGATTGCAAAATTGTCAGATGTTGCAAAATTGTCAGATGTTGTATATTCCATAGACACAACAACTCTTATTTAGTAAGTTTTATTTCATATTAGCTGTAACCAGGTCAGAAATTTGGTTCTCTACTGGACTAGTGATCCGACAGCGATCAAAGGTCATATTCTTGTATGCCTAACGGGTCTAGAAAATCATTAAATAATTTCATAAAAATCTTAAAGGGACTCCTAATCATGTCTAGTACCATTCTGAATTATTTCAAGTCTTTATTCTACTGTTAACATTATATTTTAATTAGTTAATTATGCTGATGTACTACTAAACAGTAATATGGTAATTAGGACCTCACAACACTAAAGATACAATAACTTGCGGTTTATAAATTGGAATTTAAATTCGTAAAAAGTTAATGAAAAATAGAATCAGAGCGATACAATTGTCGTTTACAAAGTTATACTTAATTATAACAGAAATTGGGTTAAAATCTCACAACAACATGGAGTAAATAGCAGGCTAGTGAGTTTATAAATTTTTAATTAGCAACAAACAATGTACACATTCATATAACTTTATGGCAATTAATTAACAGGGACTATACTCAATTATTAAGGTGGAATTCTACTGTTAATAACACAATTGATTATTAACATAGTATGAATATCACAACCAATCGAAAAAGCATTCAATCATCATTCTTCTATATAAGATGTTCATAATTTATGTATTCGTGTAGTGTATGCATATGATAATATATAACAAGGCTTGGGTTTGAATCAAGGGAATGGCACGAAAAGAAGGCTACTACTTTGTTTCACCGATGAATTCGTAGTAGCCCCTTTGAAAGGTTTCAAGCAATACGATACGATATTGAAATATGAATTACTTGCGGAGATCAACAATTTCTTGAACAAAAATAACGAATCAGTTCAAGAGAGACTTGCCTTTTGACGACGATTTCGATTATAAGAGAATAACGGGAACGAGAGTCCCGATGGCAACATGGACAAACTACGTACAGAACAATTACGTGCTAAACACGGCAACGGCAGCACGTGCAAACCACAGAATGGCGGCGGCAATCCTAGAGACAGCAGCAACAAGTAACAACCGCAAGAGACGGCGGCTACAGCGGTGGTTGCAGGACAACGAAGAATACCACAAGAAGGCGGACGACAAGGTGGCCGTCGACGGTGTTGGGAGGGCGAGCAGCAGCGAGCAGTCGAGCAATGGATGGGGCTTCGACGGTGGAGGTGCAGGCGGTTGCAGGTGCTGCAGTAGGCAGCGAGCGTTGGTTGCGAGGTGGATCGCAGTCGCAATGGTGACTGCGGGCAACGAGTGGGATGGGGAGACGGTGGCACTAAGGGGTGGAGGTTGCAAGGTGATGGCAGGGGCTGCGACTTGGGTGGCGGGAGCTCGGGATGAGGAATCAACGGTGGAGGCTTGGTGGTTCAGAGGTGCGACTTCGAGACAGCGGGAGGCATCATCATACAACAAATCTAAAGTGGTACATGTAACTAGTCGAAAGTATTACTTATATGGTTATGACATGACAAGAATTGCTTTCACATTTACGGATTTACTGCATCATTGCTTCAGCTTAAAAGTAGTGTTCATGCTACAGAGACTGTTAGTTTCTTGTATTCTCAAAACATTTGGAATCCTCTTGGTACAAATTCCATGTCCCATTTCAAGACCTCAATAATTTAGACGTCAGTGCAAATCTTGATTGTTCAAGTATGACATGATTCTGAATCAAATTGAAAGTAAATGATAGCATAATTGATTTGGGAATGCAACTTGAATTGTCATAATCCATGCTGTACAGTCTTTTATCTGTAACTTTTCTGCATTTAAACGAGTGGCACATCTCCGTAGGGTGACACTGATTGAATGCTTCCAAAACTCTTCATTCTTCAGCTTAAGTGCATATATAGGATGCTTGGCATCATTGCGGATCTTTATTAAACTAAATATGCATAATATCTGATATAATAAACTTGCACCACTGCTTGTTAGAAAAATGCATGATATTCAATTTCTACTATCTTTGATTGTCATTTACTGATGCAAAAACATTTTCTTGCAGGATTGCGTTGATTCTTCTGCTTTTGGTCATAATATATGTGGTGCTTGCTTTTATTTGCCACGGAGTTACGCTTCCATCTTGTTTAAGGTAATAAGTGGATAACTTCATTGCCATTTTTATGTATCCATCTTAATATATTTATTTTATTAATGCGTGCATAGTGTTTTTGGTTTGGCCTTGTTTGGCAACGGCTTCTGTTGCATCTCATCTTATTGTTATGTACTGTATATCATTGTCATAATTATTGTTGAGACTGCAAGAAACTCCCAAGATTTTCAGCAGTGCTTTGTAAGCAGTATTTCTGCTTGATTGTTCTTGATCGTTTATATAAGAACACAAATCATCATACTGGGCTTCTCTAAAGTAATTAAAGGCTGGATTCTCTGTCGGAAGTTAATGCATGGAATACTAAGTTTAATTCTGTGTATACAATTGATCAATTTTAACTAGGCCTATTTTCTTGCTTCTAGTAAGTAAAATACAACTATTGCATGGGCCATCTTCCATCTTGTAGTCGCAGTTGCAAGTGGAGAATGTAGTGTTAGCTAATAAATAATAATAATGGTGACGGTGATTGTATTAGTTGTGAGAATTTACATTTCAGAGCGATTGCATTTTCTTACACAACTTAAATTAGTGATAGAACTTCAAAATGCTTGCCACTGGCCAAATATATGACTGGACTTGCCATTGTCTCTGTTTCAAGAAAACAGTTCATTTGTAAGTCATATAGTCTGTATAAGTACATGGAAAGCCCAATCTTCTGAACCATATATTCTACAGCTAATTGAGTGCAAAAATAATAGTATCTCATGTTGTTTGGTGCGTATGACTCAATGCAGTATGTTTGTATCTTTACGTTTGATTATAATTTATACATACCAAATTTGAGCCATACCCTTCTCCTTTCATTAGTTACAGATCAAGTTGATTGTGCAATAGTCCATAGTTACAGGAGTTTAATGTAAATTTGTTCTGAGTATAGTTAGTTTTTAATGATATATCTGATTATATAGAGACTAGATTAATGTAAGATCAATTTGTTGTGCACAGACAAGAAAAGAATATGCGAGATATTCTTGCTCAAAGAGATCAAGCAGTTAGAAATGTAAGTTCAATTTGTAATCAAGAAATTATAAAATTTATTGAATTAATAATCCTTCGCTGATTCTTAATCAAATTATTTCTACAGGGATTAGCAAATTAGCAGATTCTCTAGATGCTGATGTCCGGAGGTGGGCAATTGGGAAAGAAGGAAGTTTGATAGTGGTACTCTTTCTGCCTTTTCTAAACCTTTGCTGATTATTAATCAAGTTATTGAGATCTCTAATTGTTGTTGAGAGAGTCTTTCTGGCTTTTCTTTTCCTTATGATTCTTTGCCTTCTTTTGGGTGGTAATTAAAGTAAGGATTAATAATTAAGTGTTGGCTGTGTTGCCAAGCAATTCAATTTGGTTTAGTGTTTGCCTGCTCGTCGAATGTATAAAGGCCAAACCCATGTCTGTAAGAACTTCCGTCTATTTACTAGTGAATTACTGTAAGAACTTCCGTCTATTTACTAGTGAATTACTGACAGTAGCAGTAGACATGCATAGTAGGTCTGCATATCCTGCACAACCATACCTCAGTAGATCTAGTTTTCGAATGTTTACCTATATCTTTGGTTCCTGATGAATTAGAACTTTCTATTTCTGTATTTTTATTTTATACCTCTTGTAAGTAAGCACTTAACAATTATGTTTTAAAATTTTCAAAAACTGTCTCAAACCTGTCTCAAACCTGTTATTCAAATCATTCCTATTTTTGTTTGTATGGGATATTAAATTAGTTGTTCATGCACATCCAACCTTATCTGAAGTTCTTGATGAACTCTTCTTATTCCTGTATTTTTATTTCATACTTCTTGTAAGTAAGCACTTAAATATTATTTAAATTTTTCAAAAACTGTCTCAAACCTGTTATTCAAATCATTCCTATTTTTGTTTGTACAGGATATTAAATTTGTTGTTCATGCGCATCCAACCTTATTTGAAGTTCTTGATGAACTTTTCCTATTCCTGTATTTTTTTTTATACTTCTTGTAAGTAAGCACTTAACTATCATTTAAATTTTTCAAAAATTGTCTTAAGCCTGTTATTCAAATCATTCCTATTGAGTCCGAAATCCGAGAATTAAAACCTTGATGAGGTTTCCCTCATGCCTCTTTATATCTTTCTTCAAATATAGTTTTGGTGAATGAAAAGTAGTAGGAATGCAAGTTAGCCTCACTAATTTTGTTTTTATATGTTTTTGTGTTAAAAGTCGTGCGGTCATGTGATGTATCTAAAGAAAGACAAGTTGGGAATGGGCGGTTTAACATATTCAGTGGTTGCCCTTCTGGTCTGACGACAACCATGGTTCTCCGTGGTGGAGCAGAGCAGACCAGGTGAACTGTCTATCCTCTGACTATTGATTAGTTTTTAAAACATTCTAATAGTTGTTATCCCCATTTCACATGTTTCTTTCTGTAGTTCATTGAAGAAGCTGGAAGGAGGCTACATGATAGTCATAAGTGCTTTAAAGAACTAAAGAACTCCAACGTTTGTGGCTGGTGGTGGTTCTATAGATGTAGGCATTAAAAACCGAATTGATGTAGGCGCTTCTAACTTCTATCTAATGAAATATATCTAATGAAATATATCCGAATTGATCTAGGTGCTTCTAACTTCTATCTATCGACTTCGTATTTTGGAATGATTTGAAGTTGATTACTTCATATTTTGGAATTGTTTTGAAGTTCATTACTTTATATTTTGTTTCTCTAGTTGCATTTGGATTTTGTTACTCTAGTGATGGACCATGATTTTTGACACATTTTTTATTTTGGAGTTTGTGATGGATGATGATTGTAATGAAATTATAACTTTTCTTGAAATTGTGTTGTAGTCAGTTTTATGGGATCGTATCTATCCAACTTAGAGTTTATTTGAATTGTGAGGCTGAATATGTACCTTAAAACGTGTGGGGGGGGGGGTGGACAATTGAAAAACTACTTGCAATAGTTTTATAAATATGTCACAGCTACAAAAAAAATTGCGACGTTCTAAATTTTAACGCAAAACTAAATGCATCGTAATTGAGTTTTTTTGTCGCAATAGTCTGGGAAAAAAATAAAGTTTTCATTGCAAAAAATTCGCAACGAATTTTTTTTATCACAAACAGTTTGCAACGAAATTTTCATCACATACGCATTGCGACACAAACTACAAATAAAATCGTCGCTACATTAATATTTTAAAATTTATTTTCATCATTTTTATTTTCAAATTTTAATTAAAAAAGAAAATATTGCGACATAAAATCTATAACGTCGCAATTTGCAACCGTTTTGGCTCAAAATTGTCTCACTTAGTGACGGATCAAATAGCGACAATAATTTCGAGGTTTTGCGACCACTTTTTTCTCGCAAATCCAACTTTTTTGTCACAATTTTTCGTCGCTAGTCTGCATATTTCTGGTAGTGTAAACAGTGATGCAGTTTTAACAACTATTGAACATATGATGTAAGCAGCGACGTATGTAAACTAAATGTAAAATGATTCCTTTGTCTATAAAAGGGATTCCATAAGAAGAAGAAAGGTAGACAATCTAGTAGAGAAATTCCATATAATATTATAAGAAGAGTTGATCCGTAAGAAGTTTGGAATTAATAAAGGTTATCTTTCGATCATTTCTTGTTCATGGTATGACTAACTAATCTCTTCCTCTCAGGGAGAGCTTTGTAAGGCTCTACCTAAAAAATCTTACAAAAATACCAATTTATAATCTTCTATAGTTGAGCTATACACCTAATTGTAAGAAACGAGGTAGGTTGTGGTTGCCTGTAATGAAGTGCTACTCAATTGTTCCGAACGTATCCCTTGGATGAAGCTCTCTTGAAGAGCACAGTAGTCCTGGGATAGGAGGAACATAAAAGGAGAACTGAAATTGGGGTGCATACCAAAGGTATTTTATCCACTGATATTAACTGGTACAGAACAGCTTAAAGAGGCTCAGCTAGGTTGGATGCATGTTGGGCCCTTTTTGACTTTTATGGTATCCATAGAAATCTATCCCTACTCTTGATTTCCATACATAATGTTTCAAGCTTTAAAATCATCTGAATCATAAAAAAGAAAAATTGATAATAATAATAGTTCCAATCATGTCATGAGTTAATTCAAGAATTAATGGGGGTGATAGAAATGTGAGTTTTTTATGTTTATTATCCACAAAGTTTAAAAAGCCCAGTTGACTTGTATGAGTTTAAATTATTATTTTTTAGCACAGAACAAGTAATAATTATAACAATAAATCTGGTTAATCTTTGTCAAAATAGTAATATAAATGTTCGAATAATTGATGACCTAACTTTTCAGGAAATATCTTTATTATTTTTTGAACATAGATATATAACTAGTCTTACAACAACATATATGCAATATATTGAAGAAAACGAATATATGGAAGATCCTCTATATGATAGTGATAGTGAATTTTCAAAGACAGAATCAAAAATTATGGGAGGATTTGAATATATGCTTGAATATTTTGATATTTGTGAGAATGATAATGTATGGTATTTTCAAGAAGATTGGTTTTGATACTTTTTTGTTCTCCTTTGTAAGCAATCACAACACTTTCAAGTATAGTCACGCAGCGTATTCTAGTTGGTATCAGAGCCTTGTTTTAGAGTAAATATCCCTTACCTGGATTTCTCAATATAATTAGTAATAGTATAAGTATTCAAAAAATTAATTCAAAGGATTAAATAGAAAATATTGGAAAACCAAATTTTAGAATTGCAGAAGGATCACACATCCTATTGAAAATATTATAGAATAGGAAGTATAGATTTTTATTTGAAAACTAGTTCTTATTTGCAAATAGTTTGGATATATATTGGCCCGTTTATGCAAATAGTTTCGGAATCCAGCCTATTAATCAAGTTAACGCATGATACGCAGGCCATATGCCAAAAAAAGAAAGATGTCTGCATAATACCTGACATGTGGGTCCGACTAAAATAATAGTAGAAGGAGTATCCATATACATAAAATCCAGTTGATCCACCGCAAAGAAACGACCTGCGTCACAGAAGGAACCACCCGAAAGTATGAATTGGATTATCAAAGTCTACAAATTTTGAGCAGCAGAAAATAAATGGATAGTATGAGATTTCACCAAATACCATCTGAAAGATGAGAAGATATGGCAGTAATTTTCTTGGAGCTCTAGTAGCCTGTTTCTTTCATCTTGTGACAGGACTCTCGTTTCTTCCAATCTTTCTAGCTCATCAATTCCTTCCAAAAAGGAATCTTTTGCACGCTAGATGGTCAAAAATCTAGATCGATTCCATCTACGCAGCCGCTTTCTCAATCTACGGATTTTTTCACACCATCGGGTTGCAGCATCCGTACCAGTAGTTGGGAGCACCCAATTTTCCATCACCATGTGGTGAAATCCCTGGATTTCTAGCCGGGGCTTCTCAAATCTGAACTTCCTTAGCCTTTGAGATCCCTGTACCCCCGCATCAAGTAGGACCGGGGTATGATCTGACGTAGGTCTAGGGATAGACTTAGCGGTTGCCAATGGGAATTTAGCTTCCCAATCCATCGATACTAGTATCCTGTCCAATTTGGCCATAATCGGGGACGCTTGCATGTTTGACCATGTAAATAGTCTGTCATTGATTGGGATATCGATCAACTCTAGTTCCGTGATCACCCTATTGAACTCTTCTCTGTGTCTGTCGCTGGAGCCTCTTCCCCTGTGCTCGAAAGTAAATCTAGTAATATTGAAATCCCCCTAACAATCCAAGCTCCCGACCATCGTTGTCGAATATCGATAAACTCTTGCCAAAAAGCGTCTCGATTTGCAGCCACGTTCGGCCCATAAACAACAGTGATCGTCTGCACCCAATTATCAGATCGTCACCTCAGTCGGATAGTCAGGAAGGATGTTCCACTGTATTCCTCGAGACAGGTGAAAATATCCGGGTTGAACCCAATAATAATCCCCCCGCAGCTCCTGCGGATGGGCGTAGCACCCATTCCTTGATTCTGTTGCCCCTGCTCTTTTGAGTTTAAACCCGTACGCAAGTTTGGTCTCCTGCAACTCTACCACCTCTGCCTTGGAATTCATAATGACGTCCCTAACCATATCTCTCTTCCCCCTATCCCCCAACCCCCCCTAACATTCCAGAATAGTGTATTCATTAGGGGACCATGTCTAGGTTGATCGTGGGTGTGGGTGTGGGACAGGTTTCTTCCTCGAAGACCTCCGTCAACCCAGGGCTGGATCCCAAGTTAATCTGATAACTAGCGTTAAACCGTTAAGTTTCCCAACCCCTAATTTTTTTGAGTAGTAGAGCATTGCGTTCTATGTCACACACCTCTAAGCCACAGGTTTGAGCTAGGATAAAAACATCAGAATCTGACATGAAATTTAATATAGACGCTAAAAAACTTCTCGTACGTCCGTCATCGAATTTTGCAGCTTTGGCCGCCACAGCCACCTCCAGGTAGTCATCCAGGGACTCCACATGAGCCCTCTTAGGCGACCGCTGTACCCTGAACCTAACTGTTCTGCTTGATGTTCCTTTACTAAAGTCAGGCGCTGATTCTGGAAGGGTGGATAAGACCATCTCTGGTGAGATCTCTCTATGTGTATCAGCCACAAACTCAAGATCCTCTGACTCCTCATCTGTAAATGAGAATTCCTCGTCCAAATTTAAGCGCTCTTCCAAGTCCTCATGACTATCTGCATGCTGAATCTCCAATTGTAAAGTAGTCTCTTTCGTCATGGACTCCTCATTGAGCCCACAAATTGATGATTCTACCAGAATAGCGGTGCTTCCTGTCGCGGACCTCTCAATGGGCCCGCTACTCGTCGATAGTTGTACCTGACTGTGTTTGGGCCCCTTTTTGGGCCCACTAACACTCTTATATATACCCCCCCTTAACTCCTCCTCCTCACTACCAGAAGCGTTTAAGCTTCCCACTCCTTCGCGATGGAGTAGACCACCTTTCTCTTTATCCAACGCTTCTGCTGTCTTCAGTGGGTTACATGTGCTGAGTGACGCCTTGGTTCTGTCGCCATCTCCACGCATCTCACTCTGAATGGGTGACTTCAGAGGCGAGGGCGGCACTTTCGAGGGGTCATTTCCCCTCTTCTCGTTGTTGTCTTCACCTGCTCCTTTATCTTTCTGTTTTTCCCCTCTGAGCTTTCTTCTTCTCCGCTACCATTACCTAATCCCTTATTGCTTTGAGCTTTCTCCTTTCCCAGATCTGAAGCCCCAACCCTAGGGTCTCTCTCCTCTTGGGTGGGTACTCTGTCAGAGGGTCTTCCTATCTTCGTCTTCTTCCCCAAAATGGGAATCTTCCCTGTCGACTCTCTACCCAAAGCTACCAACTCTCACCCCTTTTGGAAACGGTTCCGCAGGTCTTGCATGTCGTTTTGTAGGTAGCTTTTACCCTTTTTCCCTTTAGCGCGACCTGCCTCCACTCTCTGGTCCTCTCTGGCCTCTCCTCCACCAACTCCCATGTGTAGACTGCCACTTTGAGCTTTGTCTCGGTCCTCCCTTCGCAGATTTCTGTTCTGCGCAGCAAGACCTTCCAAATCTGGTCTCTTGCGCCAATCCACCGTTGGATCTGTTGAGCTAGTTGTCTCTGAAGGTTTTGGGTCGTTGGATCTGATGGTCAATGTTCTTCCCGACCATCTTTGAGTTTAGATCCGCTCCCCGGTTCTGATCCCTCCGCCGTGTGTCCTTGGCGTTGCTCCTGCCCTTTTGCCGCTTTGATGAGCTCCCGGTGAGCCCTTTCCACTTTGTGTGCTCCATCAATGGTCAGATCCCACTGTGGCGACACCACTTGCTTGTACGTTCTGTTGTCTCTGAGCGACGATGCAGGAGTAACGGAGATGATGGCCAACTGCTCTGACTCTGGTTCCATTCGCTTGTCGAGCACGAACCGGACAAGGTATGAATCTTCAAAAGAAAAGATTTTGGCAAAACGGGGCATTAGTGATATATCGGTGCTTCTTATGAGGATTCTAGCCGAGACAATCTCTGATCTTTGCACCGTCTTCTCGTCTATCTCTTCAATAGACCCAAACTCAGCGACAATCTCTTGGAGAGCTTCCCTCTTCCAAAAGTGAAGTGGAACATTGTGGATCCATATCCAGTACCTGTCTCCTTGTGGTAGCTCCGCTCCAAAACTAGGCGTCCATGCAGAGAATTCCACTCTAAAGTGGCCAAAGTAGACAGTCCCCAGACCAATAAATTCGATAACCTTCTCCGGCGATGGGAATGAAACCAAGAACTGTAAGTGGCATATTTTCTTTGCTGCCCAGTCTCTATGGGCTCTCATTGGCCATTTTTCATTGAGGGCTTGAAGGAGATGCACCTTCGAGGGGCTCCCTTCTCTAACTCTGGCCACTGCACACCATTGGCTAAGCCATCTCTCCTCGTTCTTGATCGTATCTAAACTCTTTGCAAGTCGAATGAGAGTGGGGTTATCCGGAGACTTGCCTCGGCTCACCGGCTGTTCGTCGTCGTTGTGAGTCTCAACCACATTGGTACAAACGTATGAGAGGTGCCCCCACTTCATACATTTGAGACAACAGACCTCTTTTGTGCATTCTCTTCTGTAATGGCCCAAGTCGCCACAGTTGAAGCACGGTACAGGCTTACGTCTCCCCTTCCTTTGCTTCTTTTTGTGTTGGAGTTGTTCGATTTGTGGGTTGGGTGAAATGCTCTGTCTCTTGCTTCTTTTTCCAAGCACTTGCACCCACTATTCCCCCCGTTCCCCACCTCCCGAGTCTTCCACGGCTGTAATCCCGTATTGCGGAGCCCCTCATGGGCTTGCTTGACGCAGGATTTAAGCCTGGAGTCCTCCTGGGGTGGTGGATTGGGGTGGTGGTAGGTGCTGGGGTGGGGGGCCTTGGTCAGAGAAATATGAAGAGGCTTTTGGTGAGTTCTGTAGTTGTTGTAGTGGTGGGAAAAATCTGCACCCTTTGGGGTGTTGCTCTGAGAATTTGTATTGGTACTGAGGCTTGTACTGGGATGGTGGGTGTTGCTGGCGACGATGTTCATGGTTGTAACCCCTGTGGTGACGCTGGCCTGAAGGGGGAGTTTTCTTACGCCCATTGTGGCCGGTAGGAGGACCCCCTCTTTGGGCGCATCCCCCGTGGGACTCCTCTTCTTGGCGATGATGCCTATAGCCCCTGTGCGACTCTTCTCCATGGCGATGATGACTAAAGCTCCTTTCCTCATGATGCCGATGTGCACTTTGGTGTGCACGCGTCGGAGAGTGTGTTTGTCTGAGCCCCTGAGCTACTTTCTTGTCAGGGGAGGGGGTCGGGTGTGGAGAGGGTAATGGTGGTGCTGTGGGGGGAGCCACTGCAATGGGAAGAGGGGAGTGATTGAGCAATGTACTGACTGACAAGGGTGGTGGAAGGGGCTGCTGCAGCGACGATAGAGCTGTTGTTTCAGTTGGTGGTGGTGCGAGTGGGTGACGGGCCCTCTCATTAGGCCTGCACCTACTGAGTTCTATCTTCGATAGCATGAGGAGGAAGATCCGGTGTAGGGGGGAGGGAGGGAAGTTTGGGACTCTGTAAGCTTGCTGCTGGAGGAGATCAAATGGCAACAAAGGTCGAGGATTTCGTGGCTCAAAGAGGGAGACGCGAATACGGCCTACTTCCACCGAGTGGCTAGCGCAAGACAGAGATCCAATCTAGTCCTGTCTATACAAACGGAAACGGGAACATCGCAAGATGAAAAGGTGATTTTCAAAACCTTTCAAGATTACTACAAGGGCCTCTTTGGGAAGAAGAATGACTTCAGGATCCCACTTAGGGATGATTTCTGGCAGACCTGTCAAAACGAGTCAGCGCAAAACGTTATCCACCTTGGAAGCACCTTTTTTGGAAACGGAAGTGGAAAAGGTCATCACTTAAATGGGAGCACACAAGTCTCCTGGACCAGACGGCTTCCCAATGATGTTCTTCCAAGTGTTCTGGGAAGAAATAAAAGGGGACATTATGGCATTGATGGATGAATTCTACCACAACAACCTCAGATTGGGCATGTTCAACTTTGCGGAAGTAGTTCTGATACCTAAACGGGTGGAGTCTACGAGGGTGGGGGATTTTAGACCGATTAGCCTCATAAATTGCTCGGTTAAGATCATCACCAAGGTCCTGGCTATATGTCTGGGAAGCATAATGGACAGTTTAATTAGCAAAACACAGACTGGTTTTATCAAGGGCAGATGTATTCTGGACTGTGTGGCCACCGCAGAACAAGTGATCCACCACTTAGACCTGCTCACGGTTTGGGCGGTTTCCGGTTAACCGGCGGTTGGAACCGCCGCCGGCGAGGCGGTTAACCGGAACCGCCGGTTCCGGCTGGTGGTTAGAACCGCAACCGGTCTGGGGCCGGTTCGGTTGCGGTTAGTCGTTTTGATCAACCGCCAAACCGCCGGTTAACCGGTGGTTAACCGCCATATATATATAGCTCAAAAGCCAACAAGAACAAGCTCATAATTTGAAGAGATGAAATGATTGGGGTTTCAGTTGGGTTCCCAATGTGCTACTACTAGTCTATGATAACTCACACTGACCAAAATCACCTAAACTTTCCCTCCAAATCCCGCCATAAATCTCTCAGATCTCGTCCCCATTCTCTCTCCTCTCTCTCTCTCTCTCTTACCCATTTATTATATTATATATTATTTTGTATTAAAACCCTCTCCCCCACCCTGTTCTTTCTCTCTCCCTCCCCGTCTTCCTCTCTCAGTCTCTCCCCCTCTCTGTTCCAAAAACATTTTTTGCAAACATTTTTTTTATAAGAAATACTTAGTAATGTTAAATTAAAGTATTATTTATTATTTGTTTTTTGTTTATTTATTTAATGTTAAATACTTATTTGTATTAATGAATTTTACCATTTAAAGTATTAGTCTTATATTTATTTCTCAATTTTCATCATTTCATGTATTTTTTAAAAAATATTGTCAAAAATATGAAAAAATAAATAAATAAAAAAATAAAACCGGATAAACCGGTCAAACCGCTGGTTAACCAACCGCCGGTTCTGGCCAACCGCCAGCAACCGGCCGGTTGGGCGGTTCGGTTGTGGTTGGACATATCCCGGCCAACCGAACCGGTGGTTGCAACCGGATAACCGGCGGTTATAAACCGGGAACACCACTACCACCACTGCCACACGGGCCATTCTAAGAATTTCCTTCTCAGACTAGACTTTGAGAAAGCATATGACTCCGTCGACTGGGAGTGCCTGCTGGAAGCTCTCAGAGGGAGAGGCTTCGGGATTAAATTGATTAGGTGGATCAAACAGTGTTTATACACTAGTCAAATGGCAATCTCGGTTAATGGGAGGCCGGGTCTACCATTTTCTTGCAAGAAGGGACTCCGGCAGGGGAATCCGCAATCACCTCGTCTATTCACTATCGTAGCGGATGTACTGAGGGGCATGCTAGATAACTGCCGGAGAAAAGGTTGGATAAGGTCCGTGGCTAACAGCACCTCTAATCAAGGGTGTATGATTCTTCAGTATGCTGATGACACCCTACTCTTTGGTAATGGGAATAAATCCGAAACAGTCTGCTTTAAAGGGGCCCTCTATTGTTTTGAAGTCTGGTCAGGTCTCAGGATTAATTTCCACAAGAGTGCTCTGATTCCAATTGCACTTTCCGACGTAAAAGCACAGGACCATGCTACCATGCTACCATACTAAACTGTATGAGAGATGAGTTTCCAATCAAATATTTAGGGCTCCCACTCAGACCTGGAAAGCTTATTAAGACAGACTGGCTACCTATCATAGACTGGGTGGAGGACAGATTGTCTGGTTGGAAAGGAAAATTGCTTTTCCTCGGGGGCAGAGTGGTACTCATCAATTCGGTGCTGTCTAATCTGCCCATTTACTACATGTCATTTTTTGAGCTACCTAAATGGATAATCCAAAGGATTGACCGAATCCGAAAGCATTTTCTCTGGAAAGGGGCGGACTCGAATAGGGGGGATACCACCTGATCAAATGGGATATTGCATGCATAAAAAGGAAACATGGAGGGCTAGACATCATCGACTTAAGAGATATGAACCTTGCCCTATTAGGGAAGTGGTGGTGGAAGTTCTTCCACCACAGCGGGGAAGGATGACAGGATTTCATTCAACCATACCTTCGGGAAAAAGGTACGAGAAGTTTAGGCTTCCGAGTAGGATCTAGAGTTTCTCGCTTCTGGAAAGGAATTACCAAAGCAAGCGGGCCTTTCAACTCAGCAGTTACATCGACTATTGGTAATGGACGGTCCACCAGATTCTGGTGGGACAAGTGGTGTGGTGACCATACCTTAAAGGAGACGTTTCCATATTTGTATGAGAAAATGACTCTCCCGAATATATCTGTGGCCGAGACGTGGAAGAGGGGCAATTGGAAACTGGCTTTTCGAGGAACTCTTAACCCAGGGTCATGTCAGCAACTGCAGGAACTGCAAACACACATTGCACGGTCTGGGGCGATGTGTGCTTAAGGCCCAGATCAGATGCGCTGGGGACTAGAGACCAAGGGAGCTTTGACTGTTAGGTCTATGTATCATCGAATTCACTATCGAGGATGCATACCCAGCTGGGCACAGGTGTTATGGAAGGCCAAAACACCTCTCAAAGTCAGGGTCTTCCTCTGGCTAGTGCTCAATAATGCAATCCTTACCAGAGAAAATCTTGCCAAAAGACAACCCCAGATAGCGACCAACTGTGGATTCTGTAACATGCATACGGAGAATCTAAATCACCTTTTCATTCACTGCCAAAGGAGTAAGGCAACTATGGTAGAGGTATTACGGGCCTTAGGGACAGGTGACTACCCCAGCGAGTACGAGGATTTGTGGATAGGACCCAAATTTGCCTCGGTACGCCACGAAATGAAAGATGCTTGGTACATAGCCATTGCGGTGACTACTTGGGTGTTATGGCTAGATAGAAATAATTTCTATTTTCGTACTTCATGTAATAGTATTTCTGGTAACCTTACTCATATCTTACATCTGATTTTTTTTTGGGCCACAGCTGCGCCACAGGAGCGAGAGGGAGGATTGCTAGAGTCTTCCTGGTGGAGGAGTTTAACGATGAGGAGGTTGATTTTGGACCGACGCTGGACTGAGGGGTAGGCGCCCTTCATTTTCATATGCAACTACCTCTACTCTGTATTTTGTTTCAATCTACTGTACTACTGGTTGTACTTTGTATGAATGGTTAGACCCACCCTCCAGGGTTTTGTTGGGGGTTATGTTTTATTTTCTACACTGTACTTTTATATTTCCTCCGGTACGCCGGGGTTGTTTTATTAATTTCTTATTAATGAAACAGGGTGGCGTTATTCCACCTTTAACCTCAAAAAAAAAAAAAAAAAAAAAAAAAAAAAGATATGGCAGTAATTTACTTTACTTTCACATGGTATACGACTTACAATTTTAAGGAAATAGAAGGAAATCAACATCAACCACTCAAGCTGCCTAAATATTTTGTTGAAGAAATATGCATGTTTCTTACAGGTTTGATTCTTTGGAATTATGTGCACAACACAGTCACTGTTTGTTATCAATAAATTAGCACAGGTAATACGTTTGAATTATTGGCATTTCATCTTTGTATACGTTTTGGATTCAAATAATAATTGAAACAATATTATAAGGAATTGTCCCAAATTGAAACATATGAATCTTTTTGTTTCTCGATTCAGCTGTCTCAAGGGCTACCTTCATTGTCAAAGGGACAACATATCCTTTTGACTGCTATAATCCAAGTTTTAAGGTCTCTACCAGGTGCTCCAAACTCTATTAACTATAAATATTGCAATTGCAGTCATACAGTTAATCGGATGAGATGTAAATAGCAATTCTCTAGTAAACATTATTCATGATTAATAAAGTTGTTTGATGTGTTTTATTCATCATATGCTGCTTATTCTTATTTTTGTAATTTATTTACTTTTTGATGAAGGTCATGGATTAATTAATGGTGTTTAGAGCTATGATGAGATCATGCTAGTGAGACCTAAACTTAATATAATCAATCTAAAATGTTCCTAGTCGTAGGATTGCCGAGGTTGAACTTCAATGATTCCAGTAAAACTAATGTTAGGTTTCGAATGCAATCACATATTAAATACACAGCGGAAAAATTACAGAAATATCGAAACATAGCCATGGATCCATGCGAAAACCATAAATCGTGTTTAGGAGTTATACCTTAAAGATGGATCTACTATCTGCACAGTATGCCGATCACAACACTGCAATATTGTGGTGCCTTTACGGTATCTGCACGAACGGAACGAAAAATGGCTCTCCCTCAAACCGCGGTGCTAGCTGCGGGAAGGGGATGTTCCTCCTCACGATCTCTCTCTCACTTTCTGCGACGGCTAGGATATTTTCACATGTATCTTTTCCACAGAGACATATCATATATATAGGTGCAGAAAATCAACCCTAAAAGAGTAATAAGGTTGTTGGGCTCACAATCTGACCTGATTCGTGTTTGGGCCATTAAACTTTAGTCAGCCCATTTAATCTAATTAAATGTCCAACCAATGTCGGGAGTCCAAGTCTTGGATCCCTAATTAAATTCATCTTATGAATTTAAATCCCAATTTCGATCCATTCTATGTCTGTGACCCTGTAGGTTTCCATTAGTTGACAGTAATACTAAAATCATATTTGATTATTACAAACAGTGAGCGGTATCTAGTAATACATCACTACTACTCAAGTAATGGGAATGTCAGTGATTTGACATAACCTGTTCGTGATCAATGTTACCATGTAGTGTAGTCCCTTTGTCCAGATATCTTAATTGACCACAAGGCATAAAGCGTGTCACCCTTGTATAGTTCAATATTTGGTTTCTTGATGTCCGAGTAGACTGACGAAAACAAATGAGATCAATATCTCATATTGACTCATTTGAGCACGAATATGCATTTTGCAGTCTCACTCAATCAAGGGGCCAATAGATATCGCTCCTGTTATGTATGAGGAACAAATCCTATCTAAGTCACCGACATCCCTTCGCATGATTTATATATCCAATATTCGATTTTATAATCACCTTATTACATGCAACGTTTGACGGCATTAAAATATATAACTTCTCATGTAGTGAACCGTAGTGACTTCAAGTCCAATGACTACGTATACAATGGTCATTGTGAGAACCGCTTATGACACTTACGTAACGATTCATGCAGCGTTCTCATAGTGGGTCAGTCCAGTAAATTATTACTCTAATATGTATCCATGTGAAGACTTGATATCTCATATTCATTACCTATGAGAATGGTCATCAATCTACGCACACACTAGTCTCTATGTATTATCGTTGTCTTAATTCAAAATAATACTTGACTAGAGACATTTAGGAACAGTGTTCTGATTTCAGCCAATATGATCTCACATTCAAGTCATGCATTTGATATCCTATGGCATTGAACTTACTATTCTAAGGACCTCATTATGTTCATTTAATTTATAATAAATAACACAATAAATGAAATGCCTAAATATAAAATAACTGTCATGATACAATGTAAACTAGTAATATCAATACACAACTGGCTACTAGGACATACACTAACAACTAATACACTCGTTATATGCTCTAAAGTAGAGCATAATTGATCTCACAATTATTTATGTAGAGACATTAATATAAGAGTATAGGTACTAAACGATTTAGTTCACTGAATTGACTCACTAAAAGAAATGTCTAATGGAAAATCTAAATGAATGTCAATAGATAATTTCCTGGGTTGTAATGGGTACAAGTCATCCTAGGACATAAGATTGTCATAGCATTTTGTGTCTGTCAATCTATGCTTTGAATTATTTCTTAGCACGACTATCTAAGACATGTGTAGGGTATTCTGGGGATAGTGAGGCTTTCATGGAAGTGGGTGAGCAATCAATAAGCAATCGATCACTTCTATTAGAATAAGAGAATGACCTATGTGATTCTATAGAGTGTTGACTCAGGAAGTCTATGACTGCAGGAAAATGAATTTTAGAAAGGATTTTCTAAGTATTCATTTGAGTCAATCACTGATGTATCTGACACATATGATTAAGTGGTTAGAGGGTATGACGTTAATCCGTACCCTAAGCTTTTTTAGGACATTGTATAATCAGAGAATTTAATTGTACGATAACTAATCACTAAAGGGTACAATTAATTTTAGTAATCAGACTCACATTATCTGGGTAGTCATGACACTTGGCCACTCATGACTTATGGAGAAATACAGAAGTTTAATATCTTCACTGCTGGCTTAATGTAAGTCTAATGGGTCACATGCAATACAAATTTTTTTCTCGAAAAATTCAAATTCAAAATTTTTTTGATAAAATTCAGAATCGAATAATTTGATATATAAAGATATATTAAATATGACATATAGTTATGCTAGCACGGAATGTCATATGGTTGTCAATTTGTTTATGAGGTAAAAAAATTTTGTTCATCATAATTAAATGATGATTATTCTCTTTCTAGAATATTTCACTAGTTAGAATATTTGAATTCATAACATATAAAAATTTGAGATGATATTATACCTAAAATAAGAGAGATGAAAATATATCATTATTGTCAATAATTATATGGAAAAATATTTTGTGATTATGTTTTGTTCTGAAAAAGTATTGCAAACCATATAAAGATATGGCCTCTAATCCCGTATAAATAGGGAAGAAGAGTTCTTCCTCTATAGAGAACCCTGAGACTCATTTTCATACAAATGAAAAGAAATTAAAGATAAAAGATGACAATATTCCAAGAAAGGTTTGGCGTTGATCATCGTTAGAGGATGAGCACTTGGGTGTCTCATTACTGAAACCACCACGAAGGAGTTCTTGGCATCGGAGAAAAGTAACCCAAAAATATTATATTTTGATCTAATTCATTTTGATTCATAGTGATTCTAGCCACTGGAAAAATTGTGCATTACAATGTTGTTTACGCGATTAGATCGCTTCCACTGCATGCGTTAGATGCTTAATTAAACCTTAGTTTTTTTTTCCCCTTCAAGTGGTATCAGAGCATACTTTGAATCAATGTTCAAGATCCACATGCTATTGTTGTGATAATTGAAACCTTCAAATTGTATTGATTGATTAATCTAAAAATATTATATCTAAAAGGTTTATATTAGTTTTCATAATAAATTGAATTGTTTTATTTTTATGAAAACGATATTTGTTAACTTAATATAATAATATTCATGAGATGATTGATTGCAGACCATCTAGCTGTTTTTATTATGTTTATATAATTACCCTTTTACCCCCATATGAAAATCTATAAATACCTACCCATTTCATACCATTTTATTCACTCAAAAATCTACAAGAAATTCTCTCAACCCTATCAATCCATTCCTAACAATTCTCTCAAGTTTCCAATAATTTCCAAATCAAGTTTCAACTCTGTCAACTCTCAAGCTATTGCAATTTTTTGAAGAAACGTTCAACAAGAAGTTTTTTTTCTCTCAACTCTCAAGCTACCAATCTTGCAATTTTTGAAAAAAAATAAGTGAAGAAGCATTCTACAGGAAGTATTCTTTTCTCTCTCAAGTCTCAACTCTCAATCTACTACTCTTGTAATTTTTATAAAAAATACGTGAGAAACGTTCAACAAGAAGAATTCTCTTCTTAATTTTCTTTTACAATTCTTCAATAATGGCATCAATTTTATTGTTCAATATTTGTTAGTTGTAAAATTGTTTGCTTGCTAATTTCTTATATGTATTTTTAATATCAATTCTATATTATTTCATACTATAAAATGCATCATCATGTTACGTAGAAGTCGCCAAAAGAGTGCACAAGAATCCACATCCCGCACCGCTTATATTCCACAATTAGATACCAATAGTATTAGAGAAGAAGATAATTTTCCCAAGTTTTCCCAATCCGCTAATCCATAATCACAGTTCGATGAAATCCTTGTTGAAAATACCAAAACCCAATACACTGAAAATCAACATTCTTCTCGAAAAAATAGAGAATCTACTTCTGATGTCCGCCGTCATTATATATGGGAAGAAGATTCCCCCAATTCGAAAGAGGGAAAAAAGAGATGTGCGCATTGTGGACAGTTTATAAATGGGTAAAGGGTACCGGGACGGGTACACTAGCACGCATTTTAAACAATAAACCCCTTATAACTAAAAAAAGAGCTTACCCAACAAAAGATCAACCCTAAGACCGGTCGCGTAGATAGTTTTAGTTACGATCACGACCTCATTAGTAGTAAATTGGAAAATCTAGTTATTAAGGGCGAGTTATCATTTTTTTTAATTCCAAAAGTAGAAACATATAGGCCTTTAACCAAACCGCTCTAAACCCCCATTTTAAGCGAATTCCTAGAAATACCATTAAATCTGATTGTTATGAAGTTTATCAAAACCTTTAGGAATTTTTTGCTTGCTACTTTGATTAGTTTAACTTGTAAGATTTTGTTAACCTCCAACTGTTGGATAGGTATTAACGATATTTCAATGATATGTGTAACCGTTCATTGGATTGATAATGATTGGATCCTCCAAAAGAGGATCATATATTTTGGATATATTATGCACTATCATAATGCACAGGCTATCGCATCACATGTCATACAAGCATGCATTAACTTTTCTATTACCGATAAAAACTTGCTATTCGTTTTGATAATGCATCGAATAATATGAAGGCAATTATTTTTCATATTAAAAAGCACATGTCATATTCTAAATTTGTATGTACAAGATGTATTGAAGATGGCCAAATCATATTTGAGTGCACTAAGAGATTATGTGCATTTAATAAATTTGAGTGGTCCTAATCTTCAAACATTCAAACAATGGTGTAAGCTTAAAAGATTGAATTTTAGAGAATTCCCTAAAGATGTTAAACACCGTTGGAATTCTACTTTTGATCTACTTGTTTTTGCAAAGATGTTATAAATGAATTTTGTATTGCAAAAAACATGAATTTTTTTTAAATGAGTGATTACACTTGGGCTTATATCCAAAGTTTGTGTGCATTTTTATAACCTTTTAAAACCACAACTTTTGAATTTTCAAAATTTTTCGAGTCCACTTCTAGCGGTATTTTAGTTACATTATTTAAGATGATTAATCTTTTGAACAAATGTTGAATGATACTTACATTTGCCTTACTGCTGTTCCCGCTTATGATAAATTTGTAAAATATTGTTTTCATCTTCCTATGTTATATTGTGTTGCTAGTGTAATGAATCATCGTATCAAGTTAGATGGTATGTAGAATTTGATTAATATATTTTATAGTATGGTAAAAGATAATGCTTTTGATTCTAATGAATTTGTAGTTACTTTGAGTTAATAGTGAATAATTTATATAATACTTATGATACAAAATTTGGATTTACTTCAAACACACAACACACAACTAGTACTTCATCTTATTCAAGAAATAACAGTATTGCAACTGATGGTACAGATATATGGAGTCTTACCAGACTAAAAAGTCTAGGACTAATAATGTATTTAATAAACTTCACTGTTATAATGCATAAACTTCACTGCCATTTGAACAAGATATTGATGTGGTCATTTGGTGAAAAAACAATGCGGGATCATATCATATTCTTTCTCATATGGCAAAAGATATACTAACTACTCCCCCCTCCTTAGTGTCCACCATCGCATCGGAAAGTGCCTTTTCTCTTAATGGCAGGTTATTGAACGAGAAAAGGAATCGCAAGACAACGAAGACTTTGGAGATGCTAGTGTGCAACGAAGATTGGATGAAAGTGGAGCAGTTGACTAAAGGAATAACAGAAGACTCATGTGGTAACAACACTCTAGAAGGCGAATCTTGAAAAGAAACTCATGAAGATTAAAGAAGACCGAAGATTACTCTTGAAGATTGAAGATTAAAGATTGAAGATTTGTATAGTAAGAAGCTTATTAGGGAATTTAGAGCGATGAGATCCTAGGTTTAGGTTGAGGTGCACAACAGTAGTTCTCTGCCCTCTCTTCAAACCAACTCTAGGCTACCTTAAACTCAAGAACCCCCCTTATCATGTAATTTTAAAATTATGTAACTTGTATGTATTATAACATGCCTTTTTTTTAATTTTACTGTTGTAAATCATTCGATGGTTGTAAAATTAAGAAAAATAATACATATTTTTTATATATGATTCATGATTCTTGTACATCCGAATTTCATAAAATATTTATATATTTTATATGCTCTAAAAAAACTGAAAAAATGTGTCAAAATAAAATTTAACAAGATACAAGTATATAAAAAAACAAAAAAAGGAAAAAAATCTGGTTTGTCCTGGCCCGAGATCTAGGTTGTTGAGCTGGGGGTCTAGTCAGGGTTGACCTCCCCACTTTAAACTGGCACAGACCGACCTGCCCGGATCGGTTCGCCTTAAAAAAAACTAAGGAAATAAGGTTATTTTCATTTTCATTATTATTTTATTATTTTTATTAATATTATTAGCTAGTTAGGTTAAGATAGGGCTAAAACAGATATTTCACTGTATTATCACACTTGATGGTGGTTTTCACTAGAAACTAAATAGAAATGGCCCATTTGATGACAAAACAAAACATCGGATGATTATTTGTGAGAGGGCCAAAACTGAGGGTGTCACACCCTGCTTCTCAAAAGAGAATACGGAATACGGATACATGACTAAGCCTAACGAATGATTTTCATCATCCATAAGCTGTTCAGAATCTTTACAACATCTCACAGAAATAATCATAGTCGGAAGCAAAAGAATCAACCAAGAATGCATATGTGAATCAAAATACCAACAAGAATACTTGAAATCAAAATATATTAATCTCAAATAATCCAGATCTGAATAAGTCAAATATCCTGGATCACATTGCCCAAATACAAAATAAATCCAAGTATCAAATACAATTGTTCAAATAAGCAACAGAAATAATAATAATAATAATAACTCCAGCACTAATATTGCATATTACCAACACCATCTGGTACATGTTCTCCAAAATCTGTAATTTAACAATTGCAGGGATAGGAAAAAAAAACTCCCGTCAATGCAAGTTACGGGCCGCTTGTAGTGCAGGATATAAGTACATGGGGAAAATAACAAATATAAAATAACAGTAGGAATAAACAAGCATGGAATAATTGTGTCAACAGAAATATAATATCTAACATGAATCAGACAAACAGAATCAAGTAGCATGTTATACTAACAGTTACAGGTAACATGTATCAAGTGCCAAGTAAACAGGTATACAAGTAAATAGGTAAACATATAACATGTATACAGGTAACAGGTAAACAGGTAATCAGGTAATCAGGTATAAAGGTAAATAGGTACAGGTCGCATGTAACAGGTAGCAGGTTATGTCAAGTCTTGTATTATTACTAACTAGGTAGCACTTCATGCATCCATCATTTTACTACATGGTTGCTACATTCAAACAGTTTCGTTTAGATTTCGTAGTGGAGTCCATAGGGTCGTGTAATCAGGGATTAGGTAAACAGGAACAGGAACAGGTTCATGAATCAAATAGGTACACGAATTATCTGATTCATGCAGCAACAGGTTCATGAATCAACAGGTAACAGGTACATGAACCAACAGGTCCATGCAGCAATAGGTAACAGGTACATGAACCAACAGGTCCATGCAGCAACAGGTAATAGGTATCAACATGAATCAAAATGGAAAACACGGGCCCCCTTCTAAGTACATATTTCTATATTTTCCACTACTAGATCTTTTCCTTAACCCCGGCTTGGTTATTTTGTTATTATTATCAAACAGGCATATACGTGCACAAAACATGGTAAGAATAACATG
The DNA here is from genome assembly GCA_017893485.1 of Hemerocallis citrina. Taxonomy (NCBI): domain Eukaryota; kingdom Viridiplantae; phylum Streptophyta; class Magnoliopsida; order Asparagales; family Asphodelaceae; genus Hemerocallis; species Hemerocallis citrina. Next base: position 143,517,936 of record CM030360.1, read on the forward strand.
GCATGAACAAGTAATAGGTTCAGGGTGACAGGTAAATATGTACAGATGATAGACAGTTTATAAAGGGATAGAACAATGCAAATGCTAGTTCAGAACAACAAGACACTACTGTACTAAAATAGGGATTCCCGTTGCTAAAAAATGCAAATCTAGATCCGTCAAAGAATCTGGAAAATAAACTTCCGGCCGATTCCAGCAAATATATATAAGTCATATAGTATTTCACAACATCAAGTCTCAAAACAGGTTTGAATCCAGAAAACACGTTCAGCCAGAAATCAGAAGTTTGGATTCAAGAACAGGAAAACAGCATGAAAACTCATTAATTAAATCCACGAACAATCTGGGGTATTCCCCTATATATATAGAATCAGAATATAATGTTTCAGAATTTTTCAATATAAATATTTAGTCAACAAAAATCAGAAAACATCAAGATGTAGTAGTTTTGTAAATCTGAAATCACAAATACTGCAGTACGAAAAATGCAATCTCGCAAACCATAAATCGAAATCCAAATCCTCCAAAAGGTTGATAAAATAGATACAGTAGGCTAACTTTCATATTCAGAAATATTTTAGAGACAGCAAGTAGAATTATGTCGAAAATCAAGTTCTTTACTGAATAATAGTAAAATTCTGCATGTAAAATCTTTATTTGCAACCATGAAAATGTTTGTAAAATTACCTCAGATAAATCCATCAAAATTCTAGGTAAACCCCAATCAAGTATAGAAATAGTGAGCAAAACTTCAGATCAAAATAATAATTTTAACACCAAAATAAAAATAGATTACTCTTCAGAATTCATAGAAAACAAAATATGGAAATCTTTCGACACTACTGTAGTAAAATTGACACAACTCACAAACCGTAAATCAAAACTGAGATCCGTCGAAAAGGGTTGGAAAATAGACAAAATTCTCTACAAATTAAGTTCACAAAATATTCCCAGATACTGACCTTAATAGGGTCTAAAATAATGCACAAAACAAAAAACCGGCAAAACTGAAAATATCGCATATGTATAAAATCCACTAGTTCACATAGGACTCATCCAAATCATAACCAAACATGAAATATGGTGTAAAAGATGTCCAAGCAGCATGATATAGGGTATATCACAAGTCTACAACAAGTCTATCATGAATAACACGAACGAGCACAAGATAACACATGAACACACGCATATATATAACAAAAAGTGGTCAATCCTAAGTTATATCATGTCATGTATGTCGTGAGGCAACTATGGTCAAATCATCACTATAAAGACATTATCAACAAAAAGTTTTATACACAAATTGTCTCTAGAACCCAATTACACTACAAGCGGTATTTAGTACTTGTGTTTACAAAGGAATTTAATATAAGTTACTTGCCTGAAAGACGACGATGAGAACGGAGCAAGAACAAGAATAATAGGAACGGATCCCATGGCACGAACACAAACACACGAACGGATCACGAACCAATCACGAACACACGATCACGAACAAGATCACGAATCCAAAGAACAAATAACCTACAAACAAGATCGGACGGTCCAGATCAAGGTGATGATGAAGTTGATGATGATCGCGTTCGAACGGCCAAGAATCAATCAATCAAGATCAAGAGATCAAGATGACAATCAAACGGATGGCTGAGGATCCACTTGATCAAAACTTCGATCAAACATCAAACGGTAATAGGGCTGCACTCTGGCTGTGCAGTGGGTGCTCGCTGGCGCTGCAGGTTGCAGCGTGAGGGAGGAGCAGGGCGAGGCTGATGGCTACCGGCTGGCGACGTGGGGAACATAGCACGACAACTGTCTGCTGGCTGGAGGGTAGTGCTGTGTTGCTGCTGTCGTTAGAGGGAGACAGCATAGGTGGTCACCGGGGCTGGTGCTGGCGCTGTGTAGAGACGCGACAGGGGCACAGGGGCTCAGGGTTATCGCTGCTCGAGGGTGCTGTCGCTGAGAGGCTGACGTTGGTTTGACATGAGGGAGCACACAAAGAAGACGGAGGATCATCGGGGAAGAGGGCGGAGCAAAGGCTCGGGAGCATAGAGAGATGGCAGGAGAGGCAGGGGATGAGGTCGTCGAAGAGCACTGGGAGAGAGAGAGAGAGAGAGAGAGAGAGAGAGAGAGAGAGAGAGAGCGCACAGGCAAAGGAGGCGGCTGGGGTTTGAATATGGGGAAGATTAACAGGTTCTAGGTGTGGGGATAAATATATATACAAGGTTGGTTTAGGGTTAGGTTTTTGGGTATTATAACGGGTGATGGGTTCAAGGGGTTTTAGGCTTAAAACATGCAGGGGTATAAACTGGGTTATAGGGTAGGATAAATTGGGTTTGGGTTTTAGGTAATGGGTATGGGTAGAGTGTAAACAGGGTAATGGGTGTATGTGATGGGTTACTTGGTAAATTGGGTATGAAAATCCAATAAGAAAACTTAAAATAACTAATAAAATATAATTTATAAAATAATGTAATTTATATTACAATATAGACTTTATTTAGAATAACTACAATTATAGTTAGTACATAGAAATTGATTTTTAAATAAACAGTCAAAATTAATAATGATACTAATAGCAATAATAACAATAATAATAATAATAAGAGTAATAATAACAAAAATAAGAATTGTATTTCAATATAAAATCATAGAAAATAGTTACAATTAAAATTATTGATCGAAAACAGATTTTAATAGGAAATCCAGCAATACATTTTGACAAAATAATTTGAAAACCGAAAAAATAATTTGTGAAAATTTTAAATACAGAAAATACACAAAAATACATTTTTTTGGAAAACAGGGGTTAGAGAGGGTAATTTTGTAAAATTTACCCTAGGAAAATACCCTTTTAATTGGATCGACCCGAACCCGAGTGTTACAACTTGGACCCATTAATTGAGGTTTATCTTAACAAGGAGGAAATAGTATGCCCACTTGGACAAATGATTAATATGAAGTAGAAGGAAGTTCATTGGATCTTCTTTCTTCTTTATCTTTATATACATATACATATTCATATTCATATACGTGTTCATATACGTATACATCTATTCTATTACTATACATAATGGCGGTAAGGGGGCTGAAAATCAAGCTTTTCCGATTTTAAAAAATCACCCAAATGTGGAAATGTCTTCTCTGCCCTTCCGTCTCTTCCTTATTTATCAAGATGCCATGATTTCTCAGCTATATCTAATTTCTGACAATGCTTTGTGTACAGTTCAGATTATTTCGCAATTCCGTGCACTTTTAGATATGATAATCATACACTAATTTTACAAGATATGTAAGATATACTCCTTAATACTGCTGCTCAACTCATTAACCATGTCCAAGCATCTATGCTCTCTTCATCCACTATTGCAAATGCAAATGGAAACAACCTACCATTTGCTTCGGGTGAAAAAACTATTAAGAAACAACATTTATATTTTTCATACAGATGTGTTATGTCAACACTAATAACAGGTCTGCAAGCCTTAAACCCCTCGATCGAGGGCTTGAATGCCCAAAAGACTCCTTTGAATGTTTCCTCGGTGGGACCGGACACAACCTTAGCCAAATGGATAGTCGTTCCTGGATTTGAGGCTTGAACTGATGTGAAAGGAGAAGGCAATCTAGTATACGCTTCTTGAAAGGAACCAAACAACCGCTCAATAGTTTTATGTTTTGCCTTCCAAGATTTTCTCTATGAAATATTGTAATTGAATTGAATCTTGACTAGTCCGATTATGGCCCGTGGTGTTACTCCTAGTTGTGCCCACAACATTCAATATCATCTTTGACACAAGTTTAGAATCAAATTTACCATGATCTTGACACAACTTGGGATTCACACATGTATGCAGATCTTCAAGTTTCTTCACCACAAAATATGTTTGCCCTTTTGGAATGATAACGCGTAAACGCCATGTAAAACCCACCTCATTTATGAGCCCTGGATTTTTTGCAGTCTCCTCTGTTGTATTAATGATTGGTGCAAATTTACATTTCACAATATATAAACTTCGGCTCGATTTCACCGTCACATATTCTTAATGGTTCTTTATGGTGTATATCTTAACTTAATGTTGGATATTATCTTTAGTAGGAAACCTTTGACCGATATACAATTCATTTTCATTCAATGAGCCGACGAAAGATTGTGGATGTTCATGTACGATCGCATTGTTAACCCATTCACCCGATTGAACCTCATATATAGGTGCACTCATGGATTGCTTCATGGGAACCACATCGTTAACATTAACATTAACATTAACATCATTAACTCGATCTTCTCTGTCCTCCTCTTCCTCCTCATCATCATCCTCGTGATCCTCATCTTCTTCCTCTTCCAATAATTCATTATTAACAATTATCAAAGTATTGCATACCGTTTTCGTTGTCGACAATATCTCGTATCAAGGTGTGAGGATGTACCAGCTTATATTCTATGGTATTTGGTTCTGTTGGAATTGTGCTCATGTCATATTATGAATGGGGCATTCTTACATGTGGCTCGTCAGCTGTTTGGAATGCCTAATGGGGCAAGGACTAGGAATAACAAGTGGCCTAGCATTAGGATGCTTAATCTGCTCGATATATAACTCCAATGCAGTCTAACTACAATTTAGATCATGTGTCCTAGCAATCATGGACCTTAATGCATTATCATTATCTACAGGCACCGCCATGAAATCTTGTCCTTCTCCATTTCCAGTAGCATAACAGGCTTTGATTTTGAGACTCCATTCACCTCTATCCTAATTGGTAACTTCAAATATCTTATCTACTAGTTGTGAGTATATAAAATTACGGGGAGCCCAAATGATGATCAGTTCAACATCATTATAACAGTATCCTACCTTCAGATCTCGAATTATTTCATCCCCAAAATATAACCAAATAGGTATATCGTAATCCATATCCATACATAAAGGGACGAATATTCGAGCCATTAACTACTCACAAGCATAACCTATGCAAGCTAAACAACATATGGTTATAGGAATACATTCAAATTAAATCGTCAGTTGGAGCGCGGAGAATACGCCGTGGATGATGTTGAGAAGACCGGAGTCAATGTTGGAGCCTTTTCAGATTGGGAGAGTTGGATTTCAGAGTGGGAGAAGAGGGAGGTGGGACAGATGAAGTTTGAGAGTAAATAGAAGTCAGATTTGTGCTCTATGATTTTAAGGTTTTGGGTTCGGGAGTGGAGGGAGAGAGATAAAGTGAATGGGGAAGGAGAAGAAGGAGCCACTATTTATGAGAATATATTATTATATTGGTGCCGCTATTTCCAATAACGGCATCGGCTTAAGGATGCTGCTATTGGGAATAGCGACCTCAGTAATAAGATGTTTCCACATATTCTATTTTACCTCAAGCTAGATAGCTCCTAATTGAATATGAAATGTACCTAAGCCGTTATTCCCAATAGTGGCATCCGTAAAAAAATATTTACAGCTACCACTATTGGCAACAACGGTAATGAAATAACATGTCGTTATTATCAATAGCGTTTTCTGCTGACATATCCAAAAGGGAGCCAGTTTGGTATATATTTTTGGAAGTTGGTTAGTTTGGTAATTATTTCAAAAAGTGGGTCGGTAGGGAAACAAATCTTGATTGGTTCATACTCCCTCCGTTTCACTTTAAGTGATATTCAGGAGTTTTGCACACAGATTAAGGAAGGGTGAGATAAACATTTGTTTCCTTTTACATCCTTATTAATAAGTCTCCATGATTTAATTACTAATTCTCTTTCCAATACAAATTATGATTTCAAAAAATTGTAATTAATGTTTTCTCAATTTCAAGACATTCATCTTACACCAACTCTTTGAAATGGTGAATTGGCATTAATTTTTTGGAAAAAATAAAATCTAGAAAGTTGAAAGTACAATTTTCTAAAAATATTTGATAGGATTAAGATGAGTAATTAAGATAAAATATCAACATAAATAAGGGCATTCTTGAAAAAAAATGGAAAAATTTTGGATAATATCATTTAAAGTGAAACAAGAAAAAATCCCTAAATATCACTCAAAGTGAAACGGAGGGAGTATTGATTAAATTTGATGGGTGAGTATATCACCATCTTTTAAAAATGAGATTGAGACAATGGTACAATCATTTCTTCTTCTCATCTTCTTCCTAAAATCTCCAATTCTACAAAATTCATACCTTTTTCTCCCTCTCGGTTACCCACCATGGACCAGTTTCTCACCATGGACATTCCGGCAATTGACCCCAACGAATTTCTCTCTGAAGTCTCCGCCTAATCTGTCGTCAGCGACATCGATGACAACCTGCACTCAGCCATTCTACACCTTCTAACGTCTCAAATAAATAAAAAAGTAAGTTATGCTGAATCACCGAAATGAAGGAAAGAAGGGATTTTATTAAACATAATGGTAGAGAGAGTAAGATCGCTTAATTCTCAATCGCCGATCTTGCCACTCATTACCGCCGCTCTGGTCTCTAAGGTCTCCTCATTTGGTAACTGCAGAATTCTTTAGGTTGTGTTGAATTCAATTATTCTTCATTCATTCATTTAATTTAGAGTTCGTTTGTAGGTGGAATACACAAGTGGAATCCAATAAATGTATATCAGCGCCGCCGTGAGCCTCACCATCGCTGTTGCGAACCTGCACTTCTCATACCTAGTAATTTTTATGTTCCAGTGAGGTTTTGCTTTTCTTATTCATAGTTGTATTGTCAGGCTCCTCTTCCCGTTATACGGATGTACGGGCAAATAACTATAGTCCAACGAATGATATAAGTACACCAACTTATATCATCCATAAGTTGTACAATACAAATAAACTTAACAATACAATAATAATCACATGAACAGGAAATATAATGAATAATCTCAAACAATGACCATCATATGAAACAAAATACATGAACTTCGGGTCAAACACCCGGGATTACACTGCATAACCGAACAACAATAATAACTAGGAAAGGAAACATGAATCAAGATAAACGAATGCAGCAGAGTCCGACTCAATCCTTTAGCAGATATGGCTACCAAGTCTTTCCATGGGTTCCTCCTCTGTACCTATAACTCCAACATCTAGAGTTGGGGAATGCCCGTTAGAGGAAGCTACAGGCGACAAGCAGTAAATATGATATAGAAGAACATAAGGAGAGGAACAATACGAACATGTACAATATCAATAAGGACGATAAGATGCGATTATAATCATGAAGTTCAATCAATTAATATGCACTGGTCAATAATCAATGGTCGATAGACAATATAGTCAATGTTCAATAAAACAATAGTCAATAATATAGTGGTCGGTAAACAAAAAACCGGTAACATGATCAATAATAGGTAATCAATGAATCAGTAATTAGGTATCAGGTATCAGGTATTAGGAATCAATATCAGGAATCAGTATTCAAGAATCATGAATCAGTTATCAGTGTCAATGCTCCACGTCAATAATATGTCTATCAATCTATTATCAGTCCTATCTAATGCATGCAATCCTGCGTCCCACACCACAGCTTCAGGTGCAAACAATCAAGTTAACGTTTAGACTCTAATGGTGAATTCTATAGGGTTATGTACTCAGGTCTTCTCATGACTATAATCAGTGATCAGTTTACATGAACGGTAACTTGATCGGTAAACTTGATCCGTAAACATGTAACACGGGAAATACGAGTTCTCTTTTGAGTACACTCTCCTATATTGTTCACTACTAAGTCGTACCATTTATTATCCCATCTTGTTATTCTTTTACAGTGATCAGTCATGAACATGCGGTCGGTATAATCAATAGAACAGTTGTATTATCAGCCATGTAGTACAAGATATCAAGTCATTCGATCTATCTACTATATCAATATAATTCATTAAATACAAAGGTAACATGTTTATATTTTAATAAAAACATATATATAAAATTCTGGACAACAATATATTGTTGTATGAAAACTCACTTTCCCGTTGCTACGGGAATGCAAATCAGGTTCCGTCAGAGATTCTAGAAACTAGACTTTCTACTGGATCTAATACATACTAGCATGATACATTCTAAGGATAGTATCTATGTGTATAAATTCATTCTTTACTGGTTTCGTGCATAGTCTCGGTTTTGAAAATTACAACATGACAGTACTAAAACATCAATAACTCACACTCTGTAAATAGGATTGAGAATCTATAAGATATTCTAGATTCTAGACTAAGTGTGCTACAATTTCTATGTACAAAGTTCTAAATTTCAGTGTCAGAAACTGGGTCAAAATCTCAGTACAAACTCAGGAAAGAGACAGGGCAGTATATTCAAGTATTCAATAACATGATGATTTAACAGTTCTAGACTTGAACAATAACGTGGTACGATAAGAAGACTATGAATCAATAACTTGGTACGATAATGAAAATAATGAATCAATAATGGAATTCAGTTAGATACGATATTCATTCCAATAATTACTTGCCGGATTTCAATAAATATTTTCTTGAACCAGAACAATAAGTTGAGTTCAATGGATGCTTTCCTTATATGCGATGATTACGATGGAAGGGGAGCGATGAAGGCACACGGCACACGGCAGCGACAACGGCGAGAGGCAGCAGCAACCATAATAGCGACAACAACAGCAGTGGTGGCAACAACAATGGTGGAAGATGGGGCTGCTGTTCGGGGATCGGTTGTGTGGGGAGAGGCTGTCGACGAGGTAGCGAGAGGCTGGTGTTAGCAGTCGGAGCACCAGCAAGGGTGAGGAGTTCGATAGCGACGTCGGGTGGAGGCGACGGAAGAACAGCGGGGATTGCTGTGGTGGTGAGGAGATGGCGATAGTAAGAGGTTGGTCGCACGCGAATGGGTGAGGGAAAGGATGGCGCGGTGATCGTGATGGTGGCGTCGTGGTCGTGCGGTGGCAGTCATAGGTGATGATGGTGAGACCGCGGTTGAGCTTCAATGGAGAGGAGAGTTTGTGTAACGCCCCGAATTCCAAACACAAGTATTTCGTAACAAAAACAGGATCTTTTACTTCAACTTCGTACAAATTAACAAGGAATTTAAAACTTTTTCATTTACAACATTGTTATTTACAATAACACTGCGAAAATAAATCAGTACAACACAACACAAGATAATGGAAGCTCTTTCAATCTCATGTCAACCCATCATAGTGACTTCGAGTCCATGCCGAAATCCAGTCCTGCAACTAGGAAACTGTGAGCACGTTAGTTGCATAAAACTGACGCAATGCTATAATACAGCGATCTCATCATCTTAACAAATACAAACTTGAATGCAGAAAAAAATGTGAAAAGTGATTATCCTAAACATGTCAGTGTATGATATGACTTAATGCCTAATACAGACATTCACACTACGATGATACTAATGCACACTTGTTCGGATTCTATGCATCCCATACTACATAGGTCCGAGGGCAGACCCTTATCGTACTCCTCATCATAGGGTTCAATCCCTCGATATGAAATCCTACAACGGTGACGAAATAAGATTTAGACATTCCACAAGTATAGGTTCATCTCCCGGAGTACATCCACCCGACCATACAGAACCCTCATCGTGCAAACATCTCGTACGCGTTGCTCTAGCTTAGAACACTAGAGACTCGTCTCCCTTCCGCCTGACTATACATAATCCCGGAATACAGCCGCCCGATTATTCACAATCCTGAAAATAATTGAAACTCATCTCGCATAAAAATCGCAGTCCTGGAATACATCTGCCGACTGTAACCATAGTCCCGAAATACATCCACCCAACCAAGTTGAGCCCAGCCCGGAATACATCCGCCCGAATGTAACTATAGTCCCGGAATACATCCGCCTGACTATATAGAGTCATCCCACTCACGTTTGCTCAAGCTTCATCACATCTCCTTTTCTAGTGCTTGTACTTAGGTTCGAACATAAAAATAATATCACCTAGAGCGAGCTTACCCACCTACCGTGTAACACCCCGTGTTAAGAATAAAAAATTTGCTGTTTCGGACCGGGGTGTTACAAATGGTATCAGAGCCGACTTTCGACACCGATGCGGGTAAGAGTGGGTGTGTGTCTTGTATGCCTGAGAGGGAGTCGTGGTCAGTACGCTGGCGGTGTAGCCAGGGCCAGTACGCTAATATTTGACTAAATCAGGGGTACGCACTCCATATTAGCTAGAAAGGAGATCCTGGCGCTACGTTACAAGTCCCGGCTTCAGCGAGGACGCTGAATTCTTAAGAGGAGGGGGGGGGGGGGGGGTGTAACACTCCGTGTTAAGTATATATATATATATATATATATATATATATATATATATATATATATATATATATATATATATATATATATATATGGAAATGGAGGGGGGGACACAGGGATGACAGAAAAGCGCTGTGCTCTTCTTGTCTGCTGATGTGGGAGTTGGGCCCGAGATATGGGGTCTGCTAGCTGACGTGGGGTGAGAGAGAGCAGCGGGTTGAGTTAAAATAATCCCATATCAGGGGTATTTGGGGTTATATATATATATATATATATATATATATATATATATATATATATATATATATATTCGTTCATGTTTATTGTTAGATTTTTATTTCGGAAAAATCAGGGACATCAACATTCTGGATTTGAATGGCACTTGAGAAAGCAATGCAATGCATTTTCTGATTTGTGAATGTAACTATTTTGATTATTTAACCAATTGTAGAACTGGTATTGTGCATCACTCTACATAATCAAACTTATTAAATATTAAAGAACAAAAATCATGCCTTGTACACAAACTAATATGCACCTCTCACATTTAATGTTTCGATTATTTGTTCATTATTGCAACAGCAACATAGTTGTTCATAATTGCAACATCAATTGTGTGTATTCAGTAGTGCTGCTAAGCAAAGATTGCGCATTTCTTTGAATTTAGTTATGGGTATATAACAGAAATAGGTGAAATGATTTCCCCTATGCATGTATAGAACCAAGTAATTGAATAAATCCTTTTGCAAAATCGATTTGGCTATGTGTGTTCGCCTGAGTGTAGTAGCATGTATGGTTGATTATTTATTGGTAGTTTTGTCTTCCTATTTCTAGCAACCTTATGTATATGTCTCTAGAAAAATAAAAAAAACAAAGAAAAGTTTGGTGATTTTGGAACATCTGGATGGTTTAGAATAGAGCTGAAAGCTATGTGTATGAATAGACAATTATATTTTTCTGTTTGGTGATTTTTTATGTTTATTATATTTTTCTATGTAGAATGGAGTTTGAAGAGTTACTAAGCCAAGATGGTTATAAGGGTGCATTTGATTCTCACTCAAAGGAAGTGCTTGATTCTCACTCATTTTAAATTTACCCACTGTCCTTTTTTTGTTGTGTTGGTCTAGGCAATGATGATAAGCACTACTTAACAAGCTATTTATTTTGAATGTGTAAGCTATTGATTTTGAATGTGTCTCCCCCCTTCACCTAGTATTGTTGTGTCTTGGTGAAGTCTACATAAAGTAGCTTTATGACCTGAATCAGATGTATGGTGATTCATATGTGGAGTTTTTCCTTGTTCTTTTTTGCTCTGATGTTAACTGTATTGCTGTATGCCCCTCTATTCTTGTTTGCTGTTGTGACCTGAATGAGATGTATGCTGATCAGTCAAATACAAGCTCTCTGAGATGCTTTTTTTTTTTTTTGGGGGGGGGGGGGGGGGGGGGGGATATGGTTAGTTGTAGTTGGCATGGCATAATAATATAGTCCTACAATAATCTTGATGCTTGATTTGAACAATCCTTATACACAATTGTGTTCTGAGCCTACAACTAATTCAATTCATGATTTTGATGATCTTACTACTTTCTTGATGCATCAAATGAATCAAATTAATTCTAACAATACTGAATCTTTCTATGGTTGTTTACATGCAGTCGCATAACCCATGAAGAAGGAAATCGAGAAGATTATACAACTGAAATGCAGTTATTATTATACGGCTTTAAAATAAATTGTAACATTTGATTAACGAGATGTTACTATTATCACCTGAATCAGATATATGCATATGCTATGTATGCTGATTCATATATGGTGTTTTTCCTTGTTCTTTTTTTGCTCTGATGTTATTTGTATTTTGGTATGCTCCTCTATTTGTGGAGGTTTTGAGATGTATGTATGCCTCTTCATTTGTGGAGGTTTTCCATAGTTTTTTTTTTGCTCTGATGTTAACTGTATTGTTGTATGCCTGAATGAGATGTATGCCTCTTAATTTGTGCGCTTTTTCCTTGTTCTTTTTTGCTTAGATGTTAACTGTATGAGATGTATGTCTGAATGAGATGTATGCCACTTCATTTGTTGCTCTGATGTTAACTGTATTGTTGTATGCTTGAATGAGATCTATGCCACTTCATGTGTGGGCTTTTTCCTTGTTATTTTTTGCTCTGATGTTAATTGTATTGCTATGCCACTTCAGTTGTAGGTTTTTCCTTGTTATTTTTTGCTCTGATGTTAATTGTATTGCTATGCCACTTCAGCTGTGGGGTTTTCCTTGTTATTTTTTGCTCTAATGTTAACTGTATTGCTATGCCACTTGTGGGGTTTTTACTTGTTCTTTTTTGCTCTGATGTTCACATGAATCCATAAACAACTACCGATACTATTTAAATTGAACGGCACTGAGCAAGAAACATCAATTCTCAGAACAGATCCATTTAAACTGATACCCAGTCTGATACAGCACTTCCATTTAAACTGATACTCAAATTCTGAGAATGTATAACACTTCAAAAATTTTGGGAATAGACATTCTGTCTAAAAAACTGGCTCATTCTGATACTCAAAATCTGAGACTGAACATTCACAAAGATCACCAAGTACATTGCAAGAAATAAAGCTTGTCAAATTACAGTAGGAACATATAATTCTGCATAACAATAACATCTCAAACCTCGTAAGATTCATGGAATGAACATATTAGTCGGCTCCTTATGAACTAGAGCTTTCAAAATGGACTAGACCGGTCAAATACATGCTATTATACTAAATTTTGTTACTGGTCATTAACAAGAGTAAATTCCAAATACATGACTTCACAAGTCCATCTCTTGAAACAAAAATAACAATTTACGTTTCAAAACATCTGCAGCAGGCTTCATAAAGACACTAAATTATTTTGCTAGAGATTTCCCTTTTCTGTTTGAACTGGAGACTTGAGATGGTTGCACTGAACTAATTTGGCCAACCTGCACATCACACAAGTTGTGATGCATAAGTCAAGACTTCAAACATACAAAAATGTACTGTAGTAGTTATCCTAATATGCAAAAACCAAGGCAAAATTGCAAAAACCATGGCAAAATTCATTACCTCCACTAACAAAGGAAAAGGAAAATTTTCTTACAGGGAGGAGTAAACCATTTACCAATAAGTGCATGCCCGAGTATACATCAATAAAAAGAGTATACATCAATAAAAAAAGTTCGATGGTAACTAAAGTAATAAAAAGTTTGTCACAAAGTACACAAGAAACTGAACATTCTCATGAATTTTTTATTTTACATCAACTACATCAACATTCTCATGAATTTCTAGCAAGCTAGTTAATGGCAATTACATAATCGGACACCATCCATCAACAACTACAATGATGGCATAATCTTAGAATTTGCATGAACAAATCAATATAGACTCAATGTAATAGAAGACACCAAAATGCAAATATTTCTTACATACTTAATATAAATTCGTAGACACAATCAATGCAGGTTTATGCATGACTGACAAGTGTCATAAAACACCTAGCATTCAAATACAACACCTGGCATCCAAAATCATAGAATACTCATTAAACATCAGTTTAGATCAAACTTATTTTTCGAGCTAAAGACTGACCTTTTTCTGAAACTGTGTTTTTTCGAGCTAAAGACTAAACTTTTCTGAAACCTTTAAGTAAAGAGGGCAAAGAAGCTTTATGCATATTGTGACTGGAACTTTTGATTTCCCCATACCTTTCACTACTTCACCAACATATGATCCAGGCTCTTGAAGTAGTTGCAATTCCTCCCCCAACATTCTTACTACAATTATGTATAAAATTGCAATAAGTTACGATAATGAGAAACGAAAAAAACAAGCATCTCAGAGAGCTTGTATTTAACTGATCAGCATACATCTCATTCAGGTCACAACAGCAAACAAGAATAGAGGGGCATACCGCAATACAGTTAACATCAGAGCAAAAAAGAACAAGAAAAAACTCCACATATGAATCAGCATACATCTGATTCAGGTCATAAAGCTACTTTATGTAGACTTCACGAAGACACAACAATACTAGGTAGAGGGGGGAGACACATTCAAAATAAATAGCTTACACATTCAAAATAAATAGCTTGTTAAGTAGTGCTTATCATCATTGCCTAGACCAACACAACAAAAAAAGGACATTGGGTAAATTTAAAATGAGTGAGAATCAAGCACATCCTGTGAGTGAGAATCAGATGCACCCTTATAACCATCTTGGCTTAGTAACTCTTCAAACTCCATTCTACATAGAAAAATATAATAAATATTAAAAATCACCAAACAGAAAAATATAATTGTCTATTCATACACATAGCTTTCAGCTCTATTCTAAACCATCAAGACGTTCCAAAATCACCAAACATATCTTTACTTTTTTTTATTTTTCTAGAGACATATACATAAGGTTGCTAGAAATAGGAAGACAAAACTACCAATAAATAATCAACCATACATGCTACTACACTCAGGTGAACACACATAGCCAAATTGATTTTGCAAAAGGATTTATTCAATTACTTGGTTCTATACATGCATAGGGGAAATCATTTCACCTATTTCTGTTATATACCCATAACTAAATTCACAAAAATGCACGATCTTTGCTTAGCAGTACTACTGAATACACACAATTGATGTTGCAGTTATGAACAACTATGTTGCTGTTGCAATTATGAACAAGTAATCGAAACATTATATGTGAGAGCAGCATATTAGTTTGCGTACAAGGCATGCTTTTTGTTCTTTAATATTTAATAAGTTTGATTATGTAGAGTGATGCACAATACCAGTTTTACAATTGGTTAAATAATCAAAATAGTTGCATTCACAAATCAAAAAATGCATTGCATTGCTTTCTCAAGTGCCATTCAAATCCAGAAAGTTGATGTCCCTGATTTTTCCGAAATAAAAATCTTACAATAAACATGAACGATTATAAACTAAATGTAATTTGAAATTGAGGTTACCTGATAAGAACAACTGGGGGGCTAGGGTTTCTCTACGAATCGCTTAAGAATCGAAACCCTAATCGCTGTTCGAAAATATCGTCGAAGAGAGAGAGACCCCGAGTGAGAGTAGAAATCGAAACCCTAATCGCAATTTGGGTTTTTTCGTCGCAGAGAGAGAGAGAGAGAGAGAGAGAGAGAGAGAGAGAGAGAGAAAACCCACTGAGAGTAGAAATCGAAATCAAAACCCTAATCGCGATTTGGGTTTGTCATCGAAGTGAGAGGTAGAACCCACTGAGAGTAGAAATGGAAACCCTAATAGCGATTTGGGTTTCTCCTCGAAGAGAGAGAGAGAGAGGACGGTTTTCCGTCGAGGAGAGAGAGAGAACAGCTCACGATAAGAAGTAGGGTTTTCTCGATAACGAAAGAGTGAGAGCGGGAGGGAGAGGGCGTGAGCTGAGGTCAGAAAGAAGTAAGGTTTTGTCGACAACGAAAGAGATAGAGCGAGAGAGAGAGAGAGGGCATGAGGTGAGCGAGAAAGAAGATGAGGATTACAAATTGACCAATTTGCCCCTCAACTACTCAGATGTTGAGTGGGATTTGTTCTGAGTCGTTTGATCGTGATCAAACGCGATCGGACGGCTGAGAACTCCCACTCACGATAAGGAGCCCATCTCACCATCTCATAATAGACTAACTCTCTCTCTCTCTTTATATATATATATAATTTTCTGGGATTATAGGTTACCAATCAGCTATAACACCTTTTATGAGGCAAGCCTGTGGTGGGAAGTTGTTAGAAAAATCGCCGTTTTGGGCCGGGGTGTTACAAATGGTATCAGAGCCGACTTTCGATACCGATGCGAGTAAGAGTGGGTGTGTGTCTTGTATGCCTGAGAGGGAGTCGTGGTCAGTACGCTGGCGGTGTAGCCAGGGGCAGTATGCTAATATTTGACTAAATCAGGGATACAGACTCCACATCAACTAGAAAGGAGATCCTGGCTCTACGTTGCAAGTCCCGGCTTCAGCGAGGACGCTGAATTCTTAAGGGGGGGAGGGGTGTAACACCCCGTGTTAAGAATATATATATATATATATATATATATATATATATATATATATATATATATATATATATATATATATATATATAATTGGAGAGTTCCCTATAGGATTCCTATTGGGGGGATTATTTGTGGATTTAATGGAGATGGGGGGGGGGGGCACGGGGATGACAGACAGACATCTGAGGCTGTTGTCCACGTCGATGACGTTGCAACTGTGTGGGGCCCTTCTGTTGTGAAGAACGCTATGCTCTTCTTGCCTGCTGACGTTGGGAGTGGGGCCCGGGATATGGGGTCTGCTAGCTGACGTGGGGGTGAGAGGGAGCAGCGGGATGAGTTGAAATAATCCCACATCGAGAGTATTTGGGGTTAATTATATATATATATATATATATATATATATATATATATATATATATATATATATATATATATATATATATATATATATATATATATATATATAATTGCCTGGGATTAGAGGTCATCAATTAGCTATAGCACCTTTTATGAGGCAAGCCCATGGTGGGCAGTTGTTAGAAAAATCGATCAGGGCCGGGGTGTTACATACCGGACTTAAATCATCATATGAGAACATTAGCCCACACTGGAAATTTCTCAAATTTCCATACACTGAGAGCATTAGCCCACACTGTCTACTTCTCAAAGAGAAAGTTAACCCACACTGGCTACTTCTCAAATTTCATATATCGTAACCTGCCGGTATTCTGAGTCCTGCACACTCTAGAACAAACAACCATCTCAATAAAGAGATCACATAGGTTACATCTAACCTCATCATAACCATCTCATTCATTATTCATCATTTCTTCTTTATCTATTCTCTTTATGTTTACTATGTTAATGTAAATGAACACTTGATCAATTTCTTGTTGACAAACACTCAGTTGACACTTCTGATTTATCACTTAATAGTATTTTACAACTTTTAATTGATAAACTCTTTTATCAACATCGCATGCTTAATATTTCAAATTCTTGTTTTTATTATCTCGTAATCTCTCTTATAATACCCTTTGCATGAGTTTCTAACTTTGTATTCTATTCCAAAAATTTTAAATCATTTTAACATAAACAAAATCCCTCAAATTTGGACTCAAAATTAGATTCATCTAGTACATGGTCTAATGTAATTTTTTAAATACCCAAAATATATCTTAAAATAGTGTAGAATTATATCTAAATGTTCTAATAATATTCCAAAATATTTCTACATTTTTTTATTTTTAGAACATGAGAAATCATTAAAATAGAAAATAAAAATAAAATGTGCACCCCCGGATTCGAACCCAGGAAGCACAACAAAACAAACCACCACCCACAGCTAGTGAGCCAACTCACTGTTTATGAAGAGAATCACATTCAGTTGTTTATATATCCCATCTACTTTCAATATATTAAAATTCGAAATTTCAACAAAAAAAATATAACAAAGCCTCCCAAGACTCAAACCCACAACCTATATCACAGTACAAGAAAAAATGTAACCTACCCGCTAATAATACAGTGATCTAAACCCAACGCCAAGACCAGGCTCTCAAACCTCGAATTCTAATATTATTATTATTGTAAATCTTTTATTGGAACTCTCTACTTCTAGATTTCTACCCTTCAACTTATACAATTCTAGAAAAATAATTTTCCTTTCAAATTGAATATATTAGCTTGCAATAAATCTTATAATAATCTATTCCCAAAATAAAGGAAATTATTGCCCCATTTATATGATTTTTTCATAATTCCACAATTTGAACTCTATAAATTATTGTTCTTCATACCAATACTTTTTTTGTTTTTGGAGGTTTTACATTACTAGATTGTATATAGAGGGATTTGATTCCATGGATTTATTTTTATAAATTCTCTACTAGAAAGGCATTCTATAAAACTCCTATTAATTCAATTTTTCTACTTCATGATTGTAATTTAGTATGTACTAAAAAATTTGCTAGAGATGTTACTTTACGCACAAATGTCAATTTCTTCATCCATCTACATATTTATAACACACACAATTACTAGTATTTTAGAAGACAATGAAAACTCCACACATTCACATTACTAACAATGACTAAGAGTGCACAATTAAAACTAAAGAAGACATCTACACGTATACACCCTAATTAAATTAACATCTACACATGTCATGGATAATCAAGCATAATCTACTAAATTTTAGAAGGTAATGAGAACACCCACATCTTTTGAAGAATTTTCCAAAAGGAGCTCCTAGAAAATAACCTCTAGGCCTTCTCCTCAAAATCCGAGCCCCAAGAAGAAGAGAGACATTTCAACAGCAAGCTTTTGAAATGAGAAAGCTCCAAAAAGGAACAACAGAAATCGGCAGCAAGTATACTTAAGCACAAATGAATATTTCTTTTGTTTCTCTTTTGCTGTTTTGGAGTAGGATGGGGGAAAGGGGTATCTATAGGATTAATTTTTTTTTTTGGCGGGGGGGGGGGGGGGGGGGGGGGGGGGGGGGGGAGTGGTTAACTTAACTACCCACACTCCAAATTAGCCTCTTCACTCATCCACTCCCCCTCTCTCACATCTATAAACAGGAAAATGGCTGGCCACTTCTTTCTTTTGTGTGCAATTACACGTGCACGTGTACATTATGTGTGTGCAAACTTCTACATACAATTTAATTTGGAGTTTTTTAAAAAAAATTAAATTAAGTGTGTATGTTAAGCATTGTAATGTGTACTAAATTTTAAATGAGAGTTCATGCATGTTAAATGCACGCCTAAAAATTAGGGGCTTTAATTTATAATAGTTTTAATGTGTTACAAAATATAGATTTAAGCCTAGTTAATTTTTATTAAAATAAACCCCACACTTGTGACTTGTTAAAATGAGAGAAAAAAAATTCATGACTCAAGAGAATCTTACTAGTCGACACGTGCACAAACTTTTACATTCAAAACATGTAAAAAATGAAAATATTAAAATATTTGTATTAAAATTTAAATAGAAGATCATAAATAAATTCAAAATACATAATCGAATTCGAGAGAATAAAAAATATATATAAGAATCAAAATACAAAAAATGCGTAGCAGACATTTATTTTAAAAAAAACATGTTACAGATACTTTCCGTAACAGTACAAAACATAAGTACGTAACACGTGTGTTGCAAAATTGTAATAACTCAATTTTGCGGGATGTTACACTCCCCCCTAGAATAGTTCTGTCCTCATAACTTCGCCCGAAAGGGTACAAGAAGAAGGAAAGAAACATACACAAAATACAAAGTCAAACGAAAAGCTCGGGGAAGTCATTCTTCATTCGGCCTCCAGATTCCCAGGTTGCTTCCTCTACAAAAAGGTCCACAAAACAACCAGGGGCATGACTTTGTTCCTTAGCATCTTTTCTTGTAGATCTAAGATTTCCACTGGCTGGCCCTTATGGCTCAAGTTCAACTGTAAGCCTTCCAATACTTCAAACGATTGATGATTTGGATCAGGATGTACTTCCCCCAATCTCGATACCCCGGTCAAAGTAATACCGAACAATCGCTTTTTTCATTTACCAACAATCAACCCCTAATTCTTTTACAAAAAAATATGGAAGACAAAAAAGCATGCGATGATCTAGTATCGAATAAACTTTTGTCTTCATTCCATTCATCAATAGTTCTTCGGCTACATAAAGAATTACTTAATTCAATACATAACATGTATTCTATCACAAGAACTTTATTAACCAGCTTTAATGTTCATCAATACCGTCCCATGACGTCATTGGGGTATTCTGCGCCTTCCTCTATTATAGCGAACACCCGCTCCTACCGGTATGGTTTCCCATTCTTCTCTGATGGGTCCCTGCTAACATTTCCTCGATTCAGCCGTGGACAGATAGGCCGAATATGCCCTTCCTTGCCACATTTGTAGCAAGTCCTAACTTTCTGCCGGTTTAGGACATTCTGCCCTGTTGTGGCCCGTCTCTCTGCAATTGTAGCATCCCATACTCTTAGTCATGGTCATTCCGTTGCTTGGTCTGTCGAATCTACCTCTTTCTGCTGGAAATTCCTCCCCATCATGGACTGCCTTTGTAGGTCTCTTGCGTTGGTTCCATGCTTCTCTCTGTTTCTGGAATTTCTCCATATTGGCTTCAATCATCGCCAACCTACGGACCAGTTTGTCGAACATCCTGATGCCAAGGGGTATCATGCGAGACCTCAAACATGGCCTCAGACCCTGTTCGAACTTCCTTGCCTTCTTGGCTTCATCAATCACCAGCTCAGGTGCATATCTGGAGAGTTGAGTGAACTTCTTCTCATACTCCCTGATGGACAAGTTACCCTGTTGCAGGCTCAGAAATTCCATCGCCTTCTTCTCTTGCACATCCACTGGGAAGTAATGGTTGCAGTCTCCTCCAAAAAGTCCCCCCAAGTAATTGGCTCGTTGCCCAGAGCTCTTCATAGGCTGCCACCAAACTCTGGCTTCCTTCTCCAACTGAATAGTTGCTAGCTTCACCTTGCTAGCCTCAGGGGTCTCCAACACATCAAGCATCATTTCGATCTGCCTGACCCAATTGTCAGCTGCACCGGGATCCGCCTGGTCTTTGAAAACCGGGGGCTTCATCCTCTTGAAAAAATCCACCATTTTTATGGCTTCTGGGACCTACACCGCTAACTCCGCTTTTGCATACCGGATCACGTTATTTGTCATAAAAATATTGAGGGTCTGGTATACCCGGGCTAACTCTGTCTCCAAATCAAGTCAGTTTCCGTCTCCGCTCGATCCTTCACCGTTCTTGGTTCTTCATCCGACCATTTCTGATTTATAGAACCCTATCAATCATCAAAAGCAACAATAACAGAGACTTTCTTCCAATACAATTTACTCATTTCCAAAAGAAACTTTTTATATTGATGGAGAACTTCTTATAAATTCTATACTATAAATACATTATATAAAACTCAGAAACTCATTTGCAAAAGAAACTTCTTATAAAACTCAGAAAGGGATTTGATTACATGGATTTATTTTTATAAATTATCTACTAGAAAGACATTCTATAAAACTCGTATTAATTCAATTTTTCTACTACATGGTTGTAATTTAGTATGTGGAAATAAATTTGCTAGAGATGTTACTTTACGCACAAAAGTCAATTTCCTCATCCATCTACATATTTCTAACACGCACAATTACTAGTATTTTAGAAGACAATGAAAACTCTGCACATTCACATTCTAAGTATGACTAAGAGTGCACAATTAAAACTAAACAAGACATCTACACTTATACACCCTAATTAATTAACAACTACACATGTCATGAAAAATCAAGCATAATCTACTAAATTTTAGAAGGTAATGAGAACACCCACCTCTTTTGAAGAATTTTCCAATAGGAGCTCCTAGAAAATAACCCCTAGATCTTCTCCTCAAAATCCGAGCCCAAGAAGAAGAAAGACAAATCAACAGCAAGCTTTAGAAATAAGAAAGCTCCAAAAAGGAACAACAGAAATTGGAAGCAAGTATACTTAAACACAAATGAATATTTCTTTTGTTTCTCTTTTGCTGTTTCGAAGTAGGATGGGGGAAGGGGGTTTTCATGGAATTAGTTAATTTTGTGTGTGTGTGTGTGGGGGGGGGGGGGGGGGGGGGGGAGTTAACTTAACTACCCACACTCCTAATTAGGCTCTCCACTCACCCACTAACTCATCCACTTTCCCTCTCTTACAATTCTAAACAAGAAAATGTCCGGTCACTTCTTTCTTTTGTGTGCATTTGCACGTGCACGTGTACATTATGTGTGTGCACACTTCTACATACAATTTCATTTGGAGTTGTTTTTTTGTAATTAAATTTAGTGTGTATGTTTCACATTGTAATGTGTACAAAATTATAAATGAGAGTTCATGCACGTTAAATGCACACCTAAAAATTAGGGGCTTTAATTTATAATAATTTTAATGTGTTACAAATATAGAGCTAAGCCTAGTTGATTATCATTAAAATAAACCACACACTTGTGACTTGTTAAAATGAGAGAAAATTTTTCATGACTCAAGAGAATCTTACTAATCGATACGTGCACAAATTTTTACGTGCAAAACATGTAAAAACAAAAATATTAAAATATTTGAGTTAGAATTTAAATAGATGCTCAAAAATAAATTCACAATACTTAATCAAATTCGAGAGAATCAAATTATATATAAGAATCAAAATACAAAAATGCGTAGAAGATATTTATTTTAAAAAACACGTTATGGATATTTTCCGTTACAGTACAAAACAAAAGTATGTAACACATGCGTTGCAAAATTGTCATACCTCAATTTTGCGGGGACAGTTTGGGTTGGTAAGGCAGGATCAGGATGGGTGCAATGAGGTGCGGGGTGTGGTGGCACTGTGAGGAGCTCGAGAGATTGGCGGTGAGGTGGTGGAGAGGCAATGGTGGTGAGAAGATGAGGAGGGAGGAAGGCAGAGTAGCACGATAGAGGCGATGGTGAGGGGGATGATCGGGAGGTGGCTTGCGATGGAGAGAGGGAAAGGGACAGCGGTGGTGGAAAGCTGGAGGGCGGCGCTCAGTGATGCTGGTGATGGCGAGGCAGTAGGTTCGGGTGTGGGAGTAAGAAAGAAAAAGGAGAATTAGAAAGAAGAAGGGGACCGGGTTTATGAAGAATATGAAGAAGGAGTTGTTAGTTGGGATGAGATTAGTGGAGGTTAGTGGACTAATAATAGGAATTAATGGGCAGTTAGCGGAGTAGGGTTGTGCAGTTATGGGGATATTAAGTGGGGGCAGTTGAGGGGAGTTTGGTTTGGGTATCAAGACTTGGGTTTGGGTTATGAGCTTCATATGCAAAATAGAAGAAATACAAGATTGGGCTTCAATAAAAGAATGATAGTATGGGCTAGGAATGAGCTTCATAATATAATAAGCAATTCAATAATTGGTAAGGTGGGTTAAGATAAATGGAAATAATTGTACTTAAAATAGGATGGTTCACAACTATAGAATGGATTGGGCTTTTGACAAATAATGCATTTTTCTCAAATATATGCAATAGGGTTTTAAAATCACAAAGATAACTACGGAAAATTGAAATACAATAATACGAAGAAAATACAACTCTGTATCGTCGGAAATGGGGGTTACATGTACAATTAACTTCTACAGTTAAAGTTCTTCTCCTACAGATTCTGCTGCATGCATGCATGCATTTGTTGTTAATTTTTTTTTTTTCCATATAGATTGTGTTGCTGCTTATTTTGGTGTGGGTGCAAACAAATAGTGAGTTTATATTTTGAAGGAAACTCCTAAAGATCTAATCTTTGACAGTCGCAGTGAAAATTAGTTAGAACCTCTGAGATTAGATTCGGATCGTTGAAAGAGCACCTTGATCTGAATTTGATGGTTGCTGATGTGACGGATGGACCTGCAAAAAGCCTGAAACACTGGGGGTGGCCCCTGTGACAGACCCTCCGACGCTCAAGTCAGAACCAGAGAGAGAAATTGCATATTACTGATTACCTTATGATTGAGGTAGGGGGGGGGGGGTATTTATAGGGTTGAGAAACAGTTAGGAGATTGATATGAATTAGTTATCTCATGTCTGATTCTCCCCATTTTAAGAGATATAATCAGTTATTCTCATGTTTTGGGATAAGCAATTTTACTTATAACTCTCATGGGCTGGGTGTCTCTCTTAGTGGGCATAGTCGCTTTTAATGGGTTTGAAAGTGCCCCATGTTTTGTTAATAAGCCTGAAGAGGGCCCGAAATGTTAAAGAGGCTCGATATTGTTAATCCGTCTGTAGAAGCTTTCTGTGCTGAAATCATACGACCCTAATTTGATACGATTTTTACCATCATCATACCCCCCCCCCCCACCCCCAAACTCCCGAATGATAGTTTTCTAAGCATTCGAAAAGTAATTAGCCTTATTTCAGAGTTCTAGGGGTACAATCTTAGCTTTCAAGAACGACTGGAGAATATTTTCCTGGACTTTTCTAAATTTTTCTGCATTTTTTATAACATTTTGAATTTTTAATAATTTTTCCTCAATTATTAATTGCATTTCTAATTTTTAATTATTTTTCTAAATTTAATAATTATTTTTCAGAATTTTAATTAAAATTTTGAATTTTAAAATGATTTTGGGGAACTTTTTTATTAATTTATCAGCTTGGCACGGTTTTTGGAGTGATCACGTACATTGATAATGCTTGGCTCCCCTACAGTGATGAGGAGGCAGTGATGAGGCGATGTGGCTTCATCTAGAGCGTCGATCAGAGCGGGGCTCGCTTGCTGAGCAAGATCGAACGGGTGAGAATAGGGCAGAAGAGAGAAGGCGGCGTGGCTTCACCCCACACATCCATCACGAAGGGACTCGCATATCTACTTATCCAACAGCTGCCCCTCTTGGTCGCCTAACCGTGTGAGCACCCCCTTGCTTGCCCGACCATTTTGGGCGAGCAACTGTCCATCTTCCCCTTTTTGATCTCTTTGTTTTGGGTGCCCAAGACACTTAGGTGACCACACTTACGTCGTCGAGCAAACTCGTGGTGAGTAAGCTTCTGGCAAGCAACTTTGCAAGCAAACCCTCGGTAACCACCTATGCTTCATCGAGCAAAACTTCAAGGTGAGCAAGCTTGTGGGTGACCAAGTTCAGTGAGCTAGCTTGTGGGAGACCAAGTTCGGTGACCAAACTTGTGGGCGACCATGTTTGGCGAGCAAGCCTGTGGCCGACCAAGTTCGACGAGCAAGAGCTTCGACGAGCAACACCCTTGGTGACCAATGTGTCTCAATGACCTCTTCTCCTTCTTCGGTGATGAATGAGGTTGTGGCAACCAGGAGTCTTTTCGATGACCTAGCTTTGGTCGACAAAAACTCTTGCCAAACCCCTTTTGAAAAGCAAAAATCGTTCTTCCCCATTGAGCAAAGATGCAGGCAACCCCTCTTTTCGTCGAGCAAGGACCTCTGGGCAAGCATGGCTCTCAGGGAACCAAGCTCTGGGCAAGAAAACTCTTGGTGATCACCTTTTTCTTCGTCGAGCAGTGCTTCGAGTGACCAATAACTCTTAGGTGACTAAAATTTGGGTTGAATAAGCTCTTGTTGACCATCAAGTCTCGTTCATCCTGATCTTTGGGCTTGATATTCGTCTATTTTCTAAATGGGTTTGTATTAGGCTGAAGCTTGAATTTGGCATCTTTGCAGAGCTAGGTCTTGGCAAAGTTTTGAAGGTCCGGGTCTGTAAGGTCTTACGGTCGGGTTGGAGGTAGATCAGCCTTGAAGTTGAGGTGTACGGAGCTTGTGGTTGGAGATAGGCTAACCCGGGTTGGAGGCTTGAGATTTGAGTTTGAGTCGTTTGGAGCTTCTCCCCATAGGCGAGGTTGGAGGTAGGCTAGCTTGGATTTTGCTAGGTTTTTGGAGCTTGATCATCTCCTACCATGTAGTTTTTATTGGGTTTGAGTGTAGCTTTTCGAAGCTTTTCCCTACAGCCGAGGTTGGAGGTAGGGTTTTTGGAGCTACGGAATTGTTGGAGATTGAGTTGTGTGGAGCTAGGTCTTGGAGCTTCGAGTTTCTATTTGTAGTCAGGGTCATTGTGGAGCTAGACTTGATCAACTTGGAGCTTGGTTGAATTATGTTTTTTCTTGTTGATGTTGGATCTTCGTTCGTGCCCACCAAGTGTTTGTTGATTGGTCTACCCATTGAGTTCAAGACTCTAGTTGATTTCGGGTTTCAAATAAGTTAGTTGTCTTCTATCTTGGTTTGATAATCCTCAAATTGTTGCTTGCCAAGTTTTTGTTGAGTGGTCTATCCCATTGAATCGCTTTTTCGTCAACCAAACGGTGTGTTGTTCGCTCATGTCATCGATCGAAAGTTATGTTGTTGGGAGATTGCTCTTATTGATTTGGGGGTTGAGTACTTCGACCGTTGGATTTTATGCATGGCTCAGATGTTGCCACATGGAAATTTGATCTTGGAGGCTCTATAAATAAGACCCAATCACACCCCTAATTTGCTCATATACCTCCTCACTTTCTCTCTATACAAATTTTCTCTCTCTAGAAATTGTGGTGGTTTACCGGGTGGTGCTGGTGGTTTGCCTGGTGGTTTGACAGTGGTGCTAGCAGTCGTTGTATTTCAGTGTTTTTGTAATCGTGATTAGGTGACTCCGTTGCAATCGTTGTCCGTTATGTCTAGCATTTTTTCAAGCAATTCTTCTTCCATTGCGGTTAGTTTAGAGGTATATGGTGATGTTGAATCTACCCATTTCACTAAAGAGGAGAAGGGAAAATATGTGGTCCGTCATTCCACTATTGTAGAGATGGCTGTTGAGCGTGAGAAAGACAGGGGGTGCACTTAAAACACCGTTGTTTCTAGCTCCTGAATTGATTAGGGAATACGCCGTGGTAGATCGAGATTTCCTTAAGAATGACATGGAGTATGTCAAGCCAGACCCAGTCTATACCACTGAGACTGATTTTGCAATAACTATTCTCATGAGGGAAGAGCTTCTTGTGATCAGGGCGGTCTTCGGGGTTCCATCTGAGTATAGGTTACTTTTACTGGGTCCCCGAGTTAGAGCATGCTACATGATGTCTGAGGAGTACTATTTCTTCCTTTGCGATGCCTTCTACACTGAACTTCGTTTGCCTCTTTACCCCTTTTTTAGAGAGGTGTGCAACTGGTATAGGCTGCGTCTGATTCAGCTTATGCCAAACGCGTGGAGGCACGTTGTGCAATTTGTCCTGCAATGTCGTAAGCTCGGAAGTGAACCGAGCCTCACCGTCTTTAAGCGACACATTAAGATCGCCCAACAGAACAAAATGGAGGAACGATGGTACATTTTTCCTCGTAGCAATCGGGGGGTAATTAAGGTTCCTGACTCGATTAAGTCTTGGAAGGAAAAGCTTATTTTGGTTTGTACTGCTGAACCATTGGAGATTCCCACGACATGGAGAAGGACGGTTCCATCGACGTTGAGGGCGCAACTTGTGGTGACCGTGGTGGAAAAGAGATTTAGTGACGCTATTCTCGTGCAAAAGATGTTGGCATGGCAAGATATCACCGACAAAGTACTATTCGAAGGTGGTCTTAGCCCGGTTGATCCTAGTACGGTTTATTGCTTTCGTTTCATTCCATATCTTGTTGCTTAATTGATGTTTTTGTTATTTGTTGCTTTGATTTGCATTACGAATTCTCATCTCTTCGTGTTTCATCTTGCAGGGAAAGTAGGTATGGACTTTGAAAACCTGATCAAGGACCGGGAGGCCCTTCACAACAAAAAAATTGATGAGCCAAAGAAATGCAAGAGGTCGGCGAGTCATCCCCTACTTCCCAGGATTCGTATGCCCTGGCCTTGGTTGTTCCGACTGAGATGCCTTTGGGAGCTTCACCTGATGCCGTTGTAGGGGGGTTCTTCTCTGGCGGCGATCGTAGAGAGTGCTACGCCCGTCCCCTTAATTGCCCAGGCTACGGCGATCCTCAGTGACGATAGGGAGATGAATCATGTTCCTGACTAGAGTGTGAAGCAGCAAAGAGCTTCCTCAGCAACTCTATTGCTTTCTTAGATGTGATTCGTCACCTCCCCACTCCCCCAGATCGGGAGAGGCTGAAGATGGAGCCACCCAAGATATCCGTCCTAGAGATTTCCCAAGCTCAGATGACGATACTTTCCAATGTCTTTTGAAATTTGGTCTTTGCATCTTTCATTTATAGTGCAATATCGTCAGCATTTTCCTTCTTGTTTCAGATGGCATGTCACTTCGGCAACTTGGTCGATTTCTACGTCACCGACGAAAAAAACCTGAAGGTACAAGTCTCTCGTGCCGAGAGGTACAAGAAGAAGGCCATCAAGGGGTTGAAGATGGAGTTGGAGGCATTGAAGAAGAAGGGGGAGGAGGCACTCCTAGATTGGAGTTGTCGGTGAAGAGGGAAGATTACTCACATCTCAAGCTTGAGGCATCGGAGAACACGGTGGCCGACCTCATGCTAGAGTTGGAGAAGGCACGGGCTGAGACGACATTGGCTGTGAAGGCCGCAGAGGCCAAGGTGGAGGCCGAGGCTAAGGCCAAGCAGCAGAGCGTGATTGATAAGTCCTATGCCCGGGCTATCACTCACATAGTGGAGCGTGTTCCGGGCTTCACCATGAAAGGGTACGATGTGATAAACGGGCCCATAAATGGGAGTTTGGCCTCTTTCAAGCCCAACAACCCGAAAAAGCCTTGTCTAACTAGGTTGTCATAACAGCCAACATGAGTGAGTTCATTATTATCTAAACTAGTATAACCATGTGCAACTTCTCCTCATGAGGACGTCCCTCCTACCTCTCAGCATGATCAGCTCCCTCAACCGGATCAACTTATTCAGCCGAAACAGTCTCAACAGCCCCAACAACCTACCCAGCCTCCCTCCAAAGAGGCTCCACCGGCGAGCTCCCAAAGAAGTTAGCATCATGTGGAGCATACTGGTGAGAACAGAAGGTCGGTCTACACCTCGATGCCCTCTACGGTGCACCCTGCTGTGCCTCAAGCTTAGCAGGACCTCCACCAGATCATAATCTCAAGACTGCAGGGGTCAGACCTCCGAGGCCGCTTGTACGGACAGCGAGCCCGGGATGAGATCCCTCATTTAGCATGTCAGGAAAGCAGGAAGGGCCCCTCCCCTCGAAGTCAGGGATACAGAAGAACCCTCTCTCCCAGAGGGCAAAGAATCCATCACTCCAATGGACAAAGGAAGGACTTCTCCCCCTTGCAAAAGAAGGAACCCAACTCCAACAAGTCGATCAGCTACCATGAGAGATAGAAATGAAGAAGAACCCATCACCAGGACAGAATTCCAGAACTTAAAAGATGAGATCCTTCAAGCCCTTAATGTCGTTCCTAGAAGGACCTGACAAACTAGCCATCACCGCTCTACTCCTCCATGACGTAAGGAGTCCCATGAATCCACTGGATTCCAAGAACATGACAACGTCGTCCTCCAGCACCGCCAAAATATGGAAGATAGGCTAGAACTACTAAAACAAGAAGAGGGAAGACATGAGGGAACATACCGCCCATCCGACCTCTTTCTTTAGAAAATTCATTGATGCTCATGTTCCAGTCAACTTCAAAATTTCAACCTTTGAGTCATACAATGGTGAGTTCAACCAGGTAGACAACATTGAGAGTTTGAAAACTCTCATGATGATCCACCAAGCATCCAACTCCCTCCTCTACAAGACTTTCCCAGCAACCCTGAAGGGATCGACACGGGAGTGATTCACTTGATTCTCTCCAGGGTCCATCTTCTCCTTCGATCAGCTTTAGAAACTTTTCCTCACACACTTCATCACCAACTTCAAGACAGATAAGACAAGTGCCTCCTTACTAGACTTGAAGCAATGGGATGGGAAGTCTCTCAAGAGTTATGTACGGCGCTTCACAGCCGAGTCTCGATCGATCCCTTTACTCGATTCAGCAATAGCCACGACTGCCTTCAGGTACAATGTGAATCATGACCACCTCAAAGCTTCTCTTGTCAAAATACCCCCTCGGGACTTCTCTGACCTCCTCCAAAGAGTCGAGAAGTACATCCGAGTGGAAGATGAAATTTGACCCCAAGAACAAAAGGTGCCCTCATCCGAGAACAAACGGTAGAGCACCAATGAAGATGGATCCGAAAAGTCCTAGGAGGATGCTGATATGGCTAAAAATGGGGTTAAATCGGAAGCGTCCAGATCGAGCACGAATCTTAAAGCTTTGGGGTAAAAGGGTAATTTCACCCATGAACGGATCTGAGATGGGTACTGGGTCTTTTCTACAAAGGCCCAATAACCCACGAACGGATCCACATTAACTGGGTGCGGGTCCCAACCCGCAAGAAACCCAGTCCAGCTGGATAGAATTAGGGTTTCTGATTGTATTAAATCAACAACCCTGATTTACTCTATCCTTTCATGGGGAATTAGGGATTTCATTCCTAAACTGATCCCAAATGCGGCTATAAATACCCTCCATCCACCACCATTAAGAGGTAATCAATCTTTTGCCAGTTAACGCTCATTCATAATCTTTTTTGATTACTGACTTGAGCGTCGAAGGGTGCATCGCCGGGATCAACCCCGGTGTATTGCACTTTTTGCAGGTAAATGGCGGGAGTCAACGGTCAAACTCCGGTGGAAAGGTTCCAGGTTTGCTATTTGGTTTCCCTAAGAATCCACAAATTCTATCTGTTTGCTTCCACACCAGATTTAGCGGTAACAAATTGGCGTCATCTGTGGGAACCCACGAATAGCACTCCTTCCTCTTTCCTTGGTTAAGATCATCTCCAGCTATGTCTCCTCGAAAGCTAAGATCCAAAAGGTCCAACCGTGAACCCACTCCTCCTCAACCGCAACAGGAGATCCCCCTCCAAACCGTCCAGCTGCAGGGGAAACTCCCACCACAGCCTAATCAGCCCCCGCAGCAAGATCAACCTCCTCTTCAGAACCTTCAATCCCACAGGGCTCCGCTCGGGCCCCAAAATGTTGGTGCAGGGACCTCCCACCCCAATCCTCAGAAACAACCCCTCCATCATGACCACGTCTCCGTGCACAACCCCTCTACTAATTTGATGGCATCTCACAACCCCGGAGCTTTCGAAGACGTCCGCAATATCCTTATCAATCGGTAGAAAGAGGATGACCTTCGCCACCGTTTGGATGAAAGGTGGGCCCGTGAGGGAGCCTCCCACCAAGAATGTCCAAATGAGCAATCTCCTCGTCGCCGGGACTATCGGAGGTCCCCACCTCACAGAAGACGGAGAGAGTCCCCTGAGCACCATAGGAGAAGGCCTCACTCTCCCGCTGGTCGGCAACCCCCGAGGGATGATACTGCACCCATCACCCGTGCCGAATACTAGTAATTCCAAGCAACTGTCTTGCAAGCCCTCAACCTCCGGCCGAACAACAACAATGCTCGGAGGGTCCCCACTCCTCCTCCAGTCCAAAGTCCTTGCCATCGGTCCTTAACCCCTCCCCAAGCTCCGTGTAACCACCATCGCCGAACTCCGTGCTCCTCTTCTTACGAAGACGAGTCCAGAGACTCATTTGCTACCATCGAAGGGATGATGCTGTCTATCGTCGTCTCCACGAGATGGAGAGATGCCTCGGCCAACTAGACAGGGAAGAAGAACTAGAGGAAGGACCCTTCGTCCCAGCCAACCTCCCTTCTCTCGAACAATCATGGAGGCACCGGTTCCAATATGCTTCAAGCCCCCGCAGTTCGAGACTTACTCCGAGGAGTCAGACTCCGTGGACCATATCGAGAGCTTCAAGACCCCTATGTTGATCCACCAAGCTTCCAATGCCCTACTATGCAAAACCGTCCCAGCTACTCTTAAGGGTCCAGTTCGGGAATGGTACTCTGACCTCGCCCCATCCTCCATATTCTCTTTTGAACAATTTAAAACCCTCTTCATCACCCACTTCGTGAGTAGCTGCCGCACAGAGAAGACCAGCATCTCGCTACTCTACCTCAGTCAGAAGAAGGGTGAGAAGCTCAGAGATTATGTGAAGTGATTCACCGTAGAAGCTAGGTCCATTGCTTCCCTCGACCAGTCGGTCGCTGCAGCAGCCTTCCAGTCAAATATCCTTAACTCCAGCCTTCGGTCCTCTCTAGCCAAGAAGCCCCCGTAAAACTTCTCCGACCACCTTCTCAGGAGCGAGAAGTATATTTGGGCTGAGGAAGCTGAGCATCGCCCCACCTTCGAGGGGTCTTCCTCCGGAAACAAGAGAAAGGCAGCTGAAGAAGAGGGAGCTAAGAAGCTCCAGAAGGACAATGGGGGCCAGCGCCGCCCACCTCCCAGATTCGAGAAGTTCATCCCCCTTAACACCAACATTTCCACTATTCTCATGGAGGTTGAGAAGGAAGGGGTTCTGCCTCCTGCCCCGATGATGAATACCCCTAGCAAGAAGAGGGATAAAGAGAAGTGGTTCCGATATCACCGGGACCACGGCCACGATACCAATGATTATCTGGCCCTGAAGAATGAAATCGAGGCCCTCATTCAGAGGGGGCAGTTGTCTAAATTCTTGAGAAAGGACCGAGTTGATCCTCCACCTCCTCCCCCCAGGTGGGCTAATAAGCATCCCGAAAGGTGCAATGAGACTCCCGAGTTTGAAGAGGAGCGTATTCTGCATCTCATTCATGGAGGCCCCATGGGAGGCACCTCCAACTGCTCTCGAAAGGCTTTCATCAGGGAGGTCAACTCTGTACATGGCATGCCCCCTCCCAAAGGCCTCGGAGTACCGGTCACTTTTTCAGATGAAGACCTCGAGGGTGTCCGAACCCCCTATTGTGACGCACTAGTCATCAACCTCCATATGGCAAATTTCAAAGTGGAGAGGATTCTGGTCGACAATGGTAGCTCCGTTAACATTCTCTTCCTCGCGGCTTTCCGAGGATTCTGGCTACACGCTATATGGGTTCACGGGAATGCCAGTGACTATCGAAGGGGTAATCACCCTCGACGTAACCGCTGGCAAAACCCCTACTACCCGTACGGAGCCAATGGACTTCATGGTCGTCGATATCCCAGCTGCTTATAATGTGATTCTAGGCCGACCTGGCCTAGCTGCTCTAGAGGCCGTCCCGTCGGCTTACCACCTCAAGATGAAGTTCCCCACCAGGGCAGGAGTAGGGGAAGTAAGAGGTAGTCAAGAGATGGCCCGCAAGTGTTACATGACCTCCACCGGGGGTCCCGTTCTCTCCCTCGAGACTCTTGAGATTCCCCAAGGGAACGCCCAACCTATGTCCGAACCGGTTGATGAGTTAGAGGAAGTGCTATTTTCCGAACAGGATCCGAACCGCAAGTTCTTTATCAGCAAGACCCTCCCATCTGCCCTATGTTCCGACATAGTCCAATGCATTAGAAAGAACCATGACCTCTTCACATGGTCAGCCGTCAACATGCCAGGAATCTCCGAGGAGCTCCTCGTCCACCACCTCAGTGTTGCTCCGGGGTCCAAACCGATCCAGCAGAAGAGGCGCAAATTTGCCCCTAAGCACCAGCAAGCTATAAAGGAAGAAGTGGACAAACTCCTTAAGGCCCGGTTCATACAAGAGGTCAACTATCTCGAATGGCTCTCCAATGTTGTTATGGTTAAGAAGGCCAACGGGAGTTGGAGAATTTGCATCGACTTCACGGACCTGAACAATGCATGTCCTAAAGATCCATTTCCTCTCCCAAGCATCGACACCTTGATTGACGCTACTTCGGGCCATGAGCTGCTCAGCTTCATGAATGCCTTCTCCGGGTATAACTAAATCCGAATGTTTACCCCAGATATCCCAAAGACCTCCTTTGTCACCGATCACGGGCTCTACTGCTACAGGGTAATGCTCTTCGGGTTGAAGAATGCAGGTGCAACCTACCAACGCCTTGTCAACAAAGTCTTTCAGAACCAAATCGGTTGAAACATGGAAGTGTATGTTGATGATATGCTAGTCAAGAGCATCCAAGGGGCCGACCATGTTGCCGATCTGCAGGAAGCATTCGATGTATTGAGAAAGCATGATATGAGGCTCAACCTGAACAAGTGTGCGTTCGGAGTCTCATCGGGGAAATTCCTGGACTTCATGGTCAGCCAAAGAGGAATCGAAGCCAACCCCGAGAAGATCAAAGCCATACTAGACATGGCTCCTCCCAAAAGTGTGAAAGAGGTTCAGAAGCTCACGAGGTGCCTCGCAGCCATAGGGCGCTTCCTGTCCAAGTCAGGGGAGAAGTGTCTTCCTTTCTTTAAAGCCCTTAGAGGAGCTAAAGGCTTCGAGTGGGGTCAACAGCAAAGAGAATCTTTCGATCAGCTAAAAGCCTACCTGGTTAACCCCCCTCTCCTCAGCAACCCTATCCCCGGGGAAACACTCTACCTCTACTTAGCTGCCTCCGAGCAAACCCTCAGAGCTGTCCTAGTGAGGGAAGAAGACAAGGCTCAGAAGCCCATCTATTATGTGAGTAAGGTAGTTCGGGATGCCGAGCTCCGGTACCTAAGATTAGAGAAGATGGCGTTCATCTTGGTCATGGTAGCTAGGAAGCTTCGCCCTTATTTTCAGTCCCACTCAGTGGTCGTGCTTACCGACCAGCCGCTTAAGCAAGTTCTGCACAAACCCGAGACCTCGGGCCGGCTGATGAAGTGGTCGATCGAGCTGAGCCAGCATGACATATCATACCAGCCTCGGACCGCAATCAAGGCTCAAGCCTTAGCTGAATTTATTATTGAGAGCACCATCCCAGAGGTCAGTCAAGCAGCAAAAGGGCCTCCTATCTGGACAGTATATGTAGACGGGTCCTCTTGCACCGAGGGGAGAGGAGTCGGGGTCATTCTGGTAGGCCCAGATGACTTCGTCCTCCAATACTCCCTTCGCATCAACTTCAAGGCCTCCAACAATGAAGCGGAGTATGAAGCCCTTATAGCCGGCCTCGGTATGGCTCGCAAGGCAGGAGCACAACGGCTCCAGATATTTAGCGACTCGCAGCTGGTTGTGAATCAAGTCTTAGGAGAGTACGAGGCGCGAGATGACCGAATGGCTAAGTACCTAGCCAAGGTCCAAAATCTCATGGCTTCATTCGAAGAGGCGCTAATTCAGTGGATCCCCAGAGAAGAAAATTCCCAAGCAGATGCCCTCTCCAAATTGGCTTCCTCCTCCCTTCAAGGTCTCGAGTAGACCGTCCTGATTGAAGTGCTCCTAAGACCGAGCATAGAAGAAGAAACTCCCGACTCGATGGAGTCGCTGCTCGTCCAACTTCAAGACAACTGGATGAAACTGCTGATAGAATTTCTAAGAGATGGCTTCCTCCCCAAAGACCCTAAGGAATCTCATCGAGTCCGAACGAGAGCGGAGCGGTACACCCTTGTTGAAGGAGTCTTGTACAAACGCTCCTACACCCAAGTAGACGGCCGACCATACTTGAGGCGCCTCTCCCCAGAAGAAGCCTCATATGCCTTACAAGAGCTCCACAAAGGTATAGGCGTAGCACATTCAGGGTCAAGGTCCATCGCCACGAAAGTGTTGAACTATGGGTACTTCCGGCTTACCCTCCTTCAAGATGCCGAACGACATGTCCGGCAATGCAGCTCCTGTCAACAGTACTCCAACATTCGTTGGCTACCTCAAGCACAACTCACCTTTCTATCAAGTCCGATCCCTTTCGCAATGTGGGGAATGGATTTGCTAGGCCCATTCCCCGGAAGAAGCCTCATATGCCTTACAAGAGCTCCACGAAGGTATAGGCGGAGCACATTCAGGTTCAAGATCCCTCGCCACGAAAGTGTTGAACTATGGGTACTTCTGGCCTACCCTCCTTCAAGATGCCGAACGACATGTCCGGCAATGCAGCTCCTGTCAACAGTAATCCAACATTTGTTGGCTACCTCAAGCACAACTCACCTTTCTATCAAGTCCGATCCCTTTCGCAATGTGGGAAATGGATTTGCTAGGCCCATTCCCGCTGGCTCCCGGTCAACTCAAGTTTCTAGTCGTGGCAATCGACTACTTCTCAAAGTGGATAGAGGCCGAGCCTTTGGCTACGATCACTGAGAAAAAAGTGCTGCAGTTCTTCTGGAAAAGTGTAATCTGTAGGTTCGGCGTGCCCCGTGTCCTAATAACAGATAATGGAACACGTTCACGGGGGCCGCATTCTGATCTCTGTGTGAAGATCTCGCCATTCAGCAACGCTTCTCCTCCGTCTCCCATCCTCAATCAAATGGCCAAGTGGAAAATGCCAACCGACAGATCCTCTCCGGTATCAAGAAGAGGCTGGATAGATCGGCCAAAGGCTTGTGGGCGGAGCAGCTCCCTAACGTACTATGGAACTACCGCACTACGAAACGGACCCCTACAGGTGAGTCGCCGTTCAATCTCACCTATGGGTCCGAAGCTATGATCCCCTTGGAAGTAGGCCTACCATCTCCTCGCCTTATGGCCTATGAAGAAGAGCAGAATGCCAGAGAACTTCGGGCAGATTTGGACTTGGTTGATGAGCTTCGTAAAAGAGCTTCAATTCGCCAGAAGAATTACCGAAGAAGAGTTGAGCAGCCTTACAACAAAAGGGTCCGTCCCACCAATCTCAGTGAAGGGGACTTGGTCCTCAGAAAACTAGCTATCTCCTTTCCCAGCTAAAAGAGTAAGCTAGCCCCGAATTGGGAAGGACCCTACAAGATCGTCAAGGTAGTTCGGCCCGGAGCATACCGTCTTGAAGACCTTGAAGGCAGAGAGATTCCCAGGACTTGGAATGCCGACCATCTATTGAAGTACCAAGAGAGCGCCTGAACGCCTCTCTAAGTACCTTCAGATGTCGAATCATTCCTTTCCTTTCACTTGTATTTTGCTTCTTTATTTTCTCAATGTAATAATGGCCTGCAACTTAGAAGCAGCCAACTAGTAGTTATCAATAAAGAGCTTCTTTTTCCCTATATCTTTGTTGTGATTACTTGCGTCTCTCTGTTATTAATTTCTTTAACTCGAACAACGAGTTCGGAGTCCAACACTTGGCTCGATTCCGCTCCGCACGCTTGCTCTTAAGCGAGCAAGAAGTGGTTCGCCATTCGGAATTGCTCCCACAACCATTGAAATTAACTTAAAAGACGAGTTCGGAGTCCAACACTTGGCTCGACTCCGCTTCGCAAACTCGCTCTTAAGCGAGCTAGAAGTGGTTCGCCATTCGGAATTGCTCTCACAACCGTTAAAATTAACTCAAACGATGAGTTCGGAGTCCAACACTTGGCTCGACTCCGCTTCGCAAGCTTGCTCTTAAGCGAGCTAGAAGTGGTTCGCCATTCGGAATTGCTCCCACAACCGTTGAAACTTGCTCCGACGGCTCGCGCGAAATTCTTATAACCATACTAGACATGGGAGAAGAGTACTTACAGGAGCTAACCTTTGGTCCTTATGATTTGTCTAAAGTTGAAGTAATCCTTCAAAAGGCTGCTTTCCACTACGAGAAATTGCCTTCTCCTACAAATTCGCAAGCTGGAGGTTTGAAGCAGTGCTCGGCACTACATACACACCTCGTTCGTAAGCGAGCTAAAAGTAGTCCAACCTTCACAAGTAAAACAACACATGAAAGCTTCTATAAAGTTCGGAAGAACGAAACACACAAGTCCAAAGAAGGAAAAAGCCTCGCTTCTATAAAGTTGGGAAGAACTGTACAAGACAACTTCCTTACAAGACAAACTTCTTTACAACGAAGTTACAAGGGCTGAAAAACCAAAACAACAAAGCCAACTCGCAACACTTAAACAAAATACAAAACTTGGAAAACAAGAAAGCTTCAACGCCTCCTAGGCACAGGGATGTTCCGCTTTAAAGATACCCGGGGATGGCGGCGCCTGACCTCGGAACTCGTCCCTAGACCGACGAACTGAGACGTATCCTCGGCACTACCCTGACATTTGTGCCGACGGAAGCTCCACTCGATGAAATTGCCACACCGCTTTGGGTTTCACCCTGACTTTGCTGAGCAACGGGCAAATGGGTCGCGAGCTCGTAAAATGAAACCCCTCATTCGCTCTCTTCACGAGTGCACGAAGTGCTCTTGACGTTGATTGGCCCCGAACGCGGTTTGAGACGAGCCACTTCCGCCTCCAGCTCGGCTATCCGCTGTTTCAGAGAGTCGTCTTTTACATCCACTTCGAAGCACGGGGGCACTGCAGAGCTCGGGATGCTAGGACGGCTGGCAATGATTTGGCAGAGTTGAATGACTTCGATGCCCCTGTCCACCGTGGCCCTCTTCAACGCGTCAACCTCGGCCGTCAATTCGTCGCGTTCAGTCATCAGCTTACCCACCGCCGCCGTCAACTCCTCTTCTTCTGCCCGGAGCTCTGCCTCCACTATCTGCAGGTGGTGAATTTCAGTGAGCAGATCGTCTCTCTCTGCTGTCATCTTCGACAAAGAATGTCGAAGACACTTGAGCCTCAGCCCATTAGTAAAGGAGGTCGACGAGCCATCATCCTCGTCTACGGGGGTAATCTCAGCGAGCCTGCCCTCTAGTCACCAAATTTCGATGTCTCGCCGGCCTAAGATCAGCTGCAGATGGTTCCGCTCACCCTCGGCTCTACGCAACCCCAACTTGACTTCGTAAAGGCGCTCTCGGCACCTGGTTAAACACAACATCGTCGCCCCTAAGCTAACCTCGAAACGTAACTCCTCCCCTGAGTGAGTGGGTTCGGCAGACTGGGTCACCTCCGCAAGCTGAAAAGTTCAAGGCAAACAACGAGAACGCTCAGTCAATAT
Source organism: Hemerocallis citrina (assembly GCA_017893485.1). Lineage (NCBI taxonomy): Eukaryota > Viridiplantae > Streptophyta > Magnoliopsida > Asparagales > Asphodelaceae > Hemerocallis > Hemerocallis citrina. Next base: position 143,556,451 of record CM030360.1, read on the forward strand.
TCACAAATTTGCTTCACATCAGACTCCGGAACAAGGCCACATGCACCTAGCTAAGACTAGAATCTTTTGTTTCAACACTTAGTCAAATTTCAAGGAAACGTTTGGAAATCTACTCAAAAGAAACATAGGGTCGAACTCAAAAGCTGTATTTTCATTCATCACAAAAATGGGGTGGCCAGTCCGCAATTAGGCAATGCAATCAATAGCTCAAAAAACAAAAAACAAAAGAAAGAAGAAGAAGTCAGGGGATGACCTCTTTCCCGGGGCATCGTGATTGGGCGGGGTCGGACTCCCCCGAAGGAGGCATCATCGCCAGTGGAGTCACCACCGACCCCTGCACCTTGCCGATGACCTCGACCTCGTTGTCATCTTCGTCATCCCCTCCCTCCTCCTCCGACTCGGGGTCGAAGCCTTCGACGTGGTCCGGGAAGAGTCGCCACCCGGAGCAGTCGACCGCAGGATAGCGCTCCGACACCTGTGCGATGGCTTGAGTGTACGCCTTGGCCATATTGGCAGCAAGGAAGCCCTGCGCCTTCGCCAAGGTGGCTGCTTCGGCTTCCTTCACTGCTGCAGCCTGGGCCTCCACCACCTCGGCCAGCTGCTTGGCCGACTCCTCCTTCTGACGAAGCAGATCGCCCTCGAGCTTCGTCACGAGACCCTCAAGGTACTCGAGCCTCGTCACCTTCCCCTCAAACTCGACCTTCAACTTGTCGAGTTCGTTGGCAATTCAAGCCTTTTCAGCCCGAGCCCGGTCGGCCTCACTCTTAAGGTCCTTCTCCAGCTCTGCCATCTGCTCCATGAGATGACCGAAGTGGACGGTTATCTGCAGCATAAAAACAAGGAATGAAAGAAGTCAGAAAATTTAATGTGCAGGCTATCAACATAGTGAAAATCAATACTCACTGATACCGACGCACGAGCGATCTCGATGGCATCATCGCCCGCGAGGCCGGCGTCCATGGCGGCTCGATCCTTCGGCGTCACCAGGTGCTTCACCGCCTGCATGCTCGACGTCGAGTCGCCGAGGAATCCATTGAGCTTCCGAACTTACCAGTCCGGAACGTAGATCTTCTTGTGCTCCTCTGTAAGGAGCTCCTCGGCATCCACTGTCAGCGGGGGCACCACCATCCCTGAGCGTAGCGGCTATCGGGAACTCGCCTACATTGGTCGACGCCGAGGCTGCCTCCGGAGCCCGCCTCGGGGTCACGACCTCCACCTCTTCGGTGGCACTGACGACCTTCGCAGCCTTCGGAGCAGTTAGCTTGGTCGCGACCCTCTTGTGCTTCTTAGGCGCCTTGCTCCCGAGGGAGGCCCTCTGCGCTAGCACAGCATCGTAGTCCATATTTTCTGCAATCAAGCGAGAAGTTGGTTAAGAAAAACGCAAGTTATGATAAGCAAAGTAAAAAGAAAAAAAAAGAACATAGAAAAAGCCGCGTACTAGGATCTACGTGGCAGAGCCCTCCCCTGAAGAGAACGTCTTCGGTCAGATCTCGCCAGTCGAACTTGGGCCGGTCGAGAAGGACCCGAACTGTATCTTCTTCTTGGGGGTGAAGCACTGGCGACTCCCTCACTCGCTTCGTCACCTCCTCCACCCAACCGGAGGGTATAGGCCATGCCTTGCGGCTCCGCACTATGAAATACTTGTCGTGCCAATGTTTTATGGAGTCAGGGGCAGACGACGAGCCGAGTGCCATGCCTCAGGGCCAAATAATACCGAAACTCAGACCGGTTCTGTTGGTGAAGCCGGTAGAGCGTTCGGAGCACCCTCAACTCCGGCTCGACCCTGACTGTCTGGCAGTGGAGGTAGTGGAGCATGAACCCGTTAATGACTCTCCACGCGTTCGACATAAGTTGAATGGGGCTGACCCCAAACCAACTAAGGACCTGAATCGCGAACGGGTGGAGAGGGATCCGAGCACCAGCAATAAAAGGCATCGACCGGCCAGAAACACATGGTTACTGGCAGCGGCGAATTAGCCCTAACCCCGGGACCCGGCAGCATTAGTTCGTACTCCTCCGGGATTTGGAAGCAAACCCGGATCGCTGCCAAGTCCACCTCGCCGAAGATAGAAACCGTGTCGTCCATCTCTGAGGTCTCCCTTACCATATTCTCCTCGAAGGTGCGCCCCCTCCCGTGAACTATGCGCTCGGCGTGCTCCTCCCGAAGCTCCCGAACCCTATGGAGCCCTGTCAACTCCCCTGGCAACCTGCCGAACTCCCCCATACGCTTTGGATCTTCCATAATAGTGTCCCGACCAAATACCTTCTTGCCCTTGTCAGTGCGAGCATTGGTACTCGGAGACGGTGCATCGCCAGCAGAGGGGGAGGGCTCGAAAACGGGAGAAAGAGACATTTTGATACTTGGAAATAAACTAAGTATAAGTTACCTTGAAGGGACAGTCGTGGTCGGAATTTTAATCGGAAAACAGTCGGCGATCACCGTGAGCTCTTGCTAGTAGAAAATAATCACCTGAGTAAAAAAATCGGAGAAGTGAAAAATGAGAGAGGGGGTGGAGTTTTATAGATCTTGGCACACGAAACGAGGATAATGGGCCCAAAGAAAACCAACAGTCAGGCCCATTTACGCAAAGCGACAAAAGGAGCTGAACCGTCACATGACTTACCGCGCCAGGGCGTACCGTCGCATTAATGGCTGTCACTTCTGTCAGAGTTGTCAGAAGCTCAACAATCATCAGCCCAGCCTGTCATTTCTAGCCGTCAAATCAACTCTGGCACCTCGGCACGACTTGCTGAGCGCTCTTGGCACCGACCATTTTACATGGAAAAAATGGACTTCGACACGCCCTGCCGAGCGCTCTTGCCACTGAACCCTTCTACATGGAAAAAATGGACCTCGACACGCCTTGCCGAGCGCTCTTGGCACCGACCTTCTTACAGGGAGGAAATCTTCTCCGAAGTTCGGCCAGAACGCACCGAACCCCCTCCGGACTTCGGCCAAAACTCACCGAACCTCCTCTGGACTTCGGCCAAAGCTAACCGAACCATCTCTTCACGTTTGAAGCTTAGCCGAGATATCCCTGCTCTTCGACAGAAGTCACTGAACCCCTCCAGACCTTGGCCTCTCTCACAGCATGCGTTTGGAGGGGGTCGGCAACGACGTCGAAGTATTTACGCCAAGAAATGAAGGAAATCACTCCTCCAGGCAAGCATAGTCACTAGATCTCCCCAAAATTCGCGCCCAAAGCTGATGAAGGGCCCGGATTACGCCACGTCATAATTCGGAATTAAAAATTAATTTTTATTTATTAAAATCGCTTTATTTATTTAAAAATTGCGAAAAAATGATTAAAAATTCGGAAAAATTAATTCAAAATTCTAAAAAATAATTATAAATTCGGGGAAATATTTTTGAACCACTGGGTAAATAATTATTGCTTAGAAGAGTCAATTAAGACCCCCGAATAATAAATCACCGCTTCGCAAAATTAAATAAATAGTCCGAAAAGTAGATAAAAATTAAGAAAAATCACCAGAAGTCTAAGAGAGCTCAAGAACAACCTTGAGCGTGCAAATAGCTTCGAAAATTACCATAATACCTCATACAAAGATTCAATACCCCTCGTTTGGACTCCGATACAACTCCGAAAGCCATTAAAACAGTAAAACTACTCCCCAAAGGCTGATCAAACTTAGTCTTCGGGAGTGGGGGGCTCGTGATATGGCTAAATATGGGGTTAAATCGGAATCGTCCAGATCGAGAACGAATCTTAAAGCTTGGGGGTAAAATGGTAATTTCACTTGTGAACGGGTCTAAGATGGGTACTGGGTCTTTTATACAAAGGCCCAATAACCCACAAACGGATCCATCTTAACTGGGTGCGGGTCCCAACCCGCAAGAAACCCAGTCCAGCTGGATAGAATTAGGGTTTCTGATTGTATTAAATCAACGGCCCTGTTTCACTCTATCCTTTCACGGGGAATTAGGGATTTCATTCCTAAACTGATCCCAAAGGCGGCTATAAATAGCCCCCATATACCACCTTTAAGAGGTAATCAATCTTTTGCTAGTTAACGTTCATTCATAATCTTTTCTGATTACTGACTTGAGCGTCAGAGGGTGCGTCGCCGGGATCAACCCCGGTGTATCGCACTTTTTGCAGGTGAACGGCAGGAGTCAATGGTCAAACTCCGGTGGAAAGGTTTCAGGTTTGCTATTCGGTTTCCCTAAGAATCCATAAATTCTATCTGTTTGCCCCAACACCAGATTTAGCGGTAACAGATGCCGTAGGCCCACGTCATCCACTCCCAGTGCCTCGTTTTGAGAAGTACACTCCGCTTAATGCCATCATCTCTGCAATTCTCATGGAAGTTAATAAAGAGGGAATCCTTCAACTTCCTCCTAAGATGAATGCTTGAAGCAGAAGAAGAGACATGAACAAGTGATGCACGTTTCACAAAGATCACGGACCCCTCATAGATGATTGTCGAGCCCTCAAAGACGAGCTTGAAGCCCTGCTCCGACGAGGGTACCTCACCAAGTTTACCCAAAGAAACAAAATCGAACCTCCGCGTGCAATAGGAGCCAACAAGAGACAAGAGAGGCCTTCCGAGTCTCAAGGCTGGTGATGCATGGAGGTATTCCACTAAAACCATGGGGGACCTATGGGGGATTGTTTAACTCCTTAAGAACAACATTTCTCCGTGAAGTGAACTCAGTGCACAACATCCCCCTTCCAAGAGCTTGAGGGTTCTGATCACATTCTCAGACCAAGGCCTCTAAAGTGTTTGAACACCTCACTGCGAAACACTTGTAATCAACATATGTATGGCCAATCATGAGGTGTGTTGTGTCCTGGTAGATAAAAGCAGCTCGGTAAACCTTATCATCCTAAATGTATTCGAGGGCCTCAAGCTTAAGCGAGACCATCTCAAACCCGTCAAGTACACCCTCAATGGATTCTCTGGAGCCCTAGTTCAGATTGATGGAATCATCACCCTTGATGTAACTATAGGGAAAACTACATCCACTCGCACGGAAGCACTCTAGTTAATGGTTGTCGTCATGAAGTTCGCCTTCACGCGGTTGCCTCAACCTACCACATGTGGATGAAGTTCCCTACGGCAGAAGGGTAGAGGAAGCCCAGAAGGGTAAGGGAAGCCAAATGAAGCCAAGAAGCTGCTCAGGCGTGTTACACCGCCACAATGGAGGGATCGGTCCTCCTCCTTGATGCTCTGGAACTCCCCCAAGATAGGGGACATGCCAGTTCTGAACCCGTAGACGAACTAGAAGAAATCCTCTTCTCCCAAAAGGACTAGGTAAGTGTTTTCAGGTGAGCAAGGCACTCCTCCATCAAGTCAAGGAGCAACTCATCACTTGCATTAGGGAGAACCGATATCTTTTTTTTTGGACTGCCATAGACATATCGGGCATATCCAAAGATTTAATCATGCACCGGTTTAGTGTGAACCCAGAAATCAGGCTCGTCCCACAGAAGCATCATAAGTTTACCCCTGAATGGCAGCAAGCAGTCAAGGAGTAAGTCGAGAAACTCCTAGCCACTCGCTTCATTCAATAAGTTAGATACCTCGATTGGTTAGCGAATGTGGTAATGGTAAAAAAGCCAACGAAAAATGGAGAATCTGCATAGATTTCACATACCTCAACAAAGGATGTCCAAAGGATCTCTTCCCTCTACTAAGCATAGACGCCTTAATCGATGCCACCCCAATGAGCTCTTAAGCTTCATGGACGTATTCTCGGGATAAAACTAGATCTAAATGTTTCCACTAGACATCCCGAAGACGTCCTTCATCACCAACTAAGGATTTTACTACTATCGAGTCATGCCCTTCGAGCTAAAGAATGTGGGAGCTACATGTCAACGCTTGGTGAACCAAGTCTTCAAGGAGAAAATTGGCCAAAATATAGAGGTATATGTGGATGATATGCTCGTGAAATGCCTTAGGAAAGAAGACCATATGGCCGACCTCTAAGAAGCCTTTAACGTACTATAGAGACAGAACATGAGACTGAATCCCTCGAAATGTGCCTTCGGGATCTCCTCGGGGAAGTTCTTAGGGGCATTTGGTATGCGGATTGGAGAATTCCTTAGAATGGGCAGATTCTTGGGAATGTGAGGGTATAATTCATAATTATCACGCCCTGCTTCCCAAAAATATGAAATACGAGCATATGACATTGCCCAGCGAATGACTAACGTCACCCATAAGCTGTTTATCTGATCAATTCAACAGTATGAGTAATATAGAACAATTGCGCAGGCAATAATAATAATCTCATGAACAACAATACTTGGAATGAAGCAATATGAAATATCCAAATACAATAGACCAACTTCTGGAAATAATAATAAAATTCGGGTCATAAGCCCAATACAATAATAAATCCAATCTCAGATAATTAATAAATCTCAATACATTAGTTCAATAAAACGATAAGCAATTAGAAAGCATAAATCCTCAGAATGTTTGTTCTCCAATCCCAGCAGGTAATTCTCCTTCGTTACCTGTGGACACTTCATCTAAAAAGAGGAGAAAAGTTGTCCTTAGAGAAAGTCATAGACAACAAGTAGAGAAAACAAAGAATAATGGAATAACGATGTAACAATGAATTCAATGGATCAGTAGGAATCAATAACATGGGACAATAGCAAAAATCAATATCGTGATAATCGATGCAATGGTTATAAACAATGATTCAATAATCGATAACAATATTCAATGATCAATATCAGTAACACTTAGATAATATTTGATATCAATAGAAACAATGATGTACAATATGCAATGTACATATAGTGTCAATCCTTAAGTCTATTATCATTTTAATCCTAACTAATGCAGCACTTCGTACGTCCCTATTTACCACATGATTGCTACATACAAACAATTTGCATTTAGAATTAGTGGTGAATTCTATAGATCATGTGTCGGTACGATAATCACTGATATGATAACAATATTGTGCACGATTCATTATAATGATACACTGATTCACTGATTCACGGATTCACGGATTCACGGGTTCACGGATTCACTACACAAAAGATTGGAGTGTCGTAGTCAGTGCTCCACAATAAGTCGATAAATACTGGCCGACACAGTCACTATATTATTCACTACTCAAGTCAATTCCTTAAACCCCAACTTGTTAATTATTTTATTAATACAATAATACAATATGAAATTTGAGACATTGGATGAACAATAGTAACAATAGGAGAACAGTAGGATGGTAACATGAAATAGGACAATTAGAATTATGACAATAAGACTTTAGGATCATGCAATGCAACATACACACTTTGATTCATGTAATACTACGATATAGAAATAATTAATCTATTAAAATTGGGAATATAAAATTTTGGACAGCAAGAGTAGTCTGCTGCCACAGAAGTCAAAAAGTGAAACCGTTAGAAATTCTGAAAACTAGACTTCCACACGGTTCCAACACATATTTAAAGTTTAAAATTCGACAACAGTAGCTAGGTTAAACACGCCATTCATTACAAATTTTATGTTCCGGCGGAAATTCGACATCATGTTATTTTATTTTTAGAATCAGCAAAAACTCAATAATAAATTTATTAAAAATATTTATTAGACTCCTAAACATGTTAAGTAAAAATTTGGAAATTTTCAGAGAAATATTTTAAAATTTGATCAGCCTTTTAACAGATTAAACATCAAACATACAAGAATCTGAAATTCTAGGAAAAAAAAACACATCTGTAGTAAAACGATCATAACTTTTGCTACACAACTCGGAATTCAGCGATTAAAGATGTTATGGAAACTAGAAACATAGAGCTACAACTCTTGTTCAAAAGTTATTAATTTTAAGATCATTTACTAGGTCGAAAATAGCAGACAAAATACAGACAGCAAGCAACATACAGGTTTTTGGGTATTTTTCATGGAATAAATTAATTAAACATAATGGGTATCAATTCTATTAGTCGATAAAAATCATAATCAACATGATGGGTGAAATAACACGATGAATAAAATTAAAATCACATACATACACTAATTTAACATCAACCAAACAACAATCGATCAATCCAACATACACCCTAGCAATTATTTCTACAATAGATTAATTGTGTGATAATTATATGAGTAATCCTATCATGAATACTATATGGATGCATGAAAGATTCAATCTTTAGATTCAATAGAGGCACGATGTTAAGAATACAGGGATTAGCTAGTGTAAACTCAATAGACCCAACGAAAGATAATCAATACATTGATACGATAAAACAATTAGGATCTACTTGCAAGAATTTCAATAAAAACTTGAATTTGATACAAGATTCAATTTAACAGAGAAGTTGACTTGCCTTATAGAAGATGAAATTGAATACCAAGAATAACGGGATGAGAACTCCGAAGCAACAAACCCACGAACACATAAATTACGTGCAAACTACGTGCAACGAAAGAACCCAATAGCAGTTAGAATCAAGAGTAAGGTAGCAAGGGGCTAGCGGCTTGGCTGACGTGGCTCGACGGCGGCATCGAGCGGCGAGGGCGACGCGGATCGACGCAGGGCGGCGGTCAATTTGGGCGGGAAACAGAGAGCATCGGAGGCTGCTGTTCGACGGGGAAAAGGGGAAGGGGAAAGAGGTCGGGGTCTGGCTGTTCGAAGGGAGGTCGAAGGCAATGGGGGTTGGTCGGAGATGCAGGGGGGGTCGCCGGGGAAGAAGTCTGGAAAAGGTGAGGATTTTGGGCAGGTATTTTGGCGACAGGGAGAGAGAAACAGAAAGGAGAAAGAAATAGGAGAGAGGAGAGAGAATAGACGGCTAGTTAGGGTTTCAATTTGTGCAATTTAGGGTTTGCAATAGGATTGTATTTATAAAGTGCAATTAGGATGTTGGGTTAATGGTTTAGGATCCAATAATAGCGAGTTTGGGTCAAGAATCAATTATAGTTAGGTTTTGGATTCAATAAGAGATGGAATTACCTACAATAGGGTTCAAATAAAATACCCCACTATCGAATTAAAATAGAATCATCAATAAAATGGTTCAACAAGAAGAATGAGGGAATTTCATGAACAAAATTTTATTAAAATAAATCCAAAAAGAAAAAAATAGAGTATTTTATTCAATTGAAATTTAAATAATACAAAAAGAAGGAAAAATGAAAAAAAATGAAAACGGTAGTTACAATAATTCTCAGGAATGTTGATATATTGTGTTTGGTATAAGATATTGCATTCCAAGAAATATTTTATTACTGTATTTGATATAGACTAAATCATTCCCATTAATCATTCGCTATAGTAGACATTATCGAAAATACCTTTTTTGCTTTATTTTTAAAAAAAACAATAGAACTATTATCTACTTTAACAATATACGCATGACACATGCAAAACCAATATTGGTATATATCTTATAAAACCTGAGTACAGTAACACATAGATGACTCAAAAAGTTACATTGTGATTTTAATATATTTCAACCAGGTAGATAAAAAACATAACAAAAAGAAAAAAATGAAATGCACGTAGTACAAACACTTGATATTAGGCATACATATTTTATAATATCAATGAAATATATTATTTATGACTTAGTAGACAGAAGGGTTCCCCTTCAACTTTTTATGAATAATGGTGAGTACTATATTAAAATTGGTACATTATACTGAAATATATATCATACTTATTTAATTATGTTCAGTCTCAAATTGGATGTTTCTCTTTATATATAAATATGCACAAATCCCACCTAATAAGACAGAGTAACAAATTTGTTAAAGGGAACATAGAGCGGCATTATGACAAGGCAGAAAGATTATCAAAAATCTGGAAGGTAAGTTAGTAACGTGATAATTTCAGTTATTTTTTATGTGAAGGAATCCACAAATCCCACCCTTTTAAAGAGATTTATATCCTTCCCAACAAAGGATTTTGATTCCTATGAGAAATTAAAAGGCCTTCCAAAACTATATTCATATCTTACCAAACCAGGTAATCCAGAGGGTAATTTTAGATTCCCTTGTATATTACCGCGTATCAAACGCCCCCAGTAAGCTAAAGAGGAATCGAAGCCAATCCTGAGAAGATCATAGCCATACTCAACATGTCTCCTCCGACTACCATCAAAGAAGTCCAGAAGCTCACTGACCGCCTCGCCGCCATTAGGCGCTTCATTTCTAAGTTTGGGGAGAAGTGCCTCCCATTCTTCAAAGCTCTCTGAGGAGTGAAGAATTTTGAGTAGGGAGAAGTACAACAGGTAATCTTCGAGTCTCTAGGCACACCTTACCAATCCTCCACTCATTAGCAAGCCCAACCTGAGAAAGGTCCTCTACCTCCACTTGACTACTTCAGATCAGACCCTCAATGTCGTCTTGGTAAGAGAAGAAGACAGGGTACAGAAACCAGTCTACTATGTAAGCAAGGTACTCCACGATGCCAAACAGAAGGATGAAGAAGATGGCCTATGCACTAGTTACAGCCACCCGAATGCTCCGACCTTACTTTCAAGCGCACTCCATCTAGGTCCTCACCGATCAGTCACTCAAACAAGTTCTCAACAAGCCAGAAAGCTTCAAGAAACTTATTGTAATATCCCGGACGGATATTACCTCGTATAAATCACTATTTTATTATTATTTTATTATTATTTTGTTTTAATTCCAAAATTAGAATATTTTGGTGATTTTCACCCGGTTTGTTCATAAACATTATCTGTATCCAGATATCAGTCAGTATACATCCGTATTGTATCAAATTGATGTCGTGACCTTCCGAACTAATAATAGAATTTATTTTATTATTATTTCCGAGATCAAATTATTTTTATACGGATTATGCGAAGATTTTCGGTATACAGACATATATGCGCACATACGAGTAGTATGTCGATTAGTACATTATACAAATTGCGTGTTGTGTATTTTTGGACAACACTTGTCTTTGTTATGACAAAACCTATTAGATTGTTAGGGTTTATAAGTTGTTAACCTAGGTTAAATGTGCATGAGAAAATTAGGAGAAATCTTCTAGAAGCTCTCTACCTCACATAACACCTCCACCACATAACACCATGCCACACCCATACCTCCACCTCATCCCTACCACCCTAGGAGCATGGCCGGCCCCCATTTTGGAGGAGGACCTTTGTGCAAATGTGTATGTGCACATTTTGCACTCTCCACCCCTTTTCCCTCCTATAAATACCCCCTCCTTCTCCACCTTGTCTCATTTTAGAAAGATCAAAAAGAAAGAAAGAAAGGAAAAGAAAGAGTGAACAAAGACTAACTTGAGAGTTTTCTTTGTAGGTTTTCTTAGGAGTTCGTAGAAGCTAAGGGGAAGGAGAAGGAGCATAGGCTAGTCCTTCCTACAAAAAGATTAAGGTGGGGGTTTCTCCTTGGTTTGTTTGTTTATTTGAATGGTTGTTTTGATGTTCTTCTTCTTCTTATCCTCCTTGTTTTATTTTCTTTTTGGTGTGGTTGTTTTAGTAATGTTGTTGTATGGGATTCTTATTTGTATGTTTGTAAATGTTAAAAGTAATAACCACATGAAAGAAAAGAACAAATAGTAGTGCTAAATACACCTAAAGATTGAATCTTTATAGTGATAGTCGGTTGTTTTGTGGACTAAAATGACATAAGGCATATGGACTTATACAATACAACCGTTTGGGGTTGTAGGACTTGATGTGAACTTATACATAAAGCATATGAACATTTTATACAACCATGTTTGGTTGTAGGACTTGTATTGGACTTTGACTAAAAAGATAAGCAAATGTTGGTTGAACCAAATGAAGGAAAAAAGATCTCTTTTTAATCACTAGTGATAATAAATCAATGCTAATAAAAGAATAGTAGACATTTAAGTAGTAGTAGTATGTTGTTAAAATAAAAGTAGCATGTTGTTAAAATAAAGTAGTAGTAGTAGTATGTTGTTAAAATAAAGTAATAGTAGTATGTTGTTAAAATAAAGTAGTAGTAGTATGTTGTTAAAATAAAGTAGTAGTAGTATGTTGTAAAAATAAAGTAGTAGTAGTATGTTGTTAAAATAAAATAAAAGTAGTATGTTGTTAAAATAAAGTAGTAGTGGTATGTTGTTAAAATAAAGAAGTAGTAGTAAGTGTTAAAAGAAGTAGTTGTAGATGTTTTATGTCCATAAAGTAGTAGTAGTAGTAGATAGTTGTATGTTATGTTCTTGGTTAAAATGAAGTAGTAGTAGTAGTAGATAGTTGTATGAGATGTTCTTGGTTAAAATGAAGTAGTAGTAGTAGATAGTTATAGATGTTTATTTTACGTTCATATTAAAATAAAGTAAATACCATGCTAAGTCTTCCTACATGCTTAGAATGTTGTAGGATCCATGATAAAATTACTTACCATGTTTAGGAATGATGTTTATGCTTAGAATGTTGTAGGATTCATTCTAAAATTTCCTATCATGTTTAGGAAGGACATTTATGCTTGGAATGTTGTAGTATGTAGGAATGATATACATGTTGTAGGATTGATTCAAAAATTTTCTATCATGTTTAGGAAGGATATTTATGCTTGGAATGTTGTAGGATTAATTCTAAAATTACCTATCATATGTAAGACTGATATACATGTTGTAGGATTCATGCCAAAATTATCTATCATGTTTAGGAATGACATACATGCTTAAAATGTTGTAGGATAAATGCTAAAATTACTTACCATGTTTAGAAGTATATATATATATACTTGTATTGAAGAAAAGGTCTTGGCTCGTGTCACGGTTTCCTAGTATATTGGAAATCGGGGCGCTACAGAGTGGTATCAGAGCTAACTTCAATTTACAGTCCAACACAGTAGGAAAATTAAAACTTGGATTCTTTTAGGAGATTGGGTTTTAGCTAGTTGTAAACAATTATAACTCATATTGTTGTTCTTTCAACTTATGTTTTATAATATTTTTATATCGATGCTAATTTCTGTATCCACTCCTTGCAGGATGACGGACAGAGCAGTTCCCACGGGGAGTGGGTGGGGTCAGGCGGGTGTGATAGAGATAGACTCGGACACAGAGCCTATCGTGGAGGAGGCTCAGCCACCAGTGGAGGCCGGATTAGCCAGCGGGGCCCCCACAGCTGCCACAGCGGGGGCATTTCCTTTTGGGGGTCAGGCTCCAGTGCCGCCACCTCCCCAGCTTACCCCCGTGGAGGAGGCCTTCCAGCAGGTCTTCCAGGACATATCGACGTTGACTTGGTCTCACGTCCATCTGGAGAACAAGATGGACTCGTGCGAGTTCGTAAACTGTCACCACGCAAGGGAAGTCGAGAGGTTGAGGAGCGCCAATGCAAGGGCCCAGCGCCGAATGGTGATCCTGAACCGTAGCTACAGGGCACAGTTCGAGCACCTGGAACGCCGATGCGCAGACCTCCAGGTTCAGATCGCACAGTTGCTAGCGCTACTGACTGGACAGGACCCACCAGAGGGCGCAAGCAGTACCGACTAGGCGGTCGGGCACTTGGAAAATGTTTTGTTATTTTGTGATTTTGGCTCCTACGTCTGCGATATATAGGTAGGAAGGATGTCACTTAGGAAAGAATGTGACACTTTTGTAACCAAGTAGGTTTAGGTAGACTGTGTTGTTATTTTGTGATCTTGATTCCTACTTCTATGATGTATAGGTAGGGAGGTTATTACTTAGGAAGAGATGACATTTTGTAACCCAGTGGGTTTATATATGTATAGGTGTAACCCATTCAATGGTTGTTCAAAGGAAATTTCGGTTCATCTCTTGTTCTACGACTATGCTATTTCATATTTGTCGATTCATTTTCCTAACTTAAAGTAGTTCTGAGGACAGAACTATTCTAAGGAGGGAGTAATGTAATATCCCGGACGGATATTACCTCGTATAAATCACTATTTTATTATTATTTTATTATTATTTTGTTTTAATTCCAAAATTGGAATATTTTGGTGATTTTCACCTGGTTTGTTCATAGACATTATCTGTATCCAGATATCGGTCAGTATACATCCGTATTGTATCAAATTGATGTCGTGACCTTCCGAACTAATAATAGAATTTATTTTATTATTATTTCCGAGATCAAATTATTTTTATACGGATTATGCGAAAATTTTCGGTATACAGATATATATGCGCACATACGAGTAGTATGTCGATTAGTACATTATACAAATTGCGTGTTGTGTATTTTTGAACAACACTTGTCTTTGTTATGACAAAACCTATTAGATTGTTAGGGTTTATAAGTTGTTAACCTAGGTTAAATGTGCATGAGAAAATTAGGAGAAATCTTCTAGAAGCTCTCTACCTCACATAACACCTCCACCACATAACACCATGCCACACCCATACCTCCACCTCATCCCTACCACCCTAGGAGCATGGCCGGCCCCCATTTTGGGGGAGGACCTTTGTGCAAATGTGTATGTGCACATTTTGCACTCTCCACCCCTTTTCCCTCCTATAAATACCCCCTCCTTCTCCACCTTGTCTCATTTTAGAAAGATCAAAAAGAAAGAAAGAAAGAAAGGAAAAGAAAGAGAGAACAAAGACTAACTTGAGAGTTTTCTTTGTAGGTCTTCTTAGGAGTTCTTAGAAGCTAAGGGGAAGGAGAAGGAGCATAGGCTAGTCCTTCCTACAAAAAGATTAAGGTGGGGGTTTCTCCTTGGTTTGTTTGTTTGTTTGAATGGTTGTTTTGATGTTCTTCTTCTTCTTACCCTCCTTGTTTTATTTTCGTTTGGGTGTGGTTGTTTTAGTAATGTGGTTGTATGGGATTCTTATTTGTATGTTTGTAAATATTAAAAGTAATAACCACATGAAAGAAAAGAACAAATAGTAGTGCTAAATACACCTAAAGATTGAATCTTTATAGTGGTAGTAGGTTGTTTTGTGGACTAAAATGACATAAGGCATATGGACTTATACAATACAACCGTTATACATAAAGCATATGAACATTTTATACAACCATGTTTGGTTGTAGGACTTGTATTGGACTTATAAAAAGATAAGCATATGTTGGTTGAACCAAATGAAGGTTCTCACCTTATTTTTATTATTGGTGTTATCTTAAAAAGAACCTAAATTAGATGTTATCTCTAATTTATGAAAAAGAAATTATTTTAAATCACTAGTTGTAGAATGAGAGAAAAAAGATCTCTTTTTAATCACTAGTGATAATAAATCAATGCTAATAAAAGAATAGTAGACATTTAAGTAGTAGTAGTATGTTGTTAAAATAAAAGTAGCATGTTGTTAAAATAAAGTAGTAGTAGTATGTTATTAAAATAAAGTAGTAGTAGTATGTTGTAAAAATAAAGTAGTAGTAGTATGTTGTTAAAATAAAGTAGTAGTAGTATGTTGTAAAAATAAAGTAGTAGTAGTATGTTGTTAAAATAAAGTAGTAGTGGTATGTTGTTAAAATAAAGAAGTAGTAGTAAGTGTTAAAAGATGTAGTTGTAGATGTTTTATGTCCATAAAGTAGTAGTAGTAGTAGATAGTTGTATGTTATGTTCTTGGTTAAAATGAAGTAGTAGTAGTAGTAGATAGTTGTATGTTATGTTCTTGGTTAAAATGAAGTAGTAGTAGTAGTAGATAGTTGTATGAGATGTTCTTGGTTAAAATGAAGTAGTAGTAGATAGTTGTAGATGTTTATTTTACGTTCATATTAAAATAAAGTAAATGCCATGCTAAGTCTTCCTACATGCTTAGAATGTTGTAGGATCCATGATAAAATTACTTACCATGTTTAGGAATGATGTTTATGCTTAGAATGTTGTAGGATTCATTCTAAAATTTCCTATCATGTTTAGAAAGGACATTTATGCTTGGAATGTTGTAGGATTAATTCTAAAATTACCTATCATATGTAGGAATGATATACATGTTGTATGATTCATTCAAAAATTTCCTATCATGTTTAGGAAGGATATTTATGCTTGGAATGTTGTAGGATTAATTCTAAAATTACCTATCATATGTAAGAATGATATACATGTTGTAGGATTTATGCCAAAATTATCTATCATGTTTAGGAATGACATACATGCTTAAAATATTGTAGGATAAATGCTAAAATTACTTACCATGTTTAGAAGTATATGTATATATACTTAGGAATGTTGTATGTTCATACTAGTAGTTATCCATGCTTAGTAAGATATTCATGCTTAGTAGTTATTCATGCTTAGTAAGATTCATGCTTAGATGATAGTAGGAAAGTAGTATACCATGCTAGCCAAATTTGTCTATGCTTAGATGATTATAAGAAAGTAGTATACTATGCTAGTTTCATTTATCTATGCCTAGATAGTTGTAGGAAAGTGGTATATCATGCTAGATTAAATTATCCATACTCACATGCTTATAGGTAAATTGTGTACCATGCTAGATTAATGGTAGAAAAGTTGTATACCATGTTAGTTTAATTATAAGTAAAGTTGTATACCATGCTAGATTAATGGTAGGAAAGTTGTATACCATGCTAGATTAAATGAATATTCATGTTTACATGATACCCATACTTAAATAAGTATTTGTTCATGCTATGTTAGTAGATGATCATGCTTAATCATTATTCATGCTAAGTAAATAGGTGTCATGCCAATTATTGTTTATAATAAGTTAATGGTATCCATGCTAATGAGATTCATGCTTAAAATATCGTAGATATTCATGCTTAGATTAAAGTAACTATCCATGGTTAGTTGTAGTGATTTTTATGTTATATTCTATCCATGCTAGAATTGTTGTAGAAACTCATGCTATATTGTAGGTTGATACGTAACTAGTGTACATGACTAGAATATTACTAAAATGTGTACCATGCTATATGTTAATGTGAAAGTAGCATACCATGTCTAGGAATGGGGTATACCATCCTAAGTTTAAATACATGCTTAGAATGTTGTAGGATTGATGTTAGAATACCTACCATGCCTTGGAATGTCGTATGTTCATATTAGTTATATATCCATGCTTGGGTTGTGGTGATTAGTCATGATAAGTAGTAAGCATTCACGCTCAAGTTATAACCCATGCTTGACCATAGGAGACTCCATGTCTAGATCGTAGTGATTTTCATGCTTAAGCTTGATATAAGCACATGCTTAATCATATTCGTACTTAGGAGTATTGTGGTGAGTAGTTATGTTATATAATTAGATTGTCGTAGGAAGATACTTGCAATTGTATGCCATGCTCAAAGTGCTATAGGTTGAAGTAACAAGGATTGGGAAGACCACTAGTAATAGTTAGTTGATAAAGGCTGTTATGTCGCCTTCGGTTCTTCCTTAGTAGAATACCGATCATAGACTATTAGTAGATTCTTCTGTTGCTTCTAATAATAGAAGATCAAGTTTACTAGTAAGCACGTTTGGTTGCTTCTAGGATTGATTACCTGTATGGTTGTTTGCATATGGTTGTGCTCATACGTGGCTCGACTGGCCCGTATGTAGCTGTGGGTCTCATACGTAGTTTATTTGGCTCGTATGTAGGTTGTTGTCTCGTACGCGGCTCGACCGGCTCGTGCGTAGCTGTTGGTCTCATACACGGCTTATTTGGCTGGTATGTATGTTGTTATCTCCTACGAGGCCCGCCTGGCTCGTAGGTAGTTATTGTTTCATACGTAGCTTATTGGCTCGTATGTGGTTGTTATTCGTGTACAGCTTGTTAGCTAGTATACAGTTCGTTGTGCTCGTCTAGGGTGATATTACCACCCTAAGGGCTATTGACCATCAAGACATATGTTTTCTTATCCTAAGGAACTGTGGAGGAGTCACTCCTTGTGTACCGTCGAATCTTAACCAGGGTAGGTTGATCGAGGACCAGAGTATAGACGGAATCCAAGTTTAGGGTAGCGGCATGCATGTATATTCGTACGGCCGAGGTCTTGGATCGATGGGCCAGAAACCGGATCCCGAAGGATTCTGGTAAGTCTAGGTTGAGCAGCCTAGTAGAGTTGTCTTGCGAAGTCTACTTTAAAGGCCCAGCATGTTGTGTTTATAATATTGTCGTCCCTAGGATTGTTCGAGTCAGGGACATCATTAGGATAGTGACTTATAAAGATCATTTTACTTAACCCTTTTGCCGGGAGCGAGGAGTCGGTTGTCGGGGGCCCCTTACAACTAACTTGTCCCTTGAGGCAGATCATAGGTGGTGTATTGGATTGCGCCTTCCTGCCAAAGGGATACGTACGATGCCGTCTCACAAGTTGGGAGCACGGGTTGCGTATCTCGCGCTGTTAATTCTTGAAGTACCGTGGCTTGGGGTGCCACAGGATGCGTTGGGCAGTCCTGCGCTTGCGAGACCCCAGGGGTGCCACAGGGTAGGCTTCGTGCTACCCTGCGCTTGCGAGACCCTATGATTTGGATTTTGAAATGACGCTCGATACGTTGGGTTTGTCTAGTTTTGAGTGAGGTCCGGTTGGACGGGTAGCAGTGGCGAACATAGAAACCACTGGCGTACTGCATCGGTGGCACATGACCACATCTGCAACCTCATCGGTCACATGTAGGTGTCAGGAACAGGTTTTGTACAATTAGAAGTTCATAACGCATGGAGAAACGGCTTGAGATGGGGTCGTATGTAGTATGGGCTGCATGTTGCTTTCAGAGACTTGCTGACGTTAGAATAGGAAGCATCCTAGTTCTATTTAAATATCGCATTAGAGTCTAGTCATAGCACTCACGAACACTTAAACTACACCAAAACCATTACTATATTTTGTATGTTGTTTGGGAGATTCGCTGCTATATGATCAGCCTTTAAGCGTCAGTGAATACTGACGTCCCCACTTCCATAGGTACTGGATCGCCGAAGTACAAAGGCGAGATTCAGGAGGACTCAAGGCGAGGAGAGCAAGGAGTCAGTGTTATGTTAGTTCCGCTGCAGTTTATGTATTGATTATCTATTGGTTGAGAAGTACTCAAGTGAGAGTTACCAAGTGTTGTTCTTTATTCCTTGTACTCTGATTTAATTTGTTGAAGGTTGTAATACTTGGGATTGTAAAGGTATTATTGTAACACTATTGTAATGTATTGCAGTTGTATGATATTCAGACTTGTAATACATTGGGTGTTGAAAATAAAAGTTTTAAATTCTCCTGTTTTTCTGTGTACTGTGACTAATTGAAGAAAAGGTCTTGGCTCGTGTCACGGTTTCCCAGTATATTGGAAATCGGGGCGCTACACTTATGAAGTGGCTCATCGAGTTAAGTCAACATGATATCACTTTTCGATCGATATCAAGGCCCAATCACTTTTCGATCGATATTGGAAATCGGGGCGCTACACTTATGAAGGCGCTACATAGTAATCAAGGCCCAATCATTTGCCGAATTCATCATCGAAAGCACCATTCCTGATCCCTCGAGGAAGGAAAAAACCCCTACTTTGGAGTGTCGATGTGGATGGGTCCTCTTGCGTCAAAGGGAGTGGAGACGGAGGCATCTTGCTCGGTCCTGACTAGTTCACTCTTCAATACTCGTTGCACCTTAACTTATCAGCATCCAATAAAGAGGCCGAGTATGAAGCCCTCATCGCTTGGCTCCTCCTAGCAAGAAAAGTAGAGGCACAAAGAGTCAGAGTGTTCAGCGACTTCCAACATGTAGTGAACCAAATTCGGCGTGAATATGAAGCCAGAGATAACTGCATGATCAAGTACTTGGTGTAATGCCCCGGATCTCCGTTATCAGACATCCGTGATGCAACCAGAATCTTTGCTTTCAATTGTATCTCAACACAGTAATAACACGAAAATTTAAAAACTTTTTATTGACAAATAAAGTCATTTCATCATTGATTACAACCAATATCTTGTTCTTGAACAAGAATACAAATTACATTAACTCATTATATCTTATTACAAAATATTTACCAACTCCTCTTGTAAAGCTATCAACTATCTCCCGGAATGGTAATCGACTGATCACCGCCGAAGCTCCGC
The DNA here is from genome assembly GCA_017893485.1 of Hemerocallis citrina. Classification (NCBI taxonomy): domain Eukaryota; kingdom Viridiplantae; phylum Streptophyta; class Magnoliopsida; order Asparagales; family Asphodelaceae; genus Hemerocallis; species Hemerocallis citrina. Next base: position 143,576,369 of record CM030360.1, read on the forward strand.
TGAGTGGTCAATCTGCTTCCCTGGAACTTGCCCCTCAGCTTGAGTCTTCCACTGCACGACTCTGATATTTGTGCACCTGCTCGAAAGGTAAGACCGGTACCTAAAAGATGGGGAGCGTCAGTACTTCGACTGACGTGATGCTGATAATAACAGCGATCTCCAAACTGGCAACCACACACCATCTTGAATGGAAAAAGAAATGTGCATCCTAATTCCCTAGTGCTCGTGTATGCCATGATCTCACAACTAAATGCTCCAATCACATGCCTGTTCTAAAGCAAGCAAGACTTTGGGACTCTAGATCCGCATTCATCCCATACTACATGCGTTCCAGAATCAAGCATGGCCTAATCTAATGCACACAACAAAGAATGCACACGACGTATCTACTCTAATGCAATTCATTTTGGAACGCATGTTTCCCATACTACATACTTCTCCAAAATCAACTTCAATAGAAACTTATGCATCCCATACTACATACTTTCCAAAGAGTTCGCCTCACCTGATTGTAGAGTTCAATCCCTCGCCATGCATCCTACCCTTGTACTCAACCAGTTCCCAATAGATTTCTATGTCTGAGGAGGTTGCAGTCTTTCGGTCTAGTCCCGCACTGCAGTCCCTAAAGTGGTGGTCATGTTTTCCACTTAGTACCCATGTACGGACCTCACTCAAAAGCCGTGAAACCTTTCTGTACGAAACTATGTACCCAATAACCTTCCGGTACAGGCCATGCACCTAATGACGTCAATAATTCATAAAACCCATGCGCATAGGAACATGACGGCTTCGAGGTTCAAATCCCTCCATCCGACAGGAGCACCCCCCGTTCCTTACTCCGACTCTTTGGGAATTAACAGGTCGAGATACGAGACCGCGAACTCAAACCTGAGAACCAAATCCGTATCCCTATGACAGGAAGAGTACAACACCCGACTATGGTCTGCTAGTACTAATGCAAGATACAAACTCCTAATACATCCCTATAATCCAAGACTCACTCTAACCATTAAGGTAAAAGATTGCTTCCAAACTCTGCCCATCGACTATTGGCCCCGGTGACACAAGTCCCACTTGCCACTTCCCCTTGCTTGGAGTCGTCCCTCACCATGGCCCGCGTTCATCCTTGTCCGACATGAAAATACAACTTGACGGCACCACTAGGACGTCCAATGCCTCGGCAGAAGTTCTCATATAGGGTCGATAGGCGTAGGGTATCACCCTACCTTAGTGACTACCTCGAGTCACAACAAACCTCACAGGAGTCACACCAACAAGACCAGCAAAAGACACCATTCATCCCCAAACAATGAGTTATCAACTCTTAGGTAAGGGAATGGTTTTACCAACACTTAGTCAAAACCATGACTAAACCTAACTAAATGGTGTTCTGCCTGAAACTTAAAAAGATCGTAACTCCCACAATACAACTCAGATTTAGGTGTTCAAGCCCATTCTGGAAAGTCAAAGACCTAGGCTACAACTCTCTAGTTGACCATCACCTCAGATTCAGTCATCTATATCCTCAAATTAGCCTCACAAACATCAGCCTGTGTACTTTCTGTACACTGGCTGCACCTTACCGATAGCATAAAACCTTACCTGCTCATTGGAACGATACAAATCTAGGTTCTGTGGAAATGTGTGAATGTCCTCTACAACTTTCTAGTTGATCACAAATCCAAAATATATCATTTGATTACCCTGAAAAAGACATTACTCTCGGGTGTACAGAACCACACATAAGACAATACTCAAATAGAGCCTTCAGCTCAAAACCTAGTTTCTGTCCAGTCTTGTAAAAATCATATTAAATAATCTACTCATAGGGATTTCCTCAAATAAGGCTCTTTGAAAATCTCTAGATGTCTACTACAATTCCCTAACAGACAACTTTCTCAAAATTTGCTCTTACAGAGCCTCAACAGTACAATTTTATCAAAGTGTCCATTCTGACTGAATTAAGCACAATACATGCTAAAAAATCCATCATAAATAACATACTGATCAAAAGGTCGCTCAATTTGCATTACAGAATCTAGACATCATTATGAACAACATGCAAAAGGTTTCATATCCAAATTTCAAGTAATCAATGAGTTCTATCGGTTTTAAACATGCATAAAAATCCTGTTGTTCTTCAGTTATAGTCTTGACTACTGTTGATAGATTAATTTTGAACATGAATGAAAATTTATCCAATTAATTTCATGATTTTTCCGTAGAGTCTAGATACATACAAGAAAACATGGTAAAAGTTTCAGAACTATATCATAAGCCAATTAATTATATGAATTCCCACAAGCTTAGTTATCACAATAAATAGATCATGTTCCTGCCTTACGACTCTTTCCACAAAACGGATTTTATTAAAATATCAAACATCATCATAAATTTCCAAAATAATTCATGCACCTACTAGACATGTATGAAACCAATTTGTGAAAGTTTCATCTCAAATTCCAAGTAGTTTGTTCTTTGAAAATTCGGAACTAAGGCATACAGATCAAGTTTCTGTTATCATTTCCAAAATCTAATAATCTACTCTTAAATCAACCATCCATAACTACCACTACACATGCATGCAAGAGATTTAAACAAGAATGAACAAGAATGAGATTAGAGAACTCCCCACCCTGAGTTGGCTTGAAAGAATGTGGTTTTCTTGAGCCTGCTCCTCCAAAGATCCTACTCCAAGTTTAGAACTCCTCTTCAATTTTGCTCCTTTCTTCCTCTCCTTCTCTTTCTCTTTTTCCCTTTCTTTTCTTCTGAAAATTCGAGAGCTTGGGAGGGGAAAAGGAGGGGTTTTAATGAGAAGGAGAATGAGGAAAGAGAGAGAGAGGGGGGGGGGGGGGGTGTAGGCCGGCCAAGGGGTGGGGGGTAGGAGGGGTAGGCTAGGTGGTTTTGCAAAAATCATTGTCTAGCACTTGGTTTTTGAGTTGGAGTTGGGCTGAAATTATTTGGTCTTGATCAATCCCTAAATGAGACATAAGAGGTTAGATTTGAGTGTATGCAAAGTATACCCATTGTAGCTTCATACAATTGCGTATTTGCATATGTGCCGCAATCAAAACTAGTGCATGTACTAGTATCGGTCCGTCTCATTCCCGCGCATTGTCAAGAACGCAACCACCCATACGAACCACCTCGCAAACCAAGACACACTCTAACATCAAACATATACATACAATCAAACCAACACTGCAACATATGCATACATACAGACAATATATATGTATATATATATATATATATATATATATATATATAAGTATTATATTATCTTGGGTATTACACTTGGCCTATGTGAAGAAACTTATGTCTACGTTCAAAGAAGCCGAACGGCTCGCATCCCATGCGAAGAAAATGGGCAAGCAGATGCCCACTCCAAGCTAGCCTCCTCATCGTTCTATGGACTCGACCATACTATGCTCATCGGGTTTCGCTCATGTCAAGCATCGAAGAAGACATACTAGATCTCATCTCCATCACCCCCAAACACCCAAAAATTGCTGGATGAAATCCTTAATCGACTTCTTCGACAAGGGAGTCCTCCTTACGGACCCCCAAGAAGCAAGGAAGATCTGAGTGAGGGCTGAAAGATGTACACTCGTCGTGGGAATCCTCTACAAACGCTTATATACCCAAGTTGATGGGCGACCTTACCTACGATGACCCTCTCCCGAAGAGACTAATTACGCTCTCAAAAAGTTACATGAAGGAATAAGAAGTAGTCACCTAGGTGCGAGGTCTTTTGCACGAAAAATTCTCAACCATGGATACTATTGGCCCACTCTCCTCAATGATGTCCAAGCACACATCCACCGATGTATTCCCTGCCAGAAGTAATCCTTCATCAAGCGAGTATCCTAAGCCAACCTCAGCTGTATGTCAAGCCTCATCCCCTTCGCAAAGTGGGAGATGGACTTGCTCGGACCGTTTCCTCCCGCTACTGGACAACGAACCTTCCTAGTAGTAGCCATCGACTACTTTACAAAGTGGGTCGAGGCGGAACCACTAGCAACCATCACAAATCATAAGGTACAACATTCTTTTGGAAGAAAATAATCTACTGGTTCGGGATTTCCCGCACACTAGTCACCGACAATAGAACTCAATTTGCTGGCAAGAGATTCCGTAAGTTGTGCACCGATCTGGGAGTTGAACAATGCTTCTCATCTATCTCGCACTCGTAGAACGATGACCAACCCAAGAACGCCAATCGGCAAATCTTGGATTACCTCAAGAAGAGACTTGGTGAAACACTGAACGGGTTACGGGTCGAAGAACTCCCGAGAGTGCTCTTGTCCTACATAACCAAAAAGAGAATCTTAATGAGAGAATCTCTATACAACCTCACCATTAGCACGGAAGCACTCATCCCTCTGGAAGTACGATTACCTTCACTTCACCTTCTCTTCTTTAATGAAGAACAAAACTCAAACGACATCTGGGCTAATCTAGATCTCGTTGAAGAAAGTCAAGAGAAGTCTGCCCTCCGAAGACATATCTACCAGCAGAGGATAGAGAAGATCTAGAAGGTCCGCCCGGCCAACCTCAAAGAGGGGGGGCCTAGTTCTTCGAAAGCTTGAGATATCTAACCCAAGAAAGAAGGGAAAGCTCGCCCCTAACTGGGAGGGATCATACAAGGTCTCACAAGTGGTCCACCTAGGAGCTTATCGACCTAAAGACCTAGAGGGGAAGAAAATATCAAGGACTTGAAACACCGAGCACCTAATAAAGTACAACGAAGGTGCTTAACGCACTTCCCTAGTAGTTAGTTTCAAAGCATGTAATAAAGGCTAACAATCAAAGCAGCCACTTAGTTTTATTTTTCAAATAAAATTTAGTTTTTTTCTTTCGCAAAATTCTTTTACAATTCTACCGGATGTAAAAAAATAAATTTGACACATGGTTCACTCCCGAGCAGCACCGTCCACTTACTAAGCACCCCCAACGGACAAGAGCGGAGTTCGTACTCATGGTTCTTAGAGTCGCTCTAGCCACTTGCCACCGAGCAAGTGTGCGGGGTATGCCTCACAATTTGATTGCTCCCAAAAATCATTGTCAACATGTTCGGAGTCCATACTCATGGTTCATAGAGTCACTCTTGCCACTTTCCACCGAGCATGGAGGGTACACTTCACCATTCAATCTGCTCTCAAAACAACCCACAGACGAGTGTAGAGTCCATGCTCATGGTTCATAGAGTCGCTCTAGCTACTTACCGCCTAGCAAGGGTAGGGCAAGTCTCGCCATATGATTTACTCCAAAACTAGTCGTCAACCTATTCAGAGTCTACACTCATGGTTCATATAGTAGCTCCAGCCACTTGCCATCGAGCAAGGGCGGGGCATGCATCGCCATTCGATCTGTTTCCAAAACAACCCTCGGACAAGTGCAGAATTCATACTCATGGTTCATAGAGTTGCCCTAGCCACTTGTTACCGAGCAAGGGCAGGGAACACCTCGCCATTTGATTGCTTTCAAAAAAATTTGTCAACCTTTTCAGAGTCCATACTCGTGGTCCATAAAGTGGCTCTAGCCACTTGCCACCAAACAAGGATGGGGCACGCCTCGCCATTCGATCTGCTCCTAAAACAACCAACAGACAAGTGAGGAGTCCATGCTCATGGTTCATAGAGTCGTTTTAGCCGCATGAACACCAGGAAAGGGCAGGGCATGCCTTGCCATTCATTTGCTTCCAAAACTCGTCAACCCGTTCGGAGTCCACACTCGTGGTTCCAAGATTTGGTATGGTAGCATGCACCGGAGCGAGCTCAGAGACTCAACTCGCCAGCTCCTGAAAAGCTTTAAAAACAAGCCCAGAGTTTACACCGCTGGCGTGAAGTTGCTTTAGCAACGTACAAATATCCAAGTCAGAGAGCTTAAATCGCCATTCGTGGAAAACTAACACAACGAGTTAGCCACCTCGATTAACAAAAATGGGGTTGAGCCCCTCCCGAAGGACACTTCCACAACTTGCCAAAACATGAGCACAAGAGATCCAACCCTCTACTAGAGTTGCCATAACAACTCTAACACAAAAAGATATTACTTAAAGAGAACAAGAAAAAATGCTTGAACACTTAGATTATTTTCATTTCACATCAAAATCTCAGTATAAGTTCAATAGAAACAACCATGAAGATTACAAGCCTTCCTCGGAGTCATCTCTACTCCTTCATGGCAAGGGGATATTCCTATTAAGGGACACGTGTAGCCTATGACCCCCCATGGCTTCAAAATCAGCACCTCAATCTCTCAAACGGTTTGAAGGGAAGACCAAACCCACAGATTGAGTTCGAGCCGTGTGACCATCAACACGTATCGCCCCTCCAATCAAGGCAACACTTGACGAACTGGCCACTCCACTTTGGGCATCTCCCGAATTCCTCAAAATCCAATTAAGATGTAAAGCCGATTCATGAAATAACCTCCCATGAATAATTTTATCCAAAGAGAAAGATGTCATCTTGGTCATAGCCCCTTCAAGAAGTCACTTCAACTGATCGATCTCCACTTCCTGCTCGACGATTCTCTTCTTGAGATGGACATCCTTCACCCTAATCTTCCAACGGACCATACGAGTGCGCGCCGAATAGTCTAGATGAGTATCTCCCGAGAATTCAGGGATGACCTCATTCAGATGAGCAACCTCTAATCTCTTCTCAAGTACTATGTTCTCCAACTCATCCCTGTTGGTAGTAGACGTAAGCAAAGAATGACGAAAGGATTTAATCTCTAAGTCCCTCCCAACGTTCAACTCAGTAATGTAGCAGCCCGAACTTCAATAATAGAAATAATAGACACAACTCCAGAATCTGTACTTAAATATAATCCAAACACAGTATAAACACGGGAAAAATTATAATTTTTCTTTACAACAGTTCCTTATTACAATGCACAGCAGAAAATTAAAAATATTTATCGCAACACATATCAACATTTAACTTCAGTCATCTCGAAGTCCAAGCTTTAACCTTGCTTAAGCCGCTTACACGCAAATCCTACAAAACTGACCAGAAAAAGTGGGCATGTTAGTTGAATGCAACTGGCGCAATACCATAGTAATCGTAACCCTCCAAAGTCTCACAATCACAAACTTGCCACACAACTTAAAATAAAACAATGATAAAAGAATCATGAAATCAACAAGTGAAACTACACTAAATGAATAAGTGTGTGTTGAGAAAAACAAAAGAAAATGCATAAAACAATGTTCAAGAAAAGATAATGCACACGATACACACTAATGCATACTTGTTCAGATTCTATGCAACCCTGTCTACATAGGTCCGAGGGCAAGCCCTTAGCGTTCACCACATTTTAGGGTTCAATCCCTCACCATGAAAACTGCATCAGTGACAGAGACAAGATTAGACAACTCCGTGAATAGATCCCAGCCCCGGTATGCAACCTGCCAAGCTGTACAAGTGTAAACACGCAAGCATCACACAAGCATCACACAAACTCTGGATAATCACCATCCTGCCGTATACCCCGCGAATAGGCCTACCAATCCTTAACGCGCAGATACACCGTACATTCCTCGAATAGGCCTACCGACCTTCGACGCGCGAACATACCAAATCCATCTCACTTCTAGACATTCCGCGAATAGGCCTGCCGACCCTCAACATGCGAACATATTAGAGAGACACAACAAATACACAGACCCGGAATACATCTGTTTAACTGCAACAGAGCCCATACTTACATTGCCCAAGTTCCGTCACAACTCCCAACTTAGTATCTGTCCTTAGATTGGTAATAACAACATCCTGAGCCACCAAGAACTAGCTCTATCCTACCGGACTTCACTTGCCAAACCAGGAATACTAGCCTCGTAGGCTAATTCCCACAATCAAAAGTATCCACTGCCGGTACTCTTGGGTTCGCTCAGTATCTAGTGCGCCCAACTCAACGCCTCAAGCGTCCATCTAGGGTTCTCACAATAACCCTAATCACAATAAAAACCCCACTTGGTTTGATCCTTCAAAATATTTTTTATATTTTCTTTTCTAAAAAGTAAAACTTTTCCCACAACACCACAGCTGTGAATCAAAATCTCAAATAGGAATATCTCATTCCAAAAATAAATATTTGTACATCCACTATCTCTTCATTATTCACATTTCATTTAATAAACTGTTACTACCATAAAAGACTCTTCCTTATATGGAAACAAAATCAAATCCACAAAAATCCTTTAAATTTAACTTTTAGATCTCACTTTCCATACGTACATGAGACTTAATAAATTCTTCTAGAATTCAAATCAATTTAAACTGAAACCAGTCTCTTTATTATCTGGGATCTCATCCCTAAATCTGAAATTCTTTAGTTCTAGAATCTGAAATTTGCCACTTTTGAAACTGAAAATCACCCTTTAGAATTCAAAGTTTTCATCTCTAAAAACTGAAATATATATCCCCTCAAAACTGAGAATTTATTCCATACAAATAAATATTGTGCCCTCAAATTTATTACTTGAATACATTCAAATCTGGAACTAGATTTCAACAAAATCTGAAATTGCAAATTTGAAACTTGATCAAAAGAATCAATTAATCATCATATAACCACTAGATTTATACACATACATATTCTCGTCCATATGCACTCTAGGGTTCCCAAACCCTAACACACAACATCCTTCACAAAAAGTCACCAAAAACCAAGCCATAACCCCAAACCGAAAGCCAAGCACAGCCCTGGGGTCTGCACAGTGCTCGAGTTGCACTGTGCAACCCTGGGTTACTGTTCAAACCCTAACTCGAGCAACCATAGGTCTAGTGTTTAACCCCGAAACCCTAACCCTACTGTTCTACAACTTCAAGCATGTATTTTTTATGGTATTTGACATATATTTGTTGTATGAAAACTCTAGTCTTTAATTCATCATGAATTCATATTAAAAAGGTAAATATCTCACAAAAAATCACCTTTTAATTACTCAAATCATGTTTCTTTTATCATACAATAAGATCTAGACATCAACAATAACATATAGGTTCATTAGATCTATTTCTACAATAAAAACTAGATCTTTCATGTATAGAAAACTCCACTATTCAAGAACAATTATTTTTGATCCATATACAATCAAGATTCAATCTTTATGCCTAATAATCAATAATCTCATATCATACACATCTCTACAAGTACTACAATCATGCTACATACAATCCATGACTGACAAGTGTTCATCCCTAGCATGATACTAAATATTTATGAGATAAAACATAACGAGAGAGTTGGAGTGTTACCCACCTCAAAAAGAAAATTAATCCAAAAGAGTAGCTTTCTCCTCCAAGCAATAGATCCACTCCTTAAAGACTCAGAAAAATCACCAAAAATATCCAAGAAAAAGGGAGGCCGAAAGTTTGCTTCCCTCTAAATAGGCTGGGTTGATCAAGGGTTTCTTTGGGGAAGTTTTACAAATAAAACCCCCTAGAAGTCCCAATTTGCAAAGTTTAATTATTTATCCAATCAAATCAAATCAAATCGATAAACTAGCATCCCCTAAGTCAATCCTATGAAAAACGGTCCCCAAGTTCAACCCAACAAAATTTTGAATTCAAATTTTTACCTCCAAACAACTTTTTACACAAAAGTCCCATTCTTTCAAAATATTTACAAAAGTAGTTTCTCTTATTCAGAAAAATCCCAAAAAAATAAAATACATAAAATTATAAATAAGAGAATTTATTTAGAAATTTAAAATTTAAAATTTACATTTTAAAAATATTTGCACGTGTTTTGCATGCACAAAACGACCATTTCACCGAAATTCAAAGTAATTAAATAAATTCATTTTAAAAATTATTTATTAAACAAAATGTTATATTTGAAAATTATGGGGCTTTACATCACTCCCTCCTTACAAGAGTACTGTCCTCAGAACAAATGCTAACAGGGTAAAAGAAAACGAAAACAACATGGAATTTAAACAAATAATTCTGGAAAATGAGTCTTCATCCGGTTCTCAGCTTCCCATGTAGCTCCTCGAATAGCTGGTTCCTCCACAGCACCTTGACCATCGGTATGACCTTATTTCACAGAACCTTCTCCTGGCGATCCAAAATCTCCACAGGCTACTCCTTGTAGCTCAAATTCAACTGCAATCCTTACGGTACCTCGGGTAGCTGATAGTTCTGATCTGGTATGTACTTACTCAACATAGACACATGGAATACGTTGTGTACTATTACCAAGTCTTCTAGTAGATCCAATCTGTAAGCTGCCTTTCCAATCCGCTTCAGAATCTTGTAGGATCCAATATACCGTGGTGCCAACTTACCTCCTCATCTAAATCTGATGACTCATTTCATAGGCGATACCTTCAGAAAAATTGTAGCCCCAACCTCAAATTCCAAGTCTCGGCGTCGAACATTTACATAACTCTTCTACCCACGTTGTGCTTTGACTAGCCTCTTCCGAATCAGCTCGAGCTTCTCCAAAGTCTACTGCATGATCTCTGGCCCAAACATCTGCCTATCGCCAACTTCATACCAACAAATGGGTGTTCTGCACTTCCTCCCGTACAAAGACTCATACTATGCCATGTCAATACTCGCATGATAGCTGTTGTTGTAGGCAAACTCCACCAGTGCTAAGTACTTTTCCCAGCCTCCGCCGAAGTCCTTAACACATGCCCTCAACAAATCCTCTAGTACTCGATTCACCCTTTCAGTTTGTCCATTTATTTGTGGATGAATCGCTGTAAAAAAGTCATTCCTGGTCCCCAAAGCTGCTTGCAAACACCTCCAAAATGTTGATGTGAACCTTGCATCCCTATCGAAGACGATTGTTATCAAAATTCTATGAAGTCTCACGACCTCTCCAATATACACCTTGGACAACTTCTCCATTGACCATGTGATCTTCACCGACAAGAAATGTGCCAACTTGGTCAACCTATCCACAATGAACCAGATCGAGTCATTACCCTTGAGACTCCACGGTAAACCAGTCACAAAATGCATACTGATATTTCCCACTTACACTCCAGAATGGGCAAAGGGTGCAATAATCCTCCAGGCTTCTGCTTCTCCGCCTTGATTTGCTGATAAGTCAAGCACCTTGCCACAAATTCTACAACATCTCTCTTCATGCCTGGCCACCAAAAACATTAATTTCCTTGTACATCTTCGTGCTTCCGGAATGTACAGACAATAAGGTTGTATGTGCCTCCTTCAATATGCTTTCCTTCAAATCTTCTATTTTCGGCACACATCCTCTCTCTCTCATCCAAAGCACCCCATCTTTGACACTAAACTCTGACAATTTGCCGACGAAAATCTTCTCTAACATCTTTTGGGTCTCCAAGTCTAACTTCTGTTCCTCAATGATCTGCTCTCTCAAAGTAGGCTGAAGTTTCAACTGAGCCAATGATGCCCCCAAACCATGTAATACCACTGTGATACCTGCCCGATCCAGCTCCTTAGTTAACTCCTTCTGCATCGCAATCGGTCGAGATAGACTAACCTTCTGACTGAGTGCATTGGGCACCACATTCGCTTTTCCTAGGTGATACTTGATCTCAGGACGAATGTCCTCCAAAACTTCCAACCACTGTCTCTAACGTAGATTCAGATCTTTCTGCCAATAGATGTACTTCAAGCTCTTGTGATCTGTGTACATGTTGACCTTCTCACCATATACATAGTGTCTCCACTACTTCAAGGCAAAAATGATAACTACAGGTTCCAAGTCATGTTTCGGATAGTTCTTCTCATGAGGACGCAACTGCTTCGACCCATATGCAATGACCTTCCCTTTCTGTATAAGAACACAACCCAAACCTCTGAAAGATGCATCACTGTAGATATCATAATCCACACCTACTTGCGGCAATACAAGAATAGGTATTGTCATCAACTTCTCCTTCAATTATTGGAAACTAACTTCACACTTATCTGTCCATTTGAACTCTACATTATTCTTAGTCAAAACCATCAGTGGAACTATCATCTGAACTTGAATGAAATGCCAATAGTATCTAGTCAGCCCCAAGAAACTCCGGACCTCCTTCACTGTCGTCGGTCTAAGCCAACTCTGCACCGCCTCAATCTTCTGAGGATTAGTTGCCACTCCCTCCTTAGAAAGGATGTGACCCAGAAATTCCACCTCAAACTGCCAGAACTCACACGTCGACAACTTGGCATACATATTTTGTTCCTATAACTTCTTCAGAACTTCTGCCAAATGCTCAGCATGTTCCTCCTTCGACTTCGAGTACACCAGGACATCGTCAATAAATACCACAACGAAAGAGTCGATGAACGGCCACATCACCCTGTTCCTCAAATCCATGAATAACGCTAGCGCATTCGTCACTCCAAATGGCATCACCAGAAACTCATAATGCCCATGCCGTGTCTTAAAAGTTGTCTTGTGCACATCATCCTCCTTGACTCGAACCTAATTATAATATCCTGATTTTTCATTTATGAGAATTATTATTTTGTATTATTAAATTGTACGTATTGTGCACGTGCAATCTTGTGGTATAAATTTTTATAATTATTTTCATTACATAAACAAATGAGTATATATATATATATATATATATATATATATATATATATATATATATATATATATATATATATATATATATATATATATATATATATATGTCTTTTCTATTGTTTTTATCAAAGCCCATTTTGACAAGCATAAGTATTTTTTTATTTTGAGCCCAATCTAATCTATTTTAAATATAGACTATTTTGGCCCACTAAATAAAAGCCAATCAATTGATTTTCTTTTTTAATTCCTACAACTTGTAGTGTAGACAATTTTATAGATTATTTATTTATTAATTAATTGTACAACTTTTTAGAATAGGGGGCTTTAGAGACACGTGCATTGCACTAGCACGTGTCTTTGTGCTTGTTCTTTTGTGGCCGGATAGGAATGGGAGGGAAAAGAGAGAGTGGAGTTGTGGGAGGTGGTTTTGTGGTCATGGTTGGTTACTACAACTTCCCATTGAATCCTAACTCTTGTTTCCTAACTCCTAGATCAATCCTAGCCTTCTATTTGTCCCAATTTTTTGTATAAATACCCCCCCCCCAGCCTAACTATCCTTACACTTCTCATTCATCAAACCTATAGCGAAAGAAAATAATTGTTAGTAGTAGATGTTGTGTTGGTAGAGACTGAGAGTAAAAGATTGAGAGGGAGAGTTGAGTGTGCTTGGAATTGCAAGGAGGCCGACAGCATCTAGGAGGCTCGGGTGCACCACAAGCGAGGAGGAGAAGCACTTTTGGGCAAGCACAAGATAGAAGGAGAAGGGCTCTTTCATTCTAGGAGTTGTTTTGTGGGTTTCTCTCCAAATTAGGTGGGTGATTTTCCTTACTTCTAATTCTAGTTACCATGCTAGGAATGATGACATAATTAGCATGAAAGAAACTAATAAGAGTACATTTGACTTGAAAAAGGGACTTCTTAGATGATTTAATTAATGCTGGTAAATTGTATGTTATTTTGTTATGAATCTTAATATCGTAGTAAAAATTGTTTAGTAGTTATAAAAATGATAAATTGTAACTACGATGGTGTAGAGATTGATTATGAATTACTAGTAGACGAAATTATTGATTTATGCACAAAATGAACTATTGTGATATTGGTTCTAATGAATACAAATTGTCCTATGAATTGTGTTAATGAAAGAGGAAAAAACAGGGATTTATAAATTTTTATGTGGTTTATAAATGCCAAATTTTTGTTTGAGAATTGTCAAATTGAAATATGGTAAGAGTAGTATAGAACTTGAATTATTGTATGAGAAATGTATGTTTTATTAGTGAGAAAATTATTTTAAAAATACTGGAGTGTTAATTTAAGATAAAATTAGTATTCTGGAGATTTACTTGACATTATGTGCAAGTAAAATGAAGATGAGAGCTTTTGAACATCGAAGTGTTTTAATAAAACAGAGAGTCGAGATAAACTAAATTCAGTTTACATTTGAGACAACTTGAGCCTATAGCTTAAGTGGTCGGCGAGGGGACAAATTCAGTTTACCTTTGGGGTATTTTTGACTTATCAAAAATTCTGGAAATATAAATATATTAATTATTCTAAAATCATATACAACCTATGAATAATTATTTGGGAGTTGTTGGACTAAAATAAGGTGTGCTTAGAGGTGATTTTTGCATTTGAAAACTATTGTTTCCTACCTTTAGAATCTCATAAAATCATGTGTTTTCATGAGAATATTAAGATAAGTATTAAAAAGAAAATTTGATGGAAAGGAAACATAAATGTGATTTTGTATGGGTTATTTTGTCAAAAGAGTAGCGTGACAAGTGTGATTTTGTCAATATTCACTTTGACTAGATGTTTTCGTAATATGATCTTAATGTGGAAATAAATGTTGGTTATGAAATGCATGATTTATAATTGAACTCCATGTGTGAAATTTGAGTCATGAAAAGATTGGAAATCGTTTAATTGGAAAAGAGAATTTTTCTTGAGTATGACAAACTGAATATGTGAATTGTGGATTGAAATTGAGAATTTAGGGTGTAGCCAAGCCTCACACCGGCAATTGAAAGAAACGAGAAATGATATTTGAAATTGAAAAGACCAAGTTTGTGTCATTGTGAAATGAAAGAAATAAGACCGGTATTAGTGAGAGTGCTGACTCTAAGAGATTAATTTTGTTCATGATTTCATTAAGTTAAAGACTAGTACATAGTGAAGATGTGATGAAAGTGAGAGAAAAACACAAGTATGAGGGCCTCGAGTCTACGATGTGGGTGTGATTCACAGTTTGTCTTCACGATGCGTCGTGACATGATATGGGCACTACTCCGGAATTATCGGGATCTTGACGACGCTTGTGGGGTGTTTGGTGACTGCGAGAGGATCGTGTGCCATGACGGAGGCTGAATTGTCCATAGGTTTTCTTCACGATGCATCGTGACATGACGTGGGATTCCCCACCAGGTTGTCTGTACATGAGCTCATTACTTATAGAACATCTAGGATACTTACTGTATTTACAGTAATAGATTAAATCATGACGAGGAATTGAACCCTACAAGATGAAGAACGATTAAGGGCTTGCCCTCGGACCTATATAGTATGGGATGCATAGAATCCGAACAAGTGCGCATTAGTGTCATATAATATAAATAACTGCATTAAGGACTAAGTGCACAATCACAACACGACATCAGTAGGATATTCCCCTTAGTTTGATTTGTAAACAAGTTTGTATTTGTTAAGTATGAAAAATCATTATACTGTTTTCAGCATAGAGAGGATGGCTGTGTATAATATTCGTCGGTTGAATAAACTGACGTGCCCACGATTTTATATGCAGGATAAATGGCCTGATAAAGATTAAAGGAGAACTGATGCTCAGAGATTAATCAAATGTCGTTGTAATTTCATTCATGTAAATGTTGTAATTTTGCTTCCCCTGTAGAATGTAAAGATTCATTTGTAACTCTGATGTAAAGTAAAAGTTTTAAATTCCTTGTAAAATTATACGAAGTAAAGTAAAGATCCTATGGAATCTCGTATTTGGAATTCGGGGTGTTACAGAGTGGTATCAGAGCACACTTCACAAGTAGTATAAATTTATGAGGAACGACACCCTAGAAGTGGACATTTAGCGTGTTGAGTATAGAGATTTAAATGTAAGTCACTTACATTTGTGTTGCTCTATGATTGACATTTTCCTCCTTCCAATTTTTCTAAAATGGCAGACCACTTTGACCCAGCTGGAGATGACAATTGGCACATTATTGAGGAAGATTACTACCCCGGGCAAGCTGATTTAGATGAGGAAGATCCCGAAGAACTGGAAGAGGAATGGCCTGAGTCCCGAGAGATTACTCCACCCCCGGATTCATCTGATGATTCTTCTGACGAAGAGGAACCAGTTCTGGGTAATCTCATTGTGTCTCTCCAGAGGCAGGTAGAGACTCTACGAGAGAGAGTCAGGCTATTGGAGGCTCAGTTAGCAAAGTGCAAGAATGATTTTGCAGTTCTCAGTCATCGTGTTTGGGAACTTGAGATGAGGAAAAACATGACCGATGTACTGAAGGTGGAAGTGGAGGAACTACGGGGAGAACTTCGTGAAGCCAAGAGAAACCGTAGGAGTTAGACCATTGTATCATCTACTGCTTTCATTCTGATGTCAGAAATATTTTAAATTCAAATGTATAAAGTTTGAAATTCAATGAAATGGAAATGTTGACTTAAAAGTTCATGTTTTATACTTCGAATTTAATGGATCTTTTGCATCAGAATATGGCTGGAAGATGAGCTCGAAATGGTGAAGGTCTGGACTTAGAAACGGAGCTAGCGAGGGTCTATCAGATACTCAATGCCGTTGCCATGAATCAGAATCAGGGAAGGGTGCCTGCGAATCCAGTATCCGAAGCAATCAAACTCATGGAATCATTTAAACGGATGAAACCACCAGTGTTTGAAGGGAAGTTAGACCTTGACACGGCTAACGATTGGATCCGGCAGGTAGAGACTATCTTCGAAGTCCTGGAGACACTAGAGGGTAGCAAGGTGAAGTTGGCGACTCTGCAATTCGAGAAGGATGCGGCTGTGTGGTGGCAGTCGATGAAGCGGACGATGGGAGGCTTGGTTCTTGGCTGGGAGGAATTTTTGGAGGAATTCCACAGTCATTATTTTCCTTCAGACGTCCAGGAGAAGAAGGCCATGGAGTTTCTGTCACTGCAGCAGGGTGGCATGTCGGTTAGGGAGTATGAGATGAGACTCACCCAGCTCTCAAGGTATGCACCTGAATTGGTGATGGATGAGGTGAAGAAGGATCGTAAGTTCGAGCATGGTTTGAGGCCAAGTCTGAGATCCAGGATGATACCCCTTAGTATCAGGAGGTTTGACAACCTAGTCAAACGGGCGGCAGCCATGGAGGCGGACATGGAGCAGTTCCATGTTGTTCCGAATCGGAGGAACAACTGGCAAGTTGGGAAGAGGCCCACAAATTCTGAAAATTTTAGGGCACAACCATAGGCACAAAGGTTCAAACCGACAGGAACGAATGCTATCAGTGTGGCTGGAGGACCCGGAAATAATTTTGTGAGACCTCCTGTGGTAAATTGCTACAACTGCGGTGAGACGGGACATTACCAATCTCAATGCCCCAAACCGCGGAATGTTAACTGCAATGGACCAACGCAGCAGACTGGGAAGAAGCCGTACCAGCAAGGGCGAGTATTTACCTTGACTGAAGCTGATGCCGATGAGGTGGATCATGTCATCACTGGTACGAGGGCGGATGTTTAGAGGTTCCTTTTGTTTCTTTTCCCACTTATTTAGTGAACTGTTACGTAATGAGAGTGTGTTATGTAACAGGAGAACTCTATTTGAATGGAATGAAAGCTGTTGTTTTGATCGATACTGATCCTCTCATACTTTTGTGTCTCCTAAATTTGCTAAAGTATTGGGAATTGAGCCGAAGATTTTTCCAGGCAAGATCTTAGCAGTAGCTACTCCATCAGGGGGGACTTTAACCACTGATCGGTACTATGTGGATTGCGAAATCAAGATTGGGGATAGAATCTTCGGGATTGATCTAATCGAGCTGACTATCTTAGGGGTCGATGTTATCATTGGCATTGATTGGATGTCGGTGTATAGTGCAAGCATCGAGTGCAAGACCAATGAAGTAACGGTGAAGGCTCTAGGTGGACCTGAAGTCACTTTCCAAGGGAAGAAGAAGTGCTCTAGGCTGGTGGCAGCTATCCGCAAGGAAGAAATTCCTGTGGAAGTGCAAAGGATTCCTGTGTTCCGGGACTATCCGACTATGTTCTTTGATGATTTGCCTGGGTTACCCCCGCAACGTGATGTAGAGTTCAGCATCACCATTCAACCGGAAAGTGCACCCATTTCTAAGGCACCGTATAGGATGGCTCCTGTGGAGCAGGATGAGGTGAAACGACAAATTGAGGAACTGTTGGAGAAAGGCTTTATTCAACCTAGTGCGTCACCTTGGGGAGCACCAGTGCTCTTGGTAAAGAAGAAAGATGGACCGATGAGGATGTGTATCGATTACCGAGAGCTGAATAAGGTCACTGTTCAGAATAAATATCCTATTCCCCGAATCGATGACTTGTTCGATCGTCTACAAGGAGCAGCTGTTTTTTCCAAAATAGATCTTCGATCAGGATATCATCAAATTCGAGTGAAAGCTGAAGATGTGCACAAAACTGCATTTAGAACTCGACATGGGCATTACAAATTCTTAGTTATGCCATTTGGAGTGACGAATGCACCTGCGATCTTTATGGACATGATGAACAGAGTTCTGAGGCCGTTCATTGATTCTTTCGTCGTTGTGTTTATGGAAATCCAAGTCGGAGGAGAAGCACACTGAGCATCTGGTAGCAGTTTTAAAGAAGCTAGAAGAACAGGAGTTGTACGCCAAGTTGTCCAAGTGCGATTTCTGAAAATCTGAAGTGGCATTCCTAGGTCACATCCTTTCTAAGGAGGGAGTGGAAACTGATCCTTGGAAGGTAGAGGCAGTGAGAGATTGGGCAAGGCCTACTACAGTGAAGAAAATCAGGAGTTTTCTTAAATTGACTGGATACTACAGGAGATTCATTCAAGGTTATGCTCAGTTAGCCGTGCCGCTCACTGGTTTGACCAAGAAGAATGTAGACTTCAAGTGGACTGAGCAATATGAGGCAAGCTTTCGAGAGTTGAAAGAGAAGCTGTCTACTGCACCTATTTTGGCTTTGCCTAGAGCAGGGGTTGAGTATGATGTTTACAGCGATGCTTCACATCACGGGCTTGGTTGTGTCTTGATGCAAGAAGAAAAAGTGACCGCTTATGGGTCTAGGCAACTACGATCGCATGAGAAGAATTATCCGACTCATGATCTGGAATTGGCTACGATTATCTTCGCCTTGAAGCAATGGAGACACTACGTGTACGGTGAGAAATTGAACATGTACACGGACCACAAGAGTTTGAAGTACATATACCAGCAGAAGGATCTGAATTTAAGGCTGCGGAGATGGTTGGAAGTGCTTGAGGACATGCGACTTGAGATCAAGTATTATCCTGGGAAAGCTAATGTTGTTGCTGATACACTTAGTCGCAAGAGCAGTTTATCTAGTTTGATTACAACTCAGAAGCATCTGGTGGAAGAATTGGATCGGACTGGTATTGAAGTTGTCTTGCAAGGATTGGGAGCATCCTTAGCTCAGTTGAGGCTTCAACCTACATTGAATGGAAGGATTATTGCAAGTCAGGAGGTTGCTGCAGATATCTTGGAGATGAAGGAGCAGGTTGGTGCTGGCAGGTTGCCCGGATTT